>OZ018396.1:7802269-8071257 GCA_963969525.1 Ontholestes murinus
ACACACACCCTCTTGGGCCAGTGCGGGCGGACACTGCCGCGGCGGCGACGTCCCCGGACGGGCCGGGGCGGTGCCGGGGCGGCGGACGCCCCCGCGTGCCTTCTGGGGGGCGAGTCGCGCCGCGGGATACTTACGGAACGGACGGGGAGCTCTGAATTTCGTGCCTGGGATACAAAATGGCGTTTACCAACGTATGATTGTGTCGCGCACCGCCGCTGCCGCATCCATGTCTCTAAGTCAACACTACAGCGCCCGGGACACCCACACCGCGGACCACGCCGGACATCCACGGCCGCACACTTAATCCAACGGGAATTAATCAAAATACAACAAAAAACAGGCCCGAGTTACACTTTATCTGTCACTTGGGAGTGAGCCAGGCGCAATGCGGCAACACAACGCACGCAAATTCCCTGCCGGACCAGAGATATTCAACACGCAAGATTCGCAATTACGTTCATACCGCTTGCGTTTTAGTTACATTTATTTTAATAATATTGGCTACATTGTAAGACATTTAAAATTTAAGAAAATTTTTATTATAAATCATTTAAATTTTGTCAACACACTTAAATTAATAAATCATCACTGCCTGAATTTAACGAATCTTCACGTAACTCAATCAACCAATTTATCACTGCCTGCTTTGATATAATTTAAAACAATTTAAACAGTGGCGTAGTTAGGAGATGGTTACGTCGGTACAAAACAATTTTATTATAATAATATTGAAATGTTTAAAAAATTAAAGTACTAAATGCCAAGTACTTCTATCAATTATTAAAATTAATTATATTGAAACATACACCAAAAATTGACTTCAAAAATAAATTTCATAAATATTTTTTTGCAATAAATTAAAACCTTATTAACGGGCAAGGTTTTAATTTATGGCAAATTTTCTTAAATATATTTATTTAAGTGCGATATTTTAATAAATGCTTAATTTAAAAAATAATTTCATCAAATTTATCGCAAGTGTACAATTAAACATTTTAATATTCACGCCACTAGCATAATAAAATGTATGTATATAATTAATATTAATGTTAAGATTATTATTTAATAACAACAATTAAATAAATTAATTATAATAAATAATTGTTATTATCTAACGTTGGTATGACTGAGTTACCAGAAGTTTCCGGGCCGGCATTTGTCAAACAACGCTTACTCACCTCAACCCGTCTTAGTCTCGTGCCGTTCAATTTTCCACTCCTATTTTACTCTCGTGTGTGTGATAACCCGGTGAAATGGCTGCGATCAGTTTGTTGAACCCCAAGGCGGAGGTGGCGAGGGCGGCGCAGGCACTCGCGGTGAACATCTCCGCGGCGAAGGGAATTCAGGACGTGATGAAGAGCAACCTGGGCCCACGCGGAACCATGAAGATGTAAGCACGTCATGTTTCGATTTTCGTTTTTTTCACAGCCCTAACGATTCATTAGAGGCTCGAAACTAAGCCCTAAAACACAGAAATGTTATAAAGATGTTAATTCCGATAATAGATTACACTGTCTGCGGTTGTAAATCGTGTAAAATGGAGGTTAAGTTAGTGATGAGAGGGTGTTGACTATAATTAGTAACTGATGTATTATTAGGTATAGTGATTAATTGATAAAAATTATAGTTATTTTTATTACAAATGCAATAATAAATAAGTTTAAAATATTCTTAGATCATATGAAATTTTACTTTTATGTATAATCGGCTTTGTGTGAATACTATTTTAAAGTACTGTAAAGTATTTTTCAAATTTATCCGATGTATATGTTTCAAGCTTCTGTCATTGTTTTAAATTTATACTTATGTATTTGTTTATTCGTAGGTGCTATATCTAAAATAACATTACGTTTCTAAACAGAAACTTAAAGGTTTTTTTTCTGTTAGAGAATACATCACTCTATAATATACCGTAATGATATAAATAACATTGTTGACCTATTTTTATTGTTGCTAGTAAATGTCATTTATTTAATTTAATTTTTTATAGTCGGGCCATCGATAGCTGACTGTAACTCATGCATTTTCGTACTAAGATCCGTATAGCAATTATTATTTCTCTCGTTCATCATCCTAGGATAATCGGGACAGAATGAAATGAAAGCGGAATAATTGCAATTGTGTGTCTGATTTCTTTAATATAGAGAGATGATGAATATAACTTTTATTGTTGATCACTGTGTGTTGAAACAAGTTGCAGTGATCAACAATAAAAGTCAAACTGTATTGTTTTCTTCGATTGTTCAAATATTGATTTTGTTTAACCACTTGCACTATAAAGATATGCCACACACATCAATGTTACCACTTGTTATATTGTAGAGCATGGCATGACTATCGATAGTTAAATCGTAGCGCAAGTGGTTAAAAAAAATGAATACTATTCATAATATTATCCGAGGGGTAAATATAATAATCAAGTTTTTAATTTTTAGGTTGGTATCTGGTGCAGGTGATATCAAGATCACGAAGGACGGTAACGTGCTCCTTCACGAGATGCAGATCCAACATCCGACGGCTTCGCTGATTGCTAGAGCGTCGACCGCGCAGGACGACATGACTGGAGATGGAACGACGTCTACAGTTTTGGTGATTGGTGAATTGCTGAAACAGGCCGATATGTACATCGCCGATGGATTGCATCCGCGATTAATCACTGAGGGCTTCGACAAGGCCCGCGCCAAGACCCTCGAGGTCCTCGACAAGATCAAGATCGCCATTGAAATTACCAAGGATGGCCTTCTCGATGTAGCTAGGACTAGTCTTAGAACTAAAGTAAGTACAGAAAATAAATGCTAAAGATTGGTATTCGATTCAATTAAAACTTTGTTAGAATTAACTTTACTCTCTAAACACTAAAGTTAAGTTCACAAGAACAAAAAATGTCAAAATAATTTTAGGGCTTAAATCCCACTTTTGAGGTTAATTAACCTCAAAATTATTTTGACATTTTTTGTTCTTGTGAACTTAACTTTAGTGTTTAGAGAGTAAAGTAAAAGATAGATGAAATAAGAAAAACACAAAAACTTAAATTTATAAAACATGGACATTTAAAGAGTGTCCTCTACCCTTTAAATTTTAATTTCGAGAGCTGAGTATGTACTTTAAATGAAGTAGATACAGTGAACTCTCTCTTGAGCGGACATCAATGGTTCCTATGCAACTGTCCGCTCAAGAGAGGTGTCCGCTTAAGAGAAACCTTAATTTAATTAACACAATATAAACAATCATAATAAAGATACATGTTTCTATACAAACATATTTTATTTAAAAAATGAAAACTCTACAAATAAATTAAATATATTACATTCTTATATGTATGTATAAGTACATAATTTTGTAATTTCAATTAAAAAAGTCTAAAATAGTAGTTTGACGTTTTTTTTGTTTCCACATTATTTTGGTAATTTAATTCTAATTTTACTAATAATTCTAAAGATTTCAAATGATTATTATTTTTTGAAAATCTTTTTAAATCATTTACGGACGTTAAGGCATCCTTAAATGTTTTCAATGGACATTCAGGTTCGGCTGCATCTTCTGAATCTACTTCTATGTTTTCTTCAACTAATGAACACATAACATCCAAATTTTCATCTTCTATTATTAAATTATTGTCAATGTCCATAAATTCCTCTGGATCTCTATTTTGTCCAGTTGTTTTTTGTATATTTTTTGAGATTTCTGCCCATCTGGCTAATGGCAAATCATCACTAGGATAAAACTGTGTATCAATACAATCTTGATTGAGTTCATGGGAAAATCCCGATTTAAGGAAACAGTTTGATATGGCTGTAGGTGTAACTTCTCTCCACGCAGCATTGATTAAATATATTGCATCCAAAATATCAAATGATTTACTCAATTCATTTGCTGTTGTTACCATATCTATTCTTGCCAAAATGTGTTTTAATATGAATGACCTGTAAAATGTTTTAAACATTTTTATAATTCCTTGGTCAAGAGGCTGACAAAAAGCTGTGGCATTTGGAGGCAGAAAAACTATTTTAATATTAGTAAGATTTAGAGCTCGAGGGTGAGAAGCAGCATTATCCAAAAATAAAAGAATGTTACGTATTTGCGCACCCATTCTATGGTCGAACTGTAATAACAATTCTGTCATTATATTATTTGTCATCCAAGCTTTCTTGTTTGATTTCCACTGAACAGGTAAATCTCCATTCATATTTACGCAATGTAAAATTGTTAGTCGTTGTTTTGACATTTTCCCCCCTACACACTTTTCGCCTTTTAGAGCAAATGTTCGGTCAGGTAAAGCACGAAAGAAGAGACCGGTTTCATCTGCATTATAAATATTTTTTGGCTCATATCCATTTAGAATTGACGGAAGTCGTCTTTTAAAACAAGAGACATCTTCTGGGCTTACACTAGCTCCCTCTCCTGAAATTGTTTTGTAACTAATGTTATGGCGAACTTTGAACTTTTCAAGCCATCCCGAAGATGCATTAAAATTCATTCGGCCCAAGCCAACTAAAAAATGTATTAAACTAAATTTAAAAATTCAAAGATTAACCAATGAAGAAATTACCTGCAATTTCCTTCGCTTTTGATCTTATTATAGGTCCAGAAAGTGGGATGTTTTCATTTCTTGCTTTAAGAAACCATTCATAACACATGTTGTCTATACAAGCCCCATCCTTGTTGAGGAAGTTCCTTTTCAGATTCACATTTACAGCATTTGATTCCCATTTTTTTATAATTTCGTCCCGTTTTTTAATAATGTCGGAAATTTGTGTTTTTCCTACTTTAAATCGAGCTGCTAAATTACGTACACTCACTTTTTCTTTTTTGTACACTTCAATTATGTCAATTTTTCCTTTTAACGTTAAATTATGTCTTTTGTTTCCTGACGGCATTTTATAAATTAACGAATTTTAAATGTTCACTTTAACCACAAGCACTTATTGAACCGTTTCCTGTGATATCGGGATTAATACTAATTCTGTCGTCATTCTTATAAGCCTCGCTTTTTTTTTATAACCGACGAAATTTGTTTATTTTTGCCGACGAAAAATACGCATTGAGCAACACATTAATATGTATTTGTTTTTCACTTATGCGGACAAATCGAAAAAATCTGTCCGCGTCCGCCTACGAGAGGTGTCCGGCTAAGAGAAAATATTTCATTTATTACTTCCATATACTGAGTTCGGTACCCAACCAGTGTCCGGCGATGAGAGGTGTCCGTTTATGAGAGGTGTCCGTTAAGAGAGAGTTCACTGTATTTCTTGAAAGTAGTGCATTAATTAAATTTCAGGTGCATCACAATTTAGCAGATGTTCTCGCTGATGTCTGTGTGGAAGCCATCTTGGCCATCCGAGTTCCTGAAAAACCAGTGGATTTACACATGGTAGAGTTGATGGAAATGCAGCACAAGACAGCTACTGACACACAGTTGGTTAAAGGTAAGTTTAAGCTGCACAGTTCAAGATGTTATATTAATTTAAAAAAAAAAAATAATGACAGTTTTAAGGTTTTTATTAATTCCATAAAAAATTCTAATAGAGAAAAAGAAAAATCCATACATTTTCAATCTAAAAAATCACATTATTTTTTCAACTTAATATTAATAATAAATAAAGTCGTGTAAGATAAGAAATTATATATTATTGCATCAATATAAAACAATAAATATTGTTCCTTAAAACTTGTGTGGTTTTGGCTAACAAATGCTAGATGGCGCTCAAACGTGTTTTTAAAATTCAGTTACATTATAGTAGATACTAATGGTAATTCTGTTACTATATAGTATATAGTTATTAAGTTGATACCTATTGCTTTAAAAATACTGAATAGCATTTTGTTTAAATAATTCCAGATAACCATCTGTATTGTAATAGAAAGCTCTATTATTTATTATAATTTTTCATATTTTCTAACACCAAATTCACTCAAAAACTGTTCCACATAAATTAAAATTCTTGAAGTTTATATCTTATAGTTTAAGCAAATAAAAGCCAGATGGCGCTGAAATATTTCCTAAAAGAGTTGTTAATGTTTTTAATTTAATAATTAAGTTAATATTGATATGAATAATTAAATTTTTAGGTTTGGTACTCGATCACGGATGCAGGCATCCCGAAATGCCCAAAAAACTGACGAACGCCTACATCCTGACCTGCAACGTGAGCATGGAGTACGAGAAGAGCGAAGTGAACTCTGGATTCTTCTACAAGACGGCCGAGGAGAGGGAGAAACTGGTGGCGGCAGAACGCGAGTTCATCGAGCAGAGGGTGAAGAAGGTGATCGAGCTGAAGAGGAAACTTTGCAAGGACAATGGAAAGAACTTCGTGGTCATCAACCAGAAGGGAATCGACCCGATGAGCTTGGACATGCTCGCTAAAGAAGGTTTGAACTTAATTTAAAGTTTTATTTAAATATAAAATACATTTAAAAATCAATAAAATTTAATGTAGATACTTTAGTTACAAAATTTTAAAATTGATTGATTCATTTCAAATTCATTATTGAATGAAGCTTAAGAAAATAATTATAATTTTATCATTTTCTAAATTATTAAATTAATGCAAAGTCTTGACAGTAGAATGGTGTCTACATCCAAATAGAAATCTGAGTTTTTTGAATTACATTTCCCTGTTTTCAACTGAGCTGCATTTAAGAAACCTGAAAAGGTTGAAATAGTCTGTAGTTGTTTTGCTGTTGACAGCGAATTAATAATTACAATTTTTATTTAATACTTATAAAGATAATAAAATGATAAATGCTATTGTATTGAATGTAGCTGGAAAAATTGTTTTATTCATTTGTTAACTACTTTTTTTTCTTCTTTTTTTCAGGTATTATGGCTTTGCGTAGGGCCAAGCGCCGTAACATGGAGCGTTTATCCCTCGCCTGCGGCGGTATCGCCCTCAACCACTTGGACGACATTCAGGAATCCCAGCTGGGCTACGCGGGACTCGTTTACGAGCACATCTTGGGCGAGAACAAGTACACCTTTGTGGAGGAGTGCAAAAACCCGCAGTCGGTCACGATTTTGATGAAAGGTCCCAACAAGCACACCCTTGCACAAATCAAGGACGCCGTGAGGGACGGACTCAGGGCGTGCAATAACGCTATTGAGGATAAAGCAGTTGTACCTGGTAAATATATTATAAATATAAATAAAGTAATCGTGTCTCCTTCATTAAATATATTTTTAATGTATAAAATTTACAAACCATTGGTAAAACAACAAACTATTATAATACTCTTCAATCATCGAATTGAATTTTTTAATATTATTTTTTATTATTTTTAATACTAATTGAAAATAATTTCATAATTTAGGTGCTGGTGCATTCGAAATCTCAGCCTATAATGAACTCTTGAAGTTCAAAGATACTGTTAAGGGAAAGTCTCGTTTAGGAGTAGCTGCTTATGCAGAGGCCCTTCTTGTCATTCCAAAGGTGTTGGCCACAAATTCTGGTTTTGATGCTCAGGTAAGAAATTATTATACAATTATATTATTAAATATATCTTTGGGAATTATTCAATTAACCACATTTATATCAACTGATAATTGTGAAAAATTTGATAGTTTTAAATAAGTTATTTATAG
This sequence comes from Ontholestes murinus, assembly GCA_963969525.1. Classification (NCBI taxonomy): domain Eukaryota; kingdom Metazoa; phylum Arthropoda; class Insecta; order Coleoptera; family Staphylinidae; genus Ontholestes; species Ontholestes murinus. The sequence goes on from OZ018396.1 coordinate 7,809,849, forward strand.
AAATACTGTACTTAATTTCATCTGAATTATTTATTATATTTAACGATTTGTGTTTTATGTATAATTTTTATTATCTTTAGGATACTATTGTGAAACTTCAAGAGGAGTCGCGCGCTAGTTCGGAGCCCATCGGTCTGGACCTGCAGTCCGGGGAGCCGATCGTGCCGAAAGACGCCGGCATCTTCGACAACTACGTGGTGAAGCGGCAAATAATCAACTCCTGCTCCGTCATAGCGTCGAATCTCCTGCTGGTGGACGAGATCATGCGTGCCGGCATGAGCAGCCTGAAGGGATAGGATAGAGGAACGCGCATTTTCATCAGAGTACGCTTCATTAATTTTATTATCTCCGTATTAACATGTCTTTGCATTTATTTGTCTCTGAAACACTGATGTACTAATTTAAGCACGTAATTATTTTCGTTAGTTTTCTTCACCCAGATCCTGCCATTTTTTCCTGCCACTAATTTACTTAAATCCTGGATTTATAAAAAAAAAATATTCGTTTGGATACTTTGGACACAGATGGGGAGGAATATTTAACTTCTTATGCTCAAGAATTTTACACAAAAGAGGAGAAATTTTTAACTTCTTATACTCAAGAATTTTACCCAAAAGCGGAGAAATTTTTAACTTCTTTTACTCAAGAATTTTACGCAAAAGAGGAGAAATTTTTAACTTCTTATAGTCAAGAGTTTTACGTAAATCGTGAATTTATAAATGATAATTTATTTGAATACTTGACACATATGAGAAGAAATCATAAACTGCTTAAATGAAATTATTTTTTTAGGCGAGTATTATAAAATAATGGTTATTATAGACCTATATTATCCAGGACGTCTGCAATATTAAGAGAAGAAGAAGCGTGATTTAAACGTCATCAATAAATTAATGGCTGTTGAAGAAATCGTAAACCTCTTATATTAAACTCGGCTTAGGATTATGAAGCTTTTTTTAAACACGTTTCGAACCTTTTAAAAAAAGTTCCAATTAAAGCGCCCCCTGCCAGCGTTAAATGAAAACATTTCCCAGATGTGGAGTCCGATGTGGTTCAGGTAAAAGCTCATTTCGTGATATCGCCAATCGTACATTGACTCGGAATCCTGAAATACAGATTCATTTTTGTCTATAATTTTGGTACAACTGTAAGTCTGTTTCATTTCGTACGTTTAGTTCATTATCATACATTAATTTTATTTATTAAAACATTGACTATGGAGGCTTCTACTTCGTTATACATATTTAATCACAAATTAAACACAATAATTACTTTGTTTTACTGTTATACAAAACAAAGCAATTATTGTGTTTAATTTGTGATTTATTAAAACGTTATTATCTGAATTTTTTTAAATTTCAGTTAGCTTAAACCGTTGATTGAAATATTTCAAAACTTTTTAATTAATTAATGTTCTACTAATTTTTTCAGTTGTTTTATGTAGCTAGATATTATACACTGGTTTTTAGACCACATTGACATTTTTAACATTAACCTAGCGTACTCTTGACCTACCGCAATAAACTGTGTATTGACCTGCGGAATAACTGACCTACGTTAATAGATGATTTATTAAGATAGGTCAGGATAACGCTAGGACAATATACTCTCTCTCTCTGTGTGTGCAGTAGGTCGGGAGTACGCTGTGGGTAATGTAAATATTATTCAGATTTGTCCAGGGTAACCTAGAATTTATTTAAAAAAATATAGACATTTGTTTATAAAAGTAAAATATACTAAAAAAATTGTTAAACATGTTCAAAAAACAATTGATACTTTATTTGAGAAATTTGGCCAATGGATATAAATGAAATTTAGGGGTGAAAACTTGTTTAAATATAGTTAAAAGTATTATTTAGGGTAACATAGAATTTATTAAAAAATAATAGACATTTGCAAATAATAGAAAAACAAATGAAAAAATTTGTTAAATATGTTCAAAAAAACAATTGATACTTTATTTGAGGAATGGTGCCAATAGAAGTAAATGAACATTAGAGGTGAAAACTTGTTTAAAACAAAATATTCAATTTAGCAATTTTAAGAAAAGAAATTTGAATTCAAACAGTTGTAATTTTACAACAAGAATAAAAGGCCATTAAAACGTTTGTTAACAGAAGAATGGAGGAACAATTGATATTTACTTTAAAAAAACAGTTACTAAAAAATAATTGCCACGAAGACATAAAACAACTGAAAACTTTAACAAAAGAAAAAATTTCCAAATACATACTTTATTTTTAAAATATTTAAAAAACTTTTTTCTTTTCTTTTATTTTTTTTTTAATCAGGTCACCCACCAAATTCGTAACATATGGGCGTGTGCTTCTAGAATAATCTAGTGTTGACCAATCATCATTTCCCATTAGAACTGAGAACTTTAAAAACTTTAATCACGAAAAATGTTGAAATTTTACCAATGAAAACGAAAGAAATTCATGGTTTAAAATTATATGTTTAACCCAAACAGTTTTGAATTGATATTTTATTAAAAAAATCATTTCTAAAATGAATGATAATTTTCTTAAGAACGTTTGAAATTAAATAAAATTAAAATTTCAGAAAAAAAATTGTTGAAAACTTTAAGAAGAAAAAACGATTTATATTTTTAACAAGAATCAAGAAACAATTGATTTAATTTTTTTATAAGAAAACATATTTTAGCGTGCAGAAATTAAAAAAAAACTCAATATTAATTTAGAATTCTATAATGTGAGACATTTTTGAAGAGAAATATGATTGTAAAATATACTTGAAGGAATTCTAGAAATTTCTATGTTTTTAACTAGATGATCAGAACTTTAGAAGCTCTTCAGAATTATTAATAATTTTAACACAGATTCAGAAAATTGTAAAATATTCAACAATCATTAAAAAAAATATGTGAATGCTGAATTTTCGAGAACTCTAAACAATGTGATGAAATTGTATATAGACAAAAACAAAAAAAACTATAAAAAATATTGAAGTTTTTAATTTTAAAAGTTTTCAAACATTCCTTTCAAAAAATATTGTTTTTCAGAATGTTTGTAGAATAATTAATGTTTTCAACAGTTCTTAAAAAAATGTCTCTTCATAGAATTTTTCATTGAAACTGTTTTGTACGAAGCAAATCGTAATTACTTTTTTGGTCAAGATACGGTTTTATAATGTTTTTTTTCTGTTTTTTTCTGAAATTTCAATTGTTTACTGATAAAATTTGAACCGATTTAAAGAAAAAAAGAAATCCTTATAATTCTTAAATAAAATTAGTATCAATTTTAGACATTTTCTTCTTAGTTTTTGACTTTAGAATAACTAATATTTTGCAGTTCTAAGACCTTCCATAATTTAAGAATTTTTAATAATTCCGAAACTTTAAAAATGCAAAATTGTAGAAAACTCTCTCTCTGGAAACATTTAGAATTCTACAATTCCTAATAAAATTTCCCAATTTCAGACTTTCTAAAATTTCGGATTCATTCATAAATTTCAATATTCAACCAAAAATTCTAAGAATTTAAGAAATTCAACATATTTTTCTGAAACTCTAGATTTTCAAAATTTCTGAATGCATGTAAGGATTTTTGATCAGAATGATTTTCCCATAATTATATCACACTGTTTACAACTATAGAATTGTAAATAGGTTTATAGATTTTTAGAAATTTAAATATAATACATATTTTAGAGTTTTATTAAATTTCTACAGTTTTCTGATATTTGTTACTACAATAAACAAAACAAACTATTGTGTGATAAAAATTGGAAAAAAAAGCCTCAACGATATAATATTTAAAATTCTAACGTTTTACATATTCTAAAGTTTTTAAATTGTTATTATTTCTTCTGATTTTCTAGTTCTAATTTTTTTTTAATTCTACAGTTTCGATTTTTTTTATAAATTCTTAATTATTCTAAAGTTGTAAATTTTTGAAAAGTAAACGTTTTCAAACTCTTTAGAATCATTATTATTATAATTTAAAATTTTCTATTTTTCAGTATCGTAGAATTTGCAAATATTCCAGAATTTTAATGATTTCTTAGCTTATTTTACATGAAATGTTACCAGATTATTTTTAGATGCTAAAGTGTTTAATTCTATTCAATCCAATCTAATTAATTTACGAATTATTTAAGACTTTCTAAATATTTAGATTTTTTTTTAATTTTGGAAGTTCTAGGCTTTCAAGAGTTTTAAAAATTGTATTTCTGTAATTTATTTTTTATTTGCTATAATTCTAGGGTTTTCAAAGGTTTTAATCAGACTGTCTTAAGTTAAAGATTTTGATATAGAATTTTGTTCTTTAGTTTCGTGAAGATTTATTTTATAATTATAAAGATTTTGATTATTATAATTTTCTCATCGCCCTACACAAAGGTAGAAGGGCAAATGATTAAATAAATCAAATAATTTTCTAATTTTCCCAATTCTAAATTTCTGGACGTTCGTGACTGTAGTTTCTGATTTCTTTAACTTCAATATTTCAATTAATATATTATATACTTGTTTCTCATTAATCACTTGGTGAAACATTATGTTAATATATAATATTTTACTGTCATAATTTGCTATTACTGACACGTATTATTATATATTTCAATTAATATTTTTTAAATTTCCAAATCTTTTCGAAAATCTCTTAATTAAAACAAAGAATTGTTTTATTTCTTAGGAAAGTATAAAAATTTATTAAAAGTCAATTGGCATAAGAAGAAAACAGTTAAAAATGTGCCTTTAAAATAATCTTAAAAACGATGAAACAATTTAAATTTCATAGGATAATAAAATGAAAAAGTATGATAAATACCATGGCCACATCACCATTTTTATGCATAATAAAACCATAACGAAGAAAAACAAATTTATACAGTTTTTATCCGAACGATTATCTTGTAAATAAGTTAATGAGTTCACATTGCAGGAAATAAATGTGAACATTTTAGGAATGAAAAAAAAATAGAAGAGATTAAACTAAGTGAGCGGCATTAGCATAAACACGCAACGACAGAACAATGAAACAGGATTTCCCTGTTTGCAAAAGGTGTTCAAAAAGATTACTAAAATATTCAAACTCGAAAAACATTCGAACGTTAATTGAACCAAGTGCGGTAATTGTAAAAAAAACCGCGATGTCTGTGTAATAATACTTATTATTAAGTAACGTCGATTTATTACGAGTATATTGCAATTTACGTAATTAATTAAATTCAATTCATTTACTACATTTGTGCCACAATTATATTTGTTAGTTTTTTTAATATAATAATAATATTTGAAAAAACCTGAAAATTGAAATACACTGCAACATGTTTATACACACAGTGACTTCATCAGCAGATGAATACTAGAATTTATATATTTATTTCTCTCAATGTTGATTTATTTTGTATTTTTTTTCTAATGTACATGGGGTGAATCCCGTCAATAAAGTTATTAAAGTTATTATTATTATGAAGCCACTGTATGGCGAAACATGTTGCAGTGTTCAACAACTGTGTTGTTTTATTTCAAAATTAAAAAAGGTAAATTCAGTAATTTTCAAAATGACAAAAGTTTTGAGGTTTGTAAGAATTTTTGTCCTGAGCATAAATAAACTTAAGTAACTTATTTGTGTATATAAGTATATACACAAATAACTTTATAAACTATTAAATATAATTTAAAAAAGCATTTTTGATCAATCTGAATGTTATATTTTATTTTTTAATAAACGGTTTTTACCTATTTAATCATACACCTTTGGCAATTTCTGAGAACGCGCGCAAAAAAAAACTCCTCTCGCTTATATAACTTGACAAAACATCAACACAGGTTAAGATAATGATAAATTCAATGTCATCAAACCCAGACACTAAATAAAAAAGGCAAATCGTTCAAATGCAATCCGAAACGGAATCCGTCTACATATTAGAGATGCAAATTAAATCATTTGCGTAATTAATTGGCGCTCAAGGGCAATCGATCAGGCGTTCTTACACTTTGCACCAATATTATTAGATCAATGTCAGCAAACGCCGAAATTAATGATCGTAGGAAAAAGGTGACGGAACTGAGACCGAATGTTTTGGGATTTAATTTAACAACGTCGTACCTTCGACCGTAACAAATTATGCAATCGTAATGGCGTTTAGGTAAAAGTGAGTGAACATGTAATACGTAAATAATGATTCCGAAATTACAAGTTGTTCCGAATACGTCGTGAATATGGGTCCGAGATGGTGAGATACGCACTTGAGGGAATTAATGAGATGAATGACAATGGGTTATTTATAAACCAAACAATTTATGTTCCCCCAAAAACACAACCATTTAAATAGTAAAAAATAAATACGTTAAAAACATAAAAGTTGAATTACATTCGAGAAATAGTAGGAATGGAGTAGACGCCGGATGTGTGCTAACATGTTAAATTGTATTTCAGCTTTCTATACTATATTTAAGCAAGTTTCATTTATTTCCATTGATAAAACTTGTCAAATAAAGTATCAATTCTATTTTGGAGAAATTTAACAATTTTTCAGTTGATTTTTCTTTATTACCCTGGACAAATATTAATACAACACTCTGACGCGCAAACACACACACAGTATATTGACCTAGCGTTACCCTGACCTACCTTAATAAATTGTCAATTAACGTAGGTCAGTTGTACCGCAGGTCAATACACAGTTTATTGCGGTAGGTCAAGAGTACGCTAGGTTAATGTTAAAAATGCGGTCTTAAAAGTAGTGTATGTATAATAAAACAATTGAAAATTGACAGAAAAATAGTTTCTAAAAAATTAAAGCTAACTGAAATTTAAAAAAAAATAGAGATCAAAACGTTTGAATTATTACCGAGGAAAAAGGTTGAAAACTAATAGCAAATGAACAAAAAGTTGATATTTTTAAAACAAAAACAGTAAAAATGTAATAGGAAAATGAGTAGATACAAACTTTCTAGCTAAAACAACTGAAAATCATTTAAATTTATGATCAAGAAAAATTTTAAAATGTCTTCTCTTGTTTTACGCATTAAACAAATGTGTATTTTTTAATGTTTACAAGTGTTGTTCGAAATCAACTTCAATTGTTTATTTTCAACTGCTTATAACAAATGTTTAATTGTTGTCGATTATTAAGATTTGTAATTGGTAAATATACCAAAAAATATCAGAAAATTAATTAAATTGTAAAATTTCTCATTTAAAGCAAATTTTAAAAATTGAAAAAAAAATATAATTATATTTTGAAAAAAATTATGAAAATTTGTTCAAAAAAAATTGTCTTGTAGTTTTTATTAATTTTTTGAGAAAAAATATGCTTTACAAGCTAATTTTAGTATGTATTTTTGGAAAATTTTAAACTGCACTTCAAATTTATTAATTTATAATTTATGAATATAACATTATCTATTACAAAATATTTTAAATTTTGATTAAATTTAAGTTTCAATTTTTAACAATTCTTTTCAAGATTTAAATGATTTTTCTTTTCTTTCTTTGCAATTTTCAATGGATTTTAGTTTCATTTTAAAATTCCAATTACTTTCTAATCCATTTCAAACTGTTCTAATCAAATTGAAAATGTATAAAATGTATTCCTTAAAGTTTTCATCTGTTTTTCTCTTACGTCTCAATTGTTTTGTCAATCTATTTATTGTATATTTTCTTAGCAATTCAATTTTATCTTTTTAATTCCAACCAGTTTTATGGTAATTATTTTTTTAGATTGGTTTTTTTTATTCAAGTTTTAGTTTTGTTTATTCGCCACTATTAAATTTTTGAATTTTCGAATTTATTTTCAAAAATGTTTGAATTTTTGAGAATCTATAAATTTTTGAATTTTCGAATGGTCAAATTACTGAATTTTTATTTTGCTTATTTTAAACTACTTTATTTTCAAAATTCATTGGTTCTAACCCATTTAAAAAAGTTTTTTTGTTATTAAACTTTTTTTTTCTTTTTTAAAGCGAATTTAAAGTGTTGTTTTGTACAATTGAAACCAATTGTTTTCTTTACATTTTTTTGTTTTTTTTCCTACAGTTCAATAGTTTTTTTTAAGTTTTAAATTGCTGTTTTAATGCTTTTAGAATGTTCTTTATTCAAGTTTTACTTGTGTTTATTTTCAAGTGTTTTATTTGTAATTTTTGGAATTATTAGAATATTTGAATTGTTAAGTTTTTGAAATTGCGAAATTTTGGGCTTTTTGAATTTTTATTTCGTTTAATTTCAACAATTTTAGTTTTGAAATTCATTGGTTCTAATCCATTTTAAAGCGGTTTTAATAATTAACTTTTTTTTTCTTTTTTAAAAGAAATTTAAAGTGTTCTTTTTTTTTAAATCTATTTATTGTACCTTTTCTTAGCAATTCGATTTTATCTTTTTAATTCCAACCAGTTTTTATGGTAATTATTTTTTCAAATTGTTTTTTACTTTTGTTTATTTGTAACTATTTTATTTTAAATTTTTAAATTTTTATTTTGTTTATCTTCTAATTATTTTATTTTAAATCTTTGAACTTTTGAGTTTTTGAATCTTTAATGTTTTGGATTTTCGAATAGTCAAATGTTTTTGAATTTTTCGAATCTTTGAATTTCAGTATGTATCTTTTAATTTTCCAATTTTTTATTTACTGAATTTTTGAATTATTATTTTGTTTATATTCAACTACTTTATTTTTAAAATTCATTGATTCTAACTCTTTTTTTCTTTTCTAAAGCAAATTTATAGTGTTGTTTTGTATACAATTGAAACCAATTTTTTCTTTACATTTTTTTGTTTTTTTTTTCTTACATTTCAATAGTTTTTTTTAAGTTTTAAATTGTTTTTTTATGCTTTTAGAATGTTCTTTATTTAAGTTTTACTGGTATTTATTTTCAAGTATTTTATTTGTAATTTTTTGAATGTTTAAAATATTTGAATTCTTGAATTATTAAGTTTTCGAATTTTTGTATTTCTAAATTTTTATTTCGTTTATTTTCAACTATTTAATTTTTAAAATTCATTGGTTCTAACCCGTTTTGAAGTGTTTTTTATAATTAAACTTCTTTTTTCTTCTTTAAAGCAAATTTAAAGTGTTCTTTTGTAACAATCCATTTTTTAAATATTTTAAACAATTTCCTAATCAAATTGAAAATGTATAAAAAAATGATTTCTTAGTTTTCAATTGTTTTTCTCTTACATCTCAATTATTACTTTCAATCTATTTTTTCTATCTCTTCTTAGCAATGCGAATTTATCTTTTTAATTCCAACCAGTTTTATGGTAATTATAATTTTAGATTGCTTTTTCAATTCAAGTTTTACTTTTTACTTTTTTCGAAAAAGTCAAGGGTAACTAGATATTTTGAAAAAGTAAAAAGTGTATTTTTTTTAAAAATCAATATATCTCGGATATTATAACAGATAGAAGAAAACCGTAAAAGACAAAGTTATAGAAAATTTTTATCGCTATTATTTTCCGAGATATGACGCAATCTTACCTTTTTTTTAAATGGAAGCTATAGTTGACTATGGTCTCATTCAATAGATTATCTTTTCTCTTTAATCCAATAACATATATGACCTAGTTATTTCTAAAAATAAGTGAGTGAGTGAATAAGTGAGTTATAGTCATTTAAAATTTTACTTTACTTAAAATGTCTTTTACAGCCTTATTCTATCTGTCATAATAAACGAGATATATTGATTTTAAAAAATTGACACTTTATTAAAAATATGCCACCCTTGACTTTTTTGAAAACCTTGAAAGTGCAATTTTATTCGTCTCTTAAAACTTTCTTTCTTTTCTTTCCCCATTTAACTGTTTTTCTATCTTTTATAGTTTCTGAGATTCCCATAGATAACATCTAAAAAAAATCACTCTGATGTTTTCAACTATTTTATTTTAATTTTTTTTAAATTTTCGAATTGTCAAATTTTTGAACGGTTGAATTTCTTAAATTTGGATTTTGAAATTTTATGGAAAGGGAGGAGAAGTTTGGTTTTATTAGGGTTAAGTTGTATACGCCATTTAGAGGACCAATTTTGTACTGATTGGAAGGATGTTTGAAGTGCGTTGATCGCAGACGAAAGGGTTTTTTTAAGGCAGTATCATCTGTAAAAAAGAGTGGATATATGCTAGGATTAAAGTGGGTAGGATTGGGATTAAATACGTCGTAGGAGTATATATTGTAAAGTAACGGGGAGAGTATGGATCCTTGTGGAACACCTTGCTCAAGAGAAAATGGTGGGGATAGTGCTTGTCGGATTTTTACTTTACAAGATCAATTGTGAAGGAATTCATGGACTAGAATGATAAGATGTTTGGGAATATTTAAGAGGAAACATTTATAAAGCAAACCTCGATGCTACACTGAGTCAAACGCTTTTTAGATGTCGAGAAAAGCAATAGCGGACTTGTGACCTTCGAGGTGCTTTGAATTTTTATTTCATTTATTTTTAATTATTTTAGTTTTGAAATTCATTGGTTCTAGCCCATTTTAAAGCGGCTTTTGCAATTAAACTTTTTTTCTTTTTTAAAGCAAATTTAAAGTGTTCTTTTGTATACAATTGAAACATTTTTTTTTCTAATTATTTTGTTGTTTTTTTTTCTTACGTATCAATAGTTTTTTTTTAAATTTAAATTGGTCTTCAAAATGTTCTTTATTTAAGTTTAACTCTTGTTTATTTTTAACTACTGTTTTTTAATTTTTTGAGTTTTTGAATGTTTGAATTTTTATTTCGTTTTTTATCAACTATTTTATATTTTAATTTTGAGTTTTTGAAGTTTTGAATTTTTGAAATATCAATAGCTTTTTTTTAAATTTTCATTTGTTTTTTTCTAATGTTTTCAGAATGTTATTTATTCAAGTTTTACTTTTGTTTATTTTGAACTATTTTATTTTGAATTTTCGAATTTTTGAATTTCTAAATTTTTGGGTTTTTGAATTTTTGTTTTGTTTATTTTCAATTCTTCTATTTTTAAAATTCATTGGTTCTAACCTATTTCAAAGCGGTTTTTATAATTACACTTTTGTTCTTTTTTAAAACCAATTTAAAGTGTTCTTTTTTATACAATCCATGTTTTTAATAATTTAAACTGTTTTTAATATTGTTATCAATCAAATTGAAAATGTATAAAATGTATAAAAAATTTATTCCTAAAGTTCTCAATTGTTTTTCTCTTACATCTCAATTATTAGTTTCAATTTATTCTTCTATCTTTTCTTAGCAATTTGATTTTTCTTTTTAATTCATGTGTATTAATTTTTTTTTAAAGAAAGCTAAAGATTGATAAACATAAACAAAATTCCAACCAGTTTTATAGTAATTATTTTTTTAAGATTGTTTCTTAATTCAAGGTTTACTTTTGTTTATTTTCAACTATTTTATTTTGAATTTTCGAATTGTAAAATTTTTAAACTTTTGAATTTTTAAATTTGGAATCTCGAATTTTTGAATTTTTAAATTTTCGAATTTTTGAATTGTGAAATTTTCCAATTATAGGAATTTGAGTTTTTGAATTTCTAAATTTTATATATTTGAATTTGTGAATTCTTGGATTGTTGAACATTAAAAATTTTAATGTTTAAAGTTTCGAATTTTTTAATTTTTAAATCTTTAATTTTTTGAATATTTTAATTGTAGAACTTTTAAATTTTCAAATCTGGAATTTCGAATTTTTAAAATGAACTTTTGAATTTTAATTTTTAAATTTGGAATTTCGAATGTTTGAATTTTTTAACCTTTGAATTTTTAAGTTTGGAATTTCCTGAATTTCTAAATTTTTGAATTGTTGATTTTCTGAATGTCTGAACTTAGAATTTTTATTTTGTTTATATTCAATTCTTCTATTTTTAAAATTCCTTGGTTCTAACCTATTTCAAAGCGGTTTTTATAATTACACTTTTGTTCTTTTTTAAAGCCAATTTAAAGTGTTCTTTTTTATACAATCCATGTTTTTAATAATTTAAACTGTTTTTAATCTTGTTATTAATCAAATTGAAAATGTATAAAATGTATAAAAAAATTATTTCTTAAGGTTCTCAATTGTTTATCTCTTACATCTCAATTATTAGTTTCAATCTATTTTTCTATCTTTTCTTAGCAATTTGATTTTTCTTTTTAATTCATGTGTATTAATTTTTTTTTTTTGGAAAGAAAGCTAAATATTAATAAACATAAACATAATTCCAACCAGTTTTATAGTAATTATTTTTTTAAGATTGTTTTTTAATTCAAGGTTTACTTTTGTTTATTTTCAACTATTTTATTTTGAATTTTCGAATTGTTGAATTTTTAAACTTTTGAATTTTAAAATTTGGAATTTCGAATTGTTGAATTTTTAAATTTTCGAATTTTTGAATTGTGAAATTTTCCAATTTTTGAAATTTGAGTTTTTTAATCTCTAAATTTTTATATTTGTGAATTTTTGAATTCTTGGATTGTTGAACTTTTGATTTTTTAGTTTCGAATTTTCGAATTTTTCTAAATCTTTAAATTTTCGAATATTTTAATTGTTTAACTTTAAAATTTCCAATCTGGAATTTCAAATTTATGAAAGGAACTTTTGAATTTTTAAATTTGGAATTTTCTGAATTTCTAAATTTTTGAACGTTTGAACTTTTGAATTTTTGATTTTCTGAATGTTTGAACTTTTGAATGTTTGAATTTTAGAATTTTTATTTTGTTTATTTTCAACGATTTTATTTCTTAATTTCATCGGTTCTAACCCATTTAAAGCGTTTTTGTATTTAGTCTTTTTTTTTTTCTTTTCTAAAGCAAATAAAAAGTGTTATTTTGTATGCAATTGCAATTGCAACAAATTTCCTTTTTTAACTGTTTATATTTAAATTGTTTTTACATTTGTTTGTTTTCAACTATTTTATTTTGAAAGTTTGAATTATTTTTTTAATTTTTGATTTATTTTCGAAATTTTTGAATACAGCTGTAGACAATTAATAATTTGCATCAAGCTGAAAATAATATAAAATTTGCTCAAACGCAATATTTCAAATAAGTTTACAATTTACATAAAAGTAGAGTTGGAGTTTTATACAACAGAAATCTATTGAAATTTTCATAAAAAATTAATTTTTCAGAATAATAAAACACTTACATTTGCTTGGAATGAATAGAATTTTTCGAAAACAATTGAAGACTTGATTCAACTTTTGAAAATAGTTTACGATTTGCATAAAAAATAAATAAATCATCATTATTATTATTATTATTAAAAGCTTTTGAATATTTTTCGATATTTACAGTTGAAAATGTGCTTAAAGAAAAGCTAAAAGCAGAGTTAAGAAAAAATGCATTAAACAGTTGAATTCTTTTTTTAAAAACATCGACAATTAACAAATTGAAAATTTGATGACATATAAATTTAGAATATAGCTTCCAAGTTTCATAAAAAGGTTTTGAAAATGTTTCGATTTTTTCAGTTGAAAATGTGCCTTTAGAAAAGGTAAAATGCTTTTAAAATTAATTTGAAAACAATTGCTGAAGGTAATCGTTTAATATTTGCATGAAATTGTGAGAAGATTATTTAAAAAAATCAAATTTGCTAAAAACTAAAAAAGTTGGAAATTCATTGAAAATTTCTTAAAAAACAAAATCTTAAGAAATAATAATACATTGAAAAACAGTTGAAGAAAATACAACTCTTCTAAGAAATCAAACAAAAAAAATTTCCAAAGTAGCACACAATAACAATCTAGATCCGTATCATAAATTCTTTCTTAGATAAATTGTTTGCCCGGTTGGGATTCGAACCCATAGACCCGGCGCACGCAAAAAATTAAAAATAAATAAATGACAAGCAATTGTCAGGAAGCTGATAAATTAACTCATTTATTGTATTGTAAAAATATGTATAACGAAGTAGAAACCTTCATGTTATACATATTTTTACAATTTTCACTTTGTTTTGTATAATAGGTATTAACACTAAATTAATTATGAAATCAAACACAATTGATGTTAAAAATAATAATAATAAAAGCTGCGTTTTATTTTAGGTCCAAATGCATTTGTATGATGTTTGAGTGACCAGAATCTCATCCTTTCTTCTTACAAGATTACAATTTAAATGGAGAGTGATATTTACAACTTTTGGATAAACAAGTGATTCGAGCGCTGGAGGTACATGGACAGTTGTCAAATACTATCTTGTTTCAGCAGGATGGGGCATCTCCCCATATCGCTCGTATTGTTCTCGTGATCGTTTATATAGAACATGGTAATTACTATCAATCTATAAACTTAATAACGTTAATTATTATTATTTTTCAAATATTGGATTTATGAGGCTGTTACTTGTTAGTATTTTAATAAGTTATTATTTTTCTATAAACTCGTCCTTGTATGATTAATGTAATTTCTAACTCTTCTTCTATTTGATGATAGATTATATTGAAGATAATTATTCGGGTTCCGCAATGACTTATAGAAAAAATTTCATATTTCAAAAGAGGCTTTCAAAACTTATGCAAGTATTAAGTAAAACTATTTTAATACGTAAAATTATAACAAAATCCACTTTCTCTCCACAAAACAGATTCCGCCGTATCAAACACGAAATCCGCCGGCAATTAAACCGACGGCCCACGGGTGCCGTTTCGATCTTCATTTTTTTTTTTTTTTTATTACATCTTGGGACACTATGGCCGACGTTTCCGATGGACGGGCGACGTTATGATGAAATACACAATCGGCCCCGATACCAGTGAAATTCCGAGACGCAATTAAAAAAAACGAAAATAATGAAAGAAAAATACGATTGCGCCGATTACGCAACCACCCGCCGATTTTGGACCAATTCTCGGCGAGAGATGTGTCAGCGTGTAACCCAGATAGGCCCCTACTTACCTGCCCTTTTTGCGACTACCACTTGACGAAATTTATCGCGCCGTTCAGACTTTCATTTTCGTATCATTATCGCGCAAAAGCGCGCGTTCACCAGGAGGCGAAGCAACAAACGCCAACAAGAAATAAATAAAGGCGCTGGATTTAAGAATTTATAAAAAAAAACTCCTGTTTTTTTTTCGGGAATGTGCAAGTAGTACTTATTTCGTGTCCTAGTCAACGGTCCATTTACTTAAGTCAGTTCTTTGGTGGTTTCGGTTGTGAGCGGAACGCGCCGGTGGTTTAGTGCTTTATTTTTTGTGCGGCTCAGCGGGTGTTCCTCGAGTATTCGAATTGGTACTCTTGTTTAAATTCAAACGTAAGTATAAATAATATCAATACTCATTTTCCATAATGTTTATTATTTTAATAACAATAATAAATAATGTGATGATTTATTTATTTTTCTTGGGTCAGAATAAAATTATAAGTTAATTGTAGTAATTGTAATTTGAGGAAACACAGAAATATAAGTTTGGATTTTTACCTTTTTATGAATTCAATAAACATTTTAAAATTAAAACCTTTTAATTAATTTTAAAATGTTTCACCAAGTGGTGAGAAAGTTAATTAAGAAACACTGAGTTCGTTTACTGGCAATTAATTTAATTTACTGTATTTAATGCTTCATATATAATTATTACAAACCAGAATAAATAAAAATCTGTTAAACTGTAAATTTTATTTTCATGTTTGTGATATTAATTAATCATCAGTGATTGGTTACTTTTTTGTACATGTGTTTAACTGTATGTTTGCACAGGATATTTAAATTAAAAAGAAGGAAAAAAACGATCATTTATATTAACGTGACATTAATGATCCAATATATTTTTTTATTGTAAATTTATGCGCGTAACCGTGTTTGTTATTTGTTTAAACCGTTTATGATATTCTGAAGCTCTATTAATTTTCTTATTGATGACGCTCGATAACGACTTAATTGTGCGAATTAATTTTCTTCTTAATTCCGCTCCATAACCACTTAATCGTGCGAATTAAATTACACCATAAATTGAACTTAATGATTGTAGAATTTATTTTTGCTTGTTTGTATATAGTATAAAAATAAATTACGCCCGTAAATTTTCTTGGAATAAAGAAAAGTCAGCGCCTGAAAATGACTTTCCTCTGTTTATCAGTGTAGAAAGTAGGTTTTTCTCACCTCTTACTTAACATTTGAAAATTTATCCTTATTATAATAACATCATCTACACACTTCATATTCAGAAAAAAATCTCGTTAATATCATAAGTGAAAAAAATATATAAAAAGGATTGGACCATAATGGGATCCTTGAGGAACCCCTATTACATTAGTGTGAATAATGAAGAAAACAGTTTACTTCAAATCCCTAATGTTTATACATTGTCGGCTTCCATCAAAAAGAAATTGCAATCCAAATAATTGATATTAATGTTATCACAGTATGATAAGTCATAAAACACAATTTTTAATTAAAACAATACAATTTTTATATAAATTCCACAACAAACTAATTCTTCGAATGATTTTTTTTATCCGGAAAACGAAACCATAGTTCGTGGCTTAATTTCCAATGTATATGTAGGGTGGGTGGGTGGCCTCTATCCCACCCTCCAACCAGTAAAACATAAGCGAGGGTTTATTGAATAAAATTTAATAATAATACAATCGGTGAATAATTTAAAATTTTTATAATTTACGAAATGTTTCGTATTATAAAATTAATACTTTTAATACTAATTTTTTATATAGAGGATTTTAATATTTTACCATCGATGATTTTTCTAAAAATTACGAAAATATTCTTCTTTTCTGGTATTTTAAAAATTTTCGGAATGTTTGTTGGTGTTAAATGGATTGGAGGGTGGGATAGTGGCCACCCACCCACCCTACATATACAAATAAACACACACTACGAACTAGTTTTATATTTTCAAGAAAATAATCAAAACCCTAAGTGTCGGTGCAGAATAATAAACAATAAACCGATTTGTTTATTTCTTCATTACTTCACTAATTCGTCGCTTGTGAATTATTAATTATAGGTTTTATTAGATGACGCCTAACCACCCCACACATCAAATATTACTAATAGTAAATTTTTAAACTAACGTTTTTTTATGATGTTTAATTTAAAATAAAATAAATCGCACCTATTTATTTAAAAAAATAATGAATAGACATATGTACCAATTGATTAATGTTAACTAAACTTATACTAAATCAAATGAAGGGTGGATTAAGCACCACACTCAACTATTTTACAAACAACTATTAATTTTTACATAAAACAATTTTTTAATAATTTGAACACACATCAAATTATTGTCTTTATTTTCTTAAATACAAAAAGAAATTGCAATAATTGGAATTTTTGTTATCATAGGTATGATAGGTTATAAAATACGCACCCACCCTACATTTATTTTATTTTTTATTTAAAACAATACAGTTTTTTATATTAATTCCACAACAAACTAATTCTTCGAATGATTTTTTTAATCCGGAAAATGAAACCATAGTTCGTGGTTTAATTTCCAATGTACATGTAGGGTGGGTGGGTGGCCACTATCCCACCCTCCAACCAGTAAAACATAAACGAGGGTTTATTGAATAACATTTAATAATAATATAATTGGTGAATTATTTAAAATTTTTATAATTGACGAAATGTTTCGTATTATAAAATTAATAATTAATTTTTTATATAGAGGATTTTAATATTTTACGTTCGATGATTTTTCTAAAAATTATGAAAATATTCTACTTTTCTGGTATTTTTAAATTTTTTTCGGAATGTTTGATGATGTTAAATGAATTGGAGGGTGTGATAGTGGCCACCCACCCACCCTACATATACAAATAAACACACACTACAAACTAGTTTTATATTTTCAAGAAAATAATCAAAACCGTTGGTGATGGCGCAGAATAAAAAATAATAAACTGATTTGTTAATTTCTTCATTACTTCATTAATCCGTTGCTTATGTGTTATTAATTATAGGTTTTATTAGATGACGCCTAACCACCACACACATTAAATTTTACTGATAGTAAATTTTTAAACTAACGAAATTTTTTGTGATGTTTAAAAAAAATCGCAGCTTATAAAAATTATTAAAAAAATGATGAATAGACATATGTGCCAATTGATTAATGTTAACTAAACTTATACTAGATCAAGTGAAGGGTGGGTTAAGCACCACACTCATCTATTTTACATACAACTCTTAGTTTTTAGACAAAACAATATTTTAAAAATTTCAACACACATCAAATTACTGTCCTTATTTTCTAACATACAAAAAGAAATTGCAATAATTGAAATTTATGTTATCACAAGTATGATAGGTTATAAAACACGCACCCACCCTACATTTATTTTATTTTTTATTTAAAACAATACAGTTTTTATATAAATTCCACAACAAACTAATTCTTCGAATGATTTTTTATTCGGAAAACACAACCATAGTTTGTGGCTTAATTTCCAATGTATATGTAGGGTGGGTGGGTGGCCTCTATCCCACCCTCCAACCAGTAAAACATAAGCGAGGGTTTATTGAATAAAATTTAATTATAATACAATCGGTGAATGATTTAAAATTTTTATAATTTACGAAATGTTTCGTATTATAAAATTAATAATTAATTTTTTATATAGAGGATTTTAATATTTTACCTTCGATGATTTTTCTAAAAGTTACGAAAATATTCTACTTTTCTGGCATTTTTAAAAATTTTTCGGAATGTTTGTTGATGTTAAATGAATTGGAGGGTGTGATAGTGGCCGCCCACCCACCCTACATATACAAATAAACACACACTACAAACTAGTTTTATATTCCCAAGAAAATAATCAAAACCGTTGGTGATGGCGCAGAATAAAAAATAATAAACTGATTTGTTAATTTCTTCATTACTTCATTAATACGTTGCTTATGTGTTATTAATTATAGGTTTTATTAGATGATGCCCAACCATCCCACACATCAAATTTTACTGATAGTAAATTTTTAAACTAACGAAATTTTTTGTGATGTTTAAAAAAAATAAATCACAGCTTATAAAAATTATTTAAAAAAATAATTAATAGACATATGTGCCAATTGATTAATGTTAACTAAACTTATATTAAATCAAGTGAAGGGTGGGTTAAACACCACACATATCCATATTACATACAAATATTAATTTTTACTCAAAACAATATTTTAAAAATTTGAACACACATCAAATTATTGTCTTTTTCTTAAATACAAAAAGAAATTGCAATAATTGAAATTTTTGTTATCATAGGTATGATAGGTTATAAAATACGCACCCACCCTACATTTATTTAATTTTTTTATTTAAAACAATACAGTTTCTATATAAATTTCACAACAAACTAATTCTTCGAATGATTTTTGAATCCGGAAAACAAAACCATAGTTCGTGGCTTAATTTCCAATGTATATGTAGGGTGGGTGGGTGGCCTCTATCCCACCCTCCAACCAGTAAAACATAAGCGAGGGTTTATTGAATAAAATTTAATAATAATACAATCGGTGAATAATTTAAAATTTTTATAATTTACGAAATGTTTCGTATTATAAAATTAATAATTAATTTTTTATATAGAGGATTTCAATATTTTACCATCGATGATTTTTCTAAAAATTACGAAAATATTCTACTTTTCTGGCATTTTTAAAATTTTTTCGGAATGTGTGTTGATGTTAAATGAATTGGAGGGTGTGATAGTGGCCACCCACCCACCCTACATATACAAATAAACACACATTACGAACTATTTTTATATTTTCAAGAAAATAATCAAAACCGTAAGTGTCGGTGCAGAATAAAAAACAATAAACCGATTTGTTTATTTCTTCATTACTTCACTAATACATCGCTTATGAGTTATTAATTATAGGTTTTATTAGATGACGCCTAACCACCCTACACAACAAATTTTACTGATAGTAAATTTTTAAAGTAACGATTTTTTATTCTGTTTAAAATGAAATAAATCGTAGCTCATAAAAATTATTTAAAAAATTAATTAATAGACATATGTGCCAATTGATTAATGTTAACTAAAGTTATATTAGATCAAGTGAAGGGTGGGTTAAACACCACACACATCCATATTACATACAATATTAATTTTTACTCAAAAACAATATTTAAAATTTTAACACACATCAAATTATTGTCCGTATTTTATTAAAAACAAAAGTCATTGCAGTTTAAATAATTGAAATTTATATTATCACAGGTGTGATAGGTTATAAAACACACATCCACCCTACATTTATTGTATTTTTATTTAAAACAATACAATTTTTATATAAATTCCACAACAAACTAATTCTTCGAATGATTTTTTTATCCGGAAAACGAAAACATAGTTTGTGGCTTAATTTTCAATGTATATGTAGGGTGGGTGGGTGGCCTCTATCCCACCCTCCAACCAGTAAAACATAAACGAGGGTTTATTGAATAAAATTTAATTATAATACAATCGGTGAATTATTTAAAATTTTTATAATTTACGAAATGTTTCGTATTATAAAATGAATACTTAATTTTTCATATAGAGGATTTTAATATTATACCATCGACGTTTTTTTCCAAAAATTATAAAAACTTTCTCTTTTTCTGGTGATTTTTAAAATTATTTCGGAATGTTTGTTGATGTTAAATGAATTGGAGGGTGGGATAGTGGCCACCCACCCACCCTACATATACAAATAAACAAACACTATAAACTAGTTTTATATTTTCAAGAAAATAATCAAAATCGTTAGTGTCGGTGCAGAATAAAAAACAATAAACCGATTTGTTTATTTCTTCATTACTTCACTAATCCGTCGCTTATGTTTTATTAAATATAGGTTTTATTAAATGACGCCCAACCACCCCATACATTAAATTTTATTGATAGTAAATTTTTAAACTAACGAATTTTTTTGTGATGTTTAAAAAAAAAATAAATCACAGCTTATAAAAATTATTTAAAAAAATAATAAACAGACATATGTGCCAATTGATTAATGTTAACTAAACTTATACTAAATCAAATGAAGGGTGGATTAAGCACCACACTCATCTATTTTACATACAACTATTAATTTTTACACAAAACATTTTTTTAATAATTTGACCACACATCAAATTACTGTCCTTATTTTCTAACATACAAAAAGAAATTCCAATAATTGAAATTTATGTTATCACAAGTATGATTGGTTATAAAATACGCACCCACCCTACATTTATTTTATTTTTATTTAAAACAATACAGTTTTTATATAATTTCCACAACAGACTAATTCTTCGAATGATTTTTTTATCCGGAAAACAAAACCATAGTTCGTGGCTTAATTTCCAATGTATATGTAGGGTGGGTGGGTGGTCTCTATCCCACCCTCCAACCAGTAAAACATAAGCGAGGGTTTATTGAATAAAATTTAATAATAATACAATCGGTGAATAATTTAAAATTTTTATAATTTACGAAATGTTTCGTATTATAAAATTAATAATTAATTTTTTATATAGAGGATTTTAATATTTTACCATCGATGATTTTTCTAAAAGTTACGAAAATATTCTACTTTTCTGGCATTTTTAAAATTTTTTTCGGAATGTTTGTTGATGTTAAATGAATTGGAGGGTATGATAGTGGCCACCCACCCACCCTACATATACAAAAAAACAAACACTATAAACTTGCTTAATATTTTCAAGGAAAAAATCAAAACCCTCAGTGTTTTAATAAATGAAAAATATTTTTGGCAATTTTCAAGTTGTTAACGAAATTCGTAAGAGAAATTTTATTCTTGTTGCATCAATTTTAATTATTTTTCATGTTTAAAATTTAAAACTATTATATTATTATTGAATTTTATTCAGTAAACCCTTATCCTCATGCACAGCTTAACTCAATATTAGTTTACTATCGTTACTAAATATTATTCAAGTGGAAGTGAAGTGAAGAATACAAATGCCAATTCAGTGTTTGCATTACAAACATTAACAGCACAAAAATCACACTGTTCTGTACATACCAAATATTTTTGATATGTTTAATTGTATAGGCGTTTACTTTGTGGTACATTTGATGTAATCTTTTTGAATATTTGTTTTCTTATAAAATTTTCCTTACTATTTGCTCATTGAAGTGATATTAGAAAATACAAGTAAATACAATAATATAAATATTTTTAAACTAATAATTGTAATATAAATTTAATAAAATATCTGTATTTGCTGAGGTAATATACGATAACAAATTATTTGTATTTATTTAGTTAGGCTTCATTAATAAGTCGATCATTAAAAAAAACTTTGTGTGAAAGAAACATGAGCGGAATTCATATTGAAATATATAAATAATGAAAAACACAAATTCCCAGAAACACACATTTATTTACTTAATCAGTATATTACTGATTAAGTAAATATATGTGTGTTTAAAACATAGAGAATTGTTCAATAGATATGGATTACCTCGTAGTAACGGTCGCAACCATTTTCTTGATTAAGTAATAGTTTAAAATGTTTCACCAAGTGATAAATGAGAGAGTCAATCAAGAAATCATAGAATATTTCTTAATTTCTGTAACTTTTTGTAATAATATTAATTACTGACTGTAATAAACAATACGCTTAACCTAGCGCACTCTTGACCTACCACAATAAACTGTGTATTGACCTGGCGTACTCCTGACCTACCTCAATGTACAATATATTGAGGTAGGTCAAGAGTACGCTACGTGCATTTCATAAAACAATTAATATCTTAGTAAAAGGAAAACTGAAAAAAAAAACAATTGAAGATTGCAATGAAGTATTTTCTATAAAAATAATTGAAAATTTATTCGAAGCAATTCAAAAATAAAAATAGTTTGACAATTGGTATTAGAACAATTAAAATTTTACAAAAAAAAAACTGAAAAATATATTAAAATCTAATTACACAATTGTTTAATTAGATAATAATTGTTTTTTTTCTGCTTTTATTTTTAAATGAAATATCAAACGATGCTTTCTTCATTTTTGTTTGTGTAAAATTTTAAACGACCTTTTAATATACATTTTAAAATTCACTTGAAACAATTGGAAACTAAAAAAACTTTAAGTTTGGAAATGATCAGTTAATGATCGAATCTAGAAAGCATGATATCAAGAAAGTAAGCGTTTTTGTTTATAAAATACATTTTCATTAAAAAAGCATTTTTTTTAAAAACTGATTTTTTTTCAAATTTCAAAATCAATTAAAATCTATAATAAAACATTTATACATTATAAAAATGGTATTTCGAAATTGACTTAAAACAATTGAAATAAAATCCAATTGATATTTCTAATAATAAAAGCATTCAATTGTATACAAAGTAATCAAACAAACAAATTAAAACTTTATAAATTAAAAAAATAAAAATAGATAAGTAGTTTAGATCTGTAATAACACATCATAAAAAAAAACATTGTAATAAAACAGTTAAAACTATTGAATTAACAAAATTAAAATAGTGATAAAAACAATTGAAATCTGTAACTTTACCTCTTGAAATGGCATTTGAAAATTCACTTAAAACAATTCAAATTTGATTAAAAACAGCAATAGAAATCTCTAATAAAAAAATTATTTAAAAAAAAACATCTGCAATAATACAGTTAAAACAAAATAGAAATTTTTCAAATGTGAACAATGACAAATAAAAACAATTGAAATCTGCATAGAAACATTTGAACATATCCTCTTAAAAAACCACCATAAAAAAGTTGAAACACAATTGAAATTTTTCGAATAAAAATGAAAAAAATAATTGAAATGTGTAATGGAACATTTGCCCATTTAAAAAAATAATATCAAAATTCACTTAAAACAATTGAAATTTTATTAAATAAGCAATGGAAATCTCTACTAAATAAAATGCATAAATCACCTTAATAAAACAAACAAAATTAAAAAAAAAACAATTGAAATCTGTAATGAAACATTTGTACATTTTAAAATGCACTTAAAACAATTGAAATTTTGTTAGAAAAAACAATTGCAATCTTTAACCAAAAATATTTTTATAAAAAGACGTCGGTAATAAAAGAGTTGAAACAAATTAAAAATGACAAAAGAAACAATAGTAATCTGCAATAAAGCCTTTGTTCATTTTCTAAAAAATTGATTTCATTATTCACTTAAACCAATTGTTTTTTTTTAAATAATTGACTCATAAAAAATCATAAAAAGCATCTGTAAAAACATTGGAAAAGTTGATTGTTTTCAAATTGAAAATGAAAAGAGAACAATGGAAATCTGTAATAAATATATTTTCTGAATAAAAAAAAACATTTCAAAATTTTACAAATCCAGTTAAAAACTAAAAAAACAGCTGATAATATTAAAAATAAACTTTTGAATATTCACTTAAACAATTGAAAATTTATAAGAAAAGGAACTTGAATCAGTTGAAATTTTATTTAAAAAAATGAAATATCTAATGAAAAATTATATCACACAAAAAAACATTAAAATTTTATTTAAAAAAAAACTAAAAAATTTCACAAAATAACATCTGTAATAAAACAGTTAAAACAATTGGATTTTTTTAAATAAACAATTGTAGTCTGGAATAAAACATTTTCCATTTTCTAAAAACAATAATTTCAAGATTCACTTAAAACAAATGAAATTTTATAACAAGGAAACAATTGAAATCTTTAATAGAAAAAATAAATTTCAAAAAAAAAACATCTGTGGAACCATTGGAAAAAGTGATTGTTTTCAAATTTATAATGAAAAAACATATAACAATTGAAATGTAATAGAACCAAAAACTAATACAAAAGAAAACAAAAAACATTCACTTATACAATTATAGTTTCACATAAAAACCAGGAAAAACAATTAAATTCTAACAAATCTGTTGGAAATTTTACAAAAAATTTATTGAAAGAAAAACAATTGAAATTTCTAATAAGAAAATAAATTTCTAAAAAAAAATCTGTAATAAAACCGTTGGAAAAATTGATTGTTTACAAATTGAAAATGGGAAAAAAACAATTGAAATCTGTAAAAACACTTTTCAAAATTCGCTTGAAACAATTAAAATTTTAAAAACTCAATTAAAAAAAATCAAAAGAAAAATAGCTTTTAATATTAAAAATAAAATCTTTTCAATATTGACTTAAAAAATTGAAAATTTATAAAAAAATAGTTGAATCAATTAAAATATAATTAAAACATCAATAGAAACCTAAAAAAATCATAAAAACAGTTGAAACAATTGAATTTTTTAAAATAAACAATTGAAGTCTGTAGTGAAACATTTGTATATTTTATCTAAAAAACATTTTAAAATGCACTTAAACAATTTAACAATTTATTTTAACAGTTGAAATCTCTAGGCAAAAAAATATTTTTATTAAAAAAACGTCTGTAATAAAACAGTTGAAACAAATGAAAATTATCAAATTAAAAATGACAAAAGAAACAATTGCAATCTGCAAACATTTATTTTCTAAAAAAGATTAATTTAGAACTTCACTTAAAACAATTGATATTTTATTTAAAAAAAAAACAATTGAAATCTCTAATAAAAAAATTATTAATTAACATGTCTAAAAACTTTTTCATATTAAACAAAATAAAAAAAAAACAATTGAAATCTGTAATAAAACTTTTGTATATTTTCTAAAAACACAATTGAAATCTCTAATAATCAAATAAATTTCATAAAAAACATCTGCAATAAAACCGTTGGAAAAATTGATTGTATTCAAATTTAAAATGAAAAAAAAAAACAATTGAAATCTGTCACAAAACTTTTGTATATTCTTTAAAAAAAAAAAGTTCAAAATTCACTTGAAACAATTGATTGTTTTCAAATTGAAAATGAAAAAAAAAAACAATTGAAATCTGTAAAAACACTTTTCAAAATTCACAATTAAAATGTTACAAACCCAACTACAAAACAAAAACAAAAAACAGCTGTTAATTAAAAAAAAATCAAATATTCACTTAAACAATTAAAAATTTATTAAAAAAGACTTGAATTAATTGAAATTGTATTTAAAAAACAATTGAAATCTATAATGAAAAAAAAACATTTACAAAACAATGAAAATCTACTAAAACCAAATGAATTTTTCAAAATAAGCAATCTGTAATGAAACATTTGTACATCTCTAAAAAACCTCATCAAATGCACTTAAATAAATGAAATTTTGTTAAAAAACAATTAAAATGTCTAAACAAAACAA
Source organism: Ontholestes murinus (assembly GCA_963969525.1). Classification (NCBI taxonomy): domain Eukaryota; kingdom Metazoa; phylum Arthropoda; class Insecta; order Coleoptera; family Staphylinidae; genus Ontholestes; species Ontholestes murinus. The sequence goes on from OZ018396.1 coordinate 7,835,940, forward strand.
AACATATGTTTATGATTAAAAAACATATGTAATAAAACAGCTGAAAGAAATGAAAATTGATAAAAGAAACAATTGTAATCAGTAATAAAACATTTTCCATTTTTTCAAATCTCAAAAGTCATTTAAAACAGTTAAAACAATTGAATAATTTAAAATAAACAATTGAAATGTGCAATGAAACATGTGTACATTTTTTCTAAAAAAAACATCTTAAAATGCACTTAAAACAATTGAAATTTTGTTAAAAAGAAAAGAATCAAAATCTCAAAGTTTTTATATAAAAACGTCTGTTATAAAACAGTTGAAACAAATGAAAATTATCAAATTAGAAATGACAAAAGAAACAATTGTAATCCGAAAGGAAACACTCCATATTCTAAAAAAAAGTAATTTTAAAATTCACTTAAAACAACAACAATTGAAATCTCTAATAGCAAAAGTAAATTTCATTAAAACATTTGTAATAAAACCGTTGAAAAAATTGATTGTTTTTAAATTGATAATGAAAAAATAAACAATTGAAATCTGTAATAAAACTAAAACTAAAACACAAAAAAAAATCATTTGAATATTTACTTAAAACAATTGAAAATTAATAAAAAAAGAACTTGCAATAAAAGGGTTATAAATATTCTTTTAAAAAAATGGAAATCCACTTAAAATAAAGTTTTTAATAAAAACTTTTAGAAAACAATTAATTTCAAAGAAATCTGTTTTTCTAAAAAAAATAATTAAAAATTCACTCGAGACAATTAAATTTTTTATGGAAATTTGTTCTAAAAAAGAGAAAATATCAATAAAAAACTTAAAATTGATTCAATAGGAATTAAACAAAAAAAAGAGAAATTTTAAAATTAAAATTAATAACATTTGAAAGAAATTTACTTAAAAAATTGTAATTTTAGATAACAGACATTTGATATTTCACCTAAAACTTGATATTTAGAAAAAAAAAAATGAAAAACAATTGAAATACTACAAAATAGTACAAAAAATATAAATTTAATTAAACAGTTATAAATTTACTTAAACGGCATTTTAAAATTCACTTCAACAATTGAAATTTTACTAAATGAAAACTATCATAAAACAATTTTGATTTTTTTACGAAAAGACTTGAATAATAAATAATAATAATGATAATAAGACAGTAAAATAGCTGAAATTATGCACAAAATGGAACGAAACAATTGAATTCTGTAATAAAACTTTTTCTAAAAAAAAAAATCAAACTTTTCAAAATTCACCAAAAGCAATTAAAATTTTACAAATACAACTAAAAAATTAATTAAAAGCCTACACAAAAACAGCTGTTAATATTTACAATACAACATATAAAAACAATTGTAAAATTACATTGTAAATAATTGAAATTGTACCAAAACGTATTTTACAAATAAAAACTCACAAAATTGAAATCTATTAAAACAGTCGTGAGTTTTCTGAAAAAATAAAGTTTAAACTTCATTTACATTAAATTCTTCTGAATTGAATTTTATTTTTTACAAAATTCTATTAGTTTGTATCTATCAATTTTCGATTCCCGTCTTGTATCTTTAGAATGTTTCTTTTTTGTCCTTGATCTATATTTCCTTTCTTTAAGAAAAAACATTAACAAAAAAGTGTAATTAATATAAAACTTTAGAAATTTTATAAATATAAATATAGGAAAGTAAGATTTTTTTTTTATTATTAACACATTTCCTGAAAATATTATTCGTACTTTTAATTTTAAGCATTGAATAATTTATATAATAAATATATGCTAGATTATATATTTTAAAGGTTAACCTTAATGAATAATATTTAGGCTTAAAATGCAAATTAATTGGGCAATAAGAAGGCGTCGCATAATTTATAGGAATTGAAAAATTCGACAACTATTAATTACATAGAACATTTCAAATTGCCAATCAATCTAAACACGCAGAATTGGTTTTAATCAATCTAATTTAACCTGTGATTAAAAATTAGATCCGTTTGAATGAATCAATTAGTTTAATCAGCGAAATGATCTAATTACTTTCACTTTAAGGGTTTTAAAAATTAATACATATTTACACTTGTATATGATTATATTTAAATTATATTCAAAGCAAAATTTAAATATTAAACTACGTATTATTTTTAAATGGTAAAGCTAAGAAAAACAAATTGATTGATTGATTGATATTTTGATTAAGAAGAGCAGTTAACGTTTAAAAATTTTATAGACCAATTAAATTGATTTACATGTTTATGAATTTTTATGTTATAATAAATCCAATTATTATTTAAATATAATTTGATCCACTATCAAATACTTATTATGACACGTAGCACACATTAATAAATGATTGAATAAAAAAGTTAACGCCATGGCCACATAATGAGGATAATTTTGGTTAAATCAATTTTAACATAATAAAATTTATAGGTCGACATTGATTACTCCAAATTACATATTAGATTCAATTTTTAATGATTGAGATTAAGACCGTCGATGGCAAAAAGTCGACGTTTTGCATTTTCGTTTAATGGTCAACCTGCAGACCTTATCTCGTTCGTATACCTGGTAACTCAATTGACGTCAGTGCTTGTTATTAACCTGCAGAAAACAACATTTCGGCTGTAAGCTATAAGACACATCCTGTGATTAATTTTTTAACGCGCCGTTAATTATTCATGCAATTCTTTACGTCCATCGTCACTGATCGAAAGCGTGGTAGAACATTCCTTGTCTTATTTATGCATGATACAATATTTATTTTGATTGAAATGTCATTAAAGAAAAAAAAAACAAAAAACTTACTTATGAAGTCAATGTGGGAAAAACAAAATTATAACGTTTAGGACGTAGTAAATATTATGCAAAATAATTGTTATTTAATATAAAATTTAATTTGTTTTGAATGTTTGATAATCATTTTTTATGTAGGTCTTAGCATTTTAAACATTTGTAAATCTAAACTCAGTTACTTTAAAATCTAATGTATTTATTTACTATAATCCAGTAATTTTAAATTTTAAATTTTACGTCGTTTGTCATCTGTCATCTTTCATCTGTCATCTGTCAACTGTCATCTATCAGCTTTTATCTGTTATCTGTCATCTGTCATCTGTCAATTGTCAACTGTCATCTATTATCTAACAACTGTCAACTGTTATCTGCCATTTGTTACTTATTTATTATTTGTATTCTAGTAGAGTTTTTGGATTTTCTAACAGAATTTATAGTTCTTCATCAATTTTCAAATTGTTTCATCACAATTTTCCAGGAATTTCTCTTACAAATTCCAAAAATTTCTAAAATTTTCCACCAAAGTTAATTCTGGATTCCTAGAAATTCTGCCATTAAAAAACTGATTTTTAATTTTATAAGAATTTCTTTTTTAAATCGTGAAAATCTTCTTGAAAGATTTTATAATACACTATCTTAAACAATTTATTGATGCCAAACTATCTCTTGGCCTTTAGGTCCGCGCGCGCCTTTCTTTCACCTCCGTTTGAATCTCTGAATGCGATTTATACTTGTATCGGATTACGCAACAACAGTATAATAGCCAATTACGCGTTAATCACCCGACGAAATGACCGATCTTGCGAAAATTCGGAAAAACCGCGGTATGTAGGTCGGCCGGCACGCAATCCGTTTTTTCTTCGGCGATCAATTTCGGCGTTTCTCCTCGAGCGAATCGAAAATGTGCCTTAATTATGGCCAAATTGCGACTTCCTCGTCTATCGTACGATCCAATTTTTACCATTCGATTCCTGGTATATTTTAATTGGGCAATTATCTCCTCGTGTGCAATAATAATTTCACGTTTATTTATTCCCCATTATTTTTTAACATTCCAATGTTTTAAGATACACTCAAGTAAAATATATTTTAATAAGCTATCAGGAACAGTTTGGATGAACGAGTCCATTAACCCAATCGAATTAGTTCTAAAGGTTATTTTTGTGGTATTTCCAAAAACGCAAAAAATAAGAGAACTAGAAATATTTATAACATAATATTTTACCTTAGAAGAGTTTCGAATAGCTAAGCACTCTGTTTTTGTCTGGGCCATATTCAAATGAGAAATGATAAAAACACTTTTTGGTTCAAACAATCTAAATAATTTAAACAAATTTTATTCACCAAAAAATAAAAATAATTCAAACATCGAAGAATAATATTTATCATTCCATAATAAACATATCTAAATTAAAACGCCAAACGAAAATTGTTTCAGTCTGTACATCATCGCAAAGGTCAAATTTATATGATTACCTAAAAACAATTTACATACAATGGTGAAAAACAAAATAGCAAAGTTTTAAACTGAATTGATGCAAAAACAAAATTTATTAAAAAATAACGCCAAGTAAAAATAGCTTCAGAGTCTGTGTACATCACCACACTGTGATTAAATTACCTTAAAACAATTGACATACGATGAAATCTACTTTTTGTTTCTGTTTGAATAATCTATTGTTTGTTTCGAAGAATATTTTAGAATCATCTAAGACAAATTAGATAAGATAAGTGAAGAAGTGGAATTCTAAAAATCTGAAATATATAATGTTGGTTTTAAAGGAAATTCTCCTAATTTACAAAAGAAAATACTGAAAAATTTCGAACATCGTAAAAAGAAATAATTTAAAAACTCTAGAAATTCGAAAGATACATTTTTGAAACAATTTAGAAACTCAAATAAAATTCTCCTAAATTTGAAATTCTAAAAATCTACTAGAAAAATTTCTTGAGCTCCCTAAAAGAATTGATCGCAATTTGGAAGAAAAATTTCTAGCAAATTCAGATAAGAGGAAGCAAATATTGATGAAAATTTCTAGAAATATTGGAGAAAAGTACTTGAAAATTTTAGTAATATGGAGAATAAATTGATACAAAACTCTAAAACCTTTGTTGTAAATTGGGAGAAAACTAACTTCTAGAAAATTCTCGAAAAATGGAAAATTTTTGGATTCCTGGAAGAAAAATTGTTCGTATATTTTCAATTTTATAAAAGAAATTGCTTAAAAACATCACAAATAAAAAAAAAACAATGAAATTTTGATTTAAAATTTCTACAAAAAAACAATTGACAAATAAAATAAATAAAATTTTATTTGTGGTTAAAACATAGTGAATTTTTCATTCAGTGTAAATAAAAAGCGGTTTAAAATTAGCAAATAATTAAAAAATTGATAACAGCTGAAAAGTAACAAAACAATTGAAACAGCTGAAAACAAAAAAACATTTTAAAATTTCCAAACATGTTTTTTTTTTCATTTCACCAAGAACAATTTTTAGAAACTATTTTAAAAATAATAAAACCATTCTTAAAGACTAAACAATTTCAATTTTCCATTACAAAACAATTGAAAATTTATTAAAAACTTTATTAGATATAACAATTAAAAATGAACTTAACAGTTTTAATTTGTTATAAAGACAACAATAAAAAAAAAATTGAAATTGTTTTTGAAGACTCTTCTTTATTTTATTACACAAAAAAAGAAACAATTGAAGTTCAAGTAGAAACAACAGTCACGAACAACTCGTTGGAAATAGAGTGAAGAAATTAATTTCAAAAATAGTTGGAAATCAATTAGAACAAAATTACTTTCTAACATTGAAAGATTCCTCAAAAAAGTTACTGAAAAAATGATGACGAATGAAGAAAAAAGTTGAAAATAAATAGTTTGGAATTTTATTTAACCAAGAACAATTGAAATGTATGTAAAAATTCAGTTAAATACTAAAAATAAAAATAAAAATATGTTTATAAATTCAATTAGTATTAAAAATAATTTGAAATACTTCAAGAAACTTCAACTCAGATGACAGATGACACGATAAATGATAGATAATACATAATATATGATAGATGATAGATGATAGATGATAGATGATAGATGATAGATGATAGATGATAGATGATAGATGATAGATGATAGATGATAGATGATAGATGATAGATGATAGATGATAGATGATAGATGATAGATGATAGATGATAGATGATAGATGATAGATGATAGATGATAGATGATAGATGATAGATGATAGATGATAGATGATAGATGATAGATGATAGATGATAGATGATAGATGATAGATGATAGATGATAGATGATAGATGATAGATGATAGATGATAGATGATAGATGATAGATGATAGATGATAGATGATAGATGATAGATGATAGATGATAGATGATAAATTACAGATGACAAATGAGAGATGATAGATAAAAGATGACAGGCAATAAATTACTAATTACAGATGCGAGATGACAGATTTCTGATGATTGATGTCAAATAACAAATTACGGATGGCATATGAAATATTCTAAGAAACTTTGACTGAGATGACAGATGACAGCTGACAAATGAGAGATGATAGATAATAGATAATAAATTACTAATTACATATGACAGATGACAGACGATAATAATAATAATTGTATTTTACTTCCATAGTAGAATACTAAAAATTACAAAAAAATAAAAATTAAATTAGTACAAAAAATATGATAATTAGAAAGATGTGAAGAAACTTGAACTGAGATGATAGATGATATTACTAATTATAGATGACAGATGACAATTATAATAATAATTGTCTTTTATTTCGACAGATAAATACTAAAAATTTAAAAAAAAATAGTACAAAATAATTAGAAATATTTTAAGAAACTTCAACTGAGATGACAGATTATTATGTCATCTGTCATCTTAGTTAAACTTTCTTAATATGAAAGATGACAGATGACAAATGAGAGATAACAGATGGCAGATGACAGATTTCTGATGATTAATGCCAGATAACAAATGACAGATGACAGATAGTAAATTACTAATTACAAATAACAGATGACACTTGTCAAATGACAGGTGACTGATAACAGAGGGCAGATAACAAATGAGAAATGATAGATGACAGATGATAAATAATAAATTACTAATTACAGATAACAGATGGCAAATGAGAAATGACAGATGACAGATTTCTGATGATTGATGCCAGATAAGAAATGATAGATAGCAGATGACAGATGATAATATAATAAATAATAATATAATAACAATAATTGTCGTTTATTTTAATAGTTGAATACTAGAAATTTTAAAAAAATTCAAATTAAATTATAAACAATTTAAGAAACTTGAACTGAGATGACAGATGGCATGACAGATGATAGATTACAGATGAGTGATGACAGATAGCAGATGACAAATGAGAGGTGATAGATGACAGATAATAAATTACTAATTATAGATCACATGTGATAATTATCAATCATAATAATAATTGTCTTTTATTTCGACAGTTAAATACTGAAAATTAAATTAAATTAGTACAAAAAAAATAATTAGAAATGTTTTAAGAAACTTGAACTGAGATCACATATGTCACATGAAAGATGATAGATGACAGATGACATATAATAAATTAGTACTTACAAATGACAGATGACAAATGACAGATTTCTGATTTACTAATTACAGATGACAGATGATAATAATAGTAATAGTTGTTTTTATTTCGACAGTTGAAAAATAAAAATTGAAAAAAATAAAAATTAAATTAGTATAAAAAATAATTAGAAATAGTCCAAAAAACTGACTTGACAGATGGCATGATAGATGATAGATGATAGATGATAGATTACATATGACTGATGACAGATGGTAGATGACAAATGAGAGTTGATAGATGACAGATAATAAATTACTAATTATAGATAACGGATGACAGATGCCAGATGACAAATGACAGATGGCAGATGACAGATAATAAATTACTATTTATAGATAACTTATGACAGATTATAAGAATAATAATACTACTACTAATAATAATAATAATTGTCTTTTATTTCGACAGTTGAACACTGAAAATAAAAATAAAAATTATTATAAAAAATAATTAGAAATATTTCAAGTAACCGACAGATGACATAATAGATGATAGATTTCAGATGACACATGACAGCAGATGGCAAATGAGACATGATAGCTGACAGATGATAGATATTAAATTACTAATTACTGGTAACAGATTACAGATGACAGATGATAAATGAGAGATGACAGATGATGGATTTCTAATGATTGATACCAGATAACAAATGACCGATGGCAGATGACATAATAAATTACTAATTACAGATGATAGATGAGAGATAACAGATGTCAGAAAATAGATGACAGATGATAGGTGATACATTACAGCCAAAATAATACAGATGATAGATGAAATAAATAATAAATTTTCGTTGATTTTTTTTGTCAATTTCAATGACGTTTCACTATTGTCATGTTTTTAGAATGCTTTTATTTTTATTTTTTAAATAACATACTCTTTAAAGTTTATGTAATTAAGATTCAAGATGTATGACAGGTGACAGATGAGTGATAAATGATGACATATGGCAGATGACAGATGTTAGATGACGGATGACAAAAGTCAGATGTTAAATGAATAATGTTAAACGCCTAGACGTAAAAGATTACTCGCCACTTGTAATCTTTAATCTTTTACGTCTCGTAATGAATTAATTCATTTGTTTGTCGTTGTCAATTAGAATGGTATTTTAGTACTTCCCTGTTTTCGAGAATGGTAAATGCTTTCTTATTATTTACAGCAAAATATTTTTTAAAGTTAATGTAATGCAGATTCAACATACGTGACAAATGATAGATGAGTTATGACATATGATAAATGACAGATGACAGGTGACAGATGATAGATAATAGATGACAGATGATAGATTACATATTACAGATGAAATATGTCAGATGACAGATGATGATAATAATTTTAATAATAATTGTCTTTTATTTAGACAGTTGAATACAAAAAGTTAAAGAAAAAGTAAATTAGTATAACAAAATAATTATAAATATTTCAAGAAACTTGAACTAAGATGACACGTGAAATGATAGATGATAAATAAGAGCTGACAATAATCATATTTCTAATGATTGATGCCAGAAAACACATGACAGATGGCAGATGACAGATGATAAATGATAAATTACAACAGACAAAATGTAACATATGTTAGATGAAACAAATATTAATTTTTTTGTTGTCAGTTTCAACAGTTCGACTTTACACTATTGTCATATTTTCAAGAATGCTTTTTTTATTAATTTTTTTTTAATAACATACTCTTTAAAGTTTATATACTTACTTAAGATTCAAAATGTATGACAGGTGACAGATGAGTGATAAGAGATAACATATGGTAGATGACAGATGATAGGTGATAGATGATAGGTGATATATGATGGATGATAGATGAGAGATGACATAACAGTTTAAAGATTACAAGTGGCAAGATTATTTAAATTTTTTATTGCTATTTGTTTTCGTTGTTTTATTAACAGTAAAATACTCCATAAAGTTTATGTAACGCAAATTCGACACATGTGACAGATGACAAATGAGTGATAAGATATAAAAGATAAAAGGTGATACATGACAGATGACAGATATCAGATGAGAGGTGGGATGGTTTCTTTTACCATGCTAGATGACAGATGAAAGATTACAAGTGGTAAGAATAACTTAGTTTTGTTTGTTTTTTAAGTTAAGTAGTATATTTAAATATTGTCGTGATTTTTTAGAATAAAAAATACTTTTACTATTTTTAAATTATTTTTTTCAAACAAATCCCTTTTTAATTCTTCCAGTTTCATCATATATAACTGATGATATGTGACAGATAGCAGATAATAGATGAGAGTGTATCTTAAATTATTATAAAAGTTAATTAGAAACATTTCAAGAAATTTGAACTGAGATGACAGATGACATGATAGATGATAGATTACATATGAAAAATGACAAATAAGAGATGATAGGTGAGATGACAGATGACAGACGACAAATGAGAGATGATAGATGACGGATTTCTGATAATTGATGCCAGGTAACATATGATAGATAATAAATTAATAATTGCAGATGACAGATGATAGATGACAATAATAATAATACTAAGAATTGTCTTTTATTTCTAAAATTATTAAAATTAAAATTAAATTAGTGTAAAAAATAATTCGAAATATTTCAAGAAGCTTAAACTGAGATGGCATGATAGATGATAGATTATAGATAATAGATGACAGATGACAAATTAAAGATGACAGATTTTTGATGATCGATGCCAGATAACAAATGACAGATGGTAGATGATAAATATATAATTATTAATTACAGATGACACATGATAATTCTTTTATTTTGACAGTTGAATACTAATAATTAAAAACGAAAATTAAAATTAAATTAGTATAAAAATAATTCGAAATATTTCAAGAAACTTAAACTGAGATGACAGGTGGTATCATATATGATAGATTACAGAATGAAAGATGGCAGATGACAGATGATAATAATAATAATAATAATAATAAACAATAATAAAAACTCTGACAGACGACAGATTTCTGATGTTTGATGCCAGATAACAAATGACAGATGGCAGATGACAAATAATAATTATAAACAATTATAAAATAATAATAAGAGAAAATAAAAATTTACATTAGTATCAAACATAGTTAGAAATATTTCAAGAATCTTGAACTGAGTTGACAGGTCACATGATAGATGATAGATTGCATACGACATGTGACGGCAGATGACAAATGATACATGACAGATGACAGATATTAAATTACTAATTACAGATAATAGATAAAAGATGACAGATAACAAATGACAGATAACAGATGCCAGATGAATGATGACAGATGGCAGATGGAAAATGAGAGATGATAGATGACAAATAATAAATTAACAATTACCGATGACAGATAACAAATGAGAAATTTCATGTGATTGATGCCAGATAACAAATGACAGATGGCGGATGAAGATAATAAATTACTAATTGCAGATGATATATGACAGATGACAGACGATAATAATAATAACGATTGTCTTTTATTTCGACAGTTAAATACTTGGAATTAAAAAAATTATAAAAATTAAACTAACAGAAAGAAATAATTACAAATATTTCAAGAAACTTGAACTTAGATGACGGATGATATAAGAGATGATAGATTACAGATGACAGATGACAAATGAGAGATGATAGATGAGATGACAAATGACAGACGACAAATGAGATGGCAGATGATAGATTTCTGATGATTGATGCCACGTAACACATGATAGATGGCAGATGACAGATAATAAATTAATAATTGCATATGTCAGATGACAGATGACAATAATGATAATATTAAGAATTGCCTTTTATTTTGACAGTTGAATACTAAAAATTAAAAAGAAAGAAATTCAAATTAAATTAGTATTAAAAATAATTCGAAATATTTCAAGACACTTAAACTGAGCTGACAGATGTCATGATAGATGATAGATTACAGATAATAGATGACAGATGACAGATTTCTGATGATTGATGCCAGATAACAAATGGCAGATGGCAGATGACAGATAATAAATCACTAATTACAGATGACAGATGATAATAATAATAATATAATTAATTAATATTAATACACAATAATAAGAAAATAATAAAAAATAAAAATTAAATTAGTATTAAAAGTAGTTAAAAATATTTTAAGAATCTGAACTGAGGTGACCTGTGACATTATAGATGATAGATTGCATATGACGTATGATGGCTGATGACAAAAGAGACATGATAGATATTAAATTACTAATTACAGATAATAGATGATAGATGATAGAATATAGATGACAGATGACATATGACAGATGATAGATGATAAATGACAGATGACAGATGAATGATGACAGATGGCAGATAAAAAATGAGAGATGATAGATGACAGATAATAAATAACCAATTACCGATGACAGATAACAAATGAGAAATATCTTGTAATTGATGCCAGATAAAAAATGACAGATGGCGGATGAAGATAATAAATTACTAATTACAGATGACAGTTGACAGATGATAATAATAATAATAATAATAATTGTCTTTTATTTCGACAGTTGAATACTTAATAGAAAGAAATAATTACAAATATTTCAAGAAACTTGAACTGAGGTGACGGATGATTTAATAGATGATAGATTATAGATGACAGATGACGAATAAGAGATGATAGATGAGATGACAGATGATACATGACAGACGACAAATGACAGAAGTCTGATTTGTGATGATTGATGCCAGGTATCACATAATAAATGACAGATGACAGATAATAAATTACTAATTATAGATGACAGATGACAATAATAATAATACTAAGAGTTGCCTTTTATTTCTACAGTTGAATACTAAGAGTTTCAAAAAAATTAAAATTAAATTACTATAAAAATAATTAAAAATATTTCAAGAAACCTAAACTGAGATGACAGATGGCATTATAGATGATAGATTACAGATAAAAGATAACAGATGACATATCATAAATGAGAGATGACAGATGACAGATTTCCGATGATTGATGCTAGATAACAAATGACAGATGACAGATGACAGAAAATAAATTACTAATTACAAATGGCAGATAATAATAATAATAATAATAATAAACAATAATAAAAAAAGTAAAATAAAAAATAAAATATACATTAATATTAAAAATAGCTATTAGAAATATTTCAAGAATCTTGAACTGAGATGACAGGTAACATGATAGATGATAGATGATAGATTGCCTATAACACATAACCGCAGATGACAAATGAGACATGATAGATGACATATATTAAATTACTAATTACGGATAATAGATGACAGATAACAGATGCCAAATGATAGATGATAGATTGATAGATGATAGATGACTGATTTCAAAGGAATTATGACAGATAATAAATTATTAATTACAGATAACAGATGACAGATGATAGATAATAGATGACATATGACAGATTATAGATGATTAATTACAGACGAAATGTAACAGATGATAGATAAAACAAACAATGAGATTTATTCATTTTTTTGTTGTTGTCAATTTCAGTGACTTTTTATTATTGTCATCTTTCAAGAATGCTTCTTTACTTATTTTTTTAACTAACATACTCTTTAAAGTTTATGTAATTAAGTTTCAACATGTATGACAGGTGACAGATGAGTGCTGACATATGGCAGATGACAGATGATAGATGACGGATGACAAAAGTCAGACGACAGATGATAAATGAATAATAACAGATAAGCAGACGTAAAATATTAAAGATGACAAGTGACGAGATTAATTTATTTGTTTGTGTTTGAAAATTATAAATTTCAGTATTCTCGTGTTTTCGAAAATGGAAAATGCTTTTGTATAATTTAAAGCAAAACGCTTTTTAAAATTTATGTAATGCAGATTCAACATATGTGACAGATGTCAGATTACAAATGTCAGATGTCAGATGACAGAACGACAGATGACAAGTGACAGATGATAGATGATAGATTACATATTACAGATGACAGTCTGTCTTTTATTTCGACAGTTGAATACAAAATTAAAACAAAAAGTAATTAAATTAGTACAAAAAATAATTAGAAATATTTCAAGAAACTTGAACTGAGATGACAGATGACATGATAGATCATAGATGATAGATGATAGATTACATATGGTATATGACGGCAGATGGCAAATGAGAGATGATAGATGACAGATGACAGATATTAAATTACAAATTACAGATAACAGATGACAGATGGCAAATAAGTGATGACAGTTAACAGATTCCTAATGATTGGTGCCAGATAACAAATGACAGATGGTAGATGATAGATAATAAATTACTAATTGCAGATGACAGATGATAAATAATAGATGATAAATTACAGATAAAATGTGACAGATGATAGATGAAACAAATACTAAGATTTACTTAAGTTTTTTGTTGTTAATTTCAATGACTTGAACTATTGTCATATTTTCAAGATTGCTCAGATGACGGATGATAGGTGATAGATGACAGATGACAGATGATAAATCAACAATGACAAACGACATATGGCAGATAACAATATATATCAGAGATTACAAGTGGCAAGATAATTTAAATTTTTTATCGCTGTTTGTTTTTCTATTATTTACAGTAAAATACTCTTTCAAGTTTATGTAAAGCTGTTTCAACACATATGAAAGATGATAGATGAGTGATGAGAGATGAAAGATAAGAGATTATACATGATAGATATCAGATGACAGGTGACTGAAGACAAATGGTGGACGGTTTCTTTTATCATGACAGATAAAATTTTCATATGCCAGATGACAGATGGTAGATTGTAGATTACAAGTCGTAAAATTTTTATTTTATTGTCGTGTTTTTTAGAACGGAAAATGCTTATTTATTTTTTTAAATTTATTATTTATTAAAACAAAATCTTCTTTAAGTAATGCAGCTGTTGATATGTGACAGATGTCAAATGACAGTTAACATATGACAAATGCCAGTTAATAGATGATAGATGGTAGATAGCAGATGATAGATGAGAGTGTAGCTTATCTATCTGTGTGAGAGATGAGAGATGAGAAATGAGAGATGAGAGACGAGAGATGAGAGATGAGAGATGAGAGACGAGAGATGAAAGATGAGAGATGAAAGATGAAAGATGAGAGATAATTTACAATCGTGCTCTAAAATAAAAATCGGTAGTTCCCATATCGATGATTAGGTCATAGTAATTTCACATTTACTCGATTTTTAGGGTGTTAATGGGAAAAAACATTCTTAATACCTTTAATAAATGCATAGACACATCTCTCAATTGAGGGTCGGGTACGTTTTTCAGTTTTTACTTATTTATAATATGTTTTCATCCAAGTCACACTTTCCTTTCATTCCTCTTTTTGAAATAAAAAAAAAAATCAAAACATTCCTCTACATAATTACGACACAACATCTGGCAATTTATAATTACATTTTTAGACTATGCAATATTTGATTTACATACCATCCATCCCAAGACTACCTGATGCCGGCCGAAGGGTAATGCCCGCGCCAGACAAGGGGTAAATTAAGAATCGTGAATACTGGTTGCTGTTGAAATTTACAAGACCTGACCAAAACATGATTAGAGGTCGTAAACACCATCAATAACTCACGATAGGACAATGATCTTTCTTATAGGACCGTAGCGGGGGAAGAAGCCTGGTACCTGCTCCTTAGGGTAGGATGAGTTAGTCTCTATTTTTAGAAGCGGTGCTTTTGAAAAAAGAGTACTTTTTTGTAATTATAAAAATGACAGTTTTTACGTTACAAATACGGACAGTTGAAGACAAAAATATTTAATATTCGTTATAACTTTCTGTAAAAAAAGTATTAAAAAATTAATAATATTCAGAAGAATCTAATGTTACAACTTGATTACTTGAATACAGATTGTAAACCATTTATGATTTAGGCATAATCTAATCAGGTGATATTTTTACGACGTTTTAATTATTTAACGACTGCATAAAATCCCAAATGTTGGTGATCGAAAATTCATAAGCATGACTTTATATATAAAACATTATGACGAATGTGTGTTAACGAGTTGATTTTATATAACAGTTTTATAAAGTAATAAGGAAAAGGCATTACGCAAACTAAAACTCGTTATTTTTACTCCGTTTTGGAAAGAACGAGAACGCGCAAATATAGGCCTTACCATATTTTTTTAAATGAAATTTACAATTCTTTTAATTTTATTGGTTACCAAATTGACCGGCATCGTAATATGTTGCTTATTCGGGCAGGGTTCTTAGAATTTATGCGCGGATTAATGTAATAAATTTTTTGCTGGATGTCTTTTTTTATTCTATTTTTCGGCAAGAAGAACCGGTATTAAATCAGACCGAAAGAGGCCAACGTCCAGAATTGGATTGCACACGTGAAATAGCGAATAGCTAATTTTCTTAATAACAGAGGTAATCTACATTTGCTAATCCTTTTGAGGCGGAGAAACTGTGCGGCGACAGTTGTTCTGCACAGGAGAAATTAAGTGCCTTGGAGTAAATTGATATTACCGCGTGCTATTAAATTATGCTGCAAAACTCAAGAGTGTTAATGCGGTATGGAAATTGTTCGCGTTTTCCTCGTAATAAAATTTGTTTGCGCGCTTATTTCTGTTACGTATAGTGTGTGGTAAATAAATTTCTAAACTATTTCATGCCTCGATTTAAATAAATTATTTTTCTACAATAAAAATATGTATTACTTAATAGATGACAGGATTTAATCTGCGTTGAATATAGTTTCGACAAGACACTTGTCAGATAAAAAAAACATTTGTAAAATTGAATAAATCACAATAAATATATCTTATAATCTGAATTGTTTATTATGTGTAATGAATAAAAAAATTATGTGTTGTTATTCAAACGTAAAATATCGTGCAAATGTGGAGAAAAGTAATGCTCATCATTACAGATTCGTGCAGGAGTCAGCCCCGATTTGCTAAATTTACCGAATGAAAGTGCCGGCGAAGAGGAACTCCATCGCCTATTAATTTAGAAACAGAATCGGAAAGCAGAAATACACACGATTCCTTT
Organism: Ontholestes murinus; assembly: GCA_963969525.1. Classification (NCBI taxonomy): domain Eukaryota; kingdom Metazoa; phylum Arthropoda; class Insecta; order Coleoptera; family Staphylinidae; genus Ontholestes; species Ontholestes murinus. The sequence goes on from OZ018396.1 coordinate 7,852,432, forward strand.
AATTACCGCATGCCTCTGTTAATTAAACGGTAAGTGGCGCGATGCGCGCGCTTACGTAACTGGAAAAATATCGCAAATCATAAATTTCTCGCTGCAGAAATAAAAAAAAATAATAACAATAACAACGATAATAACGACCAGGAAATTGTACAAGTGCAAAATTCGATACGGTTGTTTTAATCGCGAAGAAATTAACCGAGTGGACATTTCTATTATTCAGAAATAATTACGAAATCAATGTTTAAAAATTATGATGAAACGAACCGATAAGCAATTCATTTACGTAATTTTGATGGTCACCTTTATTGCCCCCGAAACAGGTTTAAAACAGAAACGCCATGTTAATATTAAAACACTAATAACTGTTATTAAATAATTATCGTGATGTATTTTAATGGCCTATTTTTAACAAATTATAGATGAAGATATGCAGTTAGTATTATTATTGCTTGAGGATATCAGAAATTATTGTTCAAAATTGGACTGCATAGAATATACCTATAGGGAAAGAATTATTTTCATGAATGAGAATGTCTGTGAGGGCTATATCTCAAAAACAAATAATAATAATAATAATTTATTAACGGGCGAACACTTTTTTACAATTGATATACAATCTTGTTATACATGAACAATGTCTTAAATATAAGGATTTCTAAAAAAAAAGAATAATTTAATATCATCAGCATATAGTAATATATGAGAATAATTTATTTGGTCAACAATGTCATTTAGAAATAAATAAAATAAAATTGGGCCTAAGTGAGATCCTTGGAGCACACCGGAAGTAGCGGTGAATTCTTTAGATAGCACTCAATTAATTCTCACACAATGTTTCCTATCTGAAATAAAGCTATCTATCCAGTTCACAATATTACCATTAAAACCAAGAAGACGAAGTTTATTTATCAAGATCTTATGATTCACTCTATCGAAAGTTTTGGAGAAATCAGTATAAATTTCATCAACATGATGAAAGTTTTCGGTGAAAATAAAGTTGAAAAATATTACATAACTTTTCAAACAAAAGTTTAAGGGAACAAAAACTGAACAAGTTTTCTAGAAACATGTTCTTCATAAACTTCTTAACTTAAGAAAAAAATTAACAGGAGTTATATGAATTTTATAAAACAAATAATTGTAGAGAATTGTGCAAATTATTAAGAATAGCCTTTTTGCGTAAACCTCGTAGTTTTCGAGAGAAATGTAAGGAAATTACAATGATGGCCACATCACCATTTTCACCCACCTTATACAGGGTGGCTGATGAAAAACCTTTGGTGCTGTATCTCGCTTATTTTTTATCCGATTTTAATAAATAAAACATCAAATTAAACCATTTTTAAATTATTATATTTTCTAGCACCCAGTTTTGACAAAATACAATCAACATTTTTTTTTTAAATTGCACTGTATATATATTTTTATTGATTCGCAAGGAGATTTTTTTTCTGTTTATAAAATTGTAGACAAATTTATCCATACATCAAACTTAAGTCGAGAAATTGAGGATTAAAAAAATAAATAAAAAGTCAAGTATCCATTGTAAACAATATAAAGACCCTATTTTAAATGTCAAAAGTGACAGTGACAGCCATTGATACAATGCTGCAATGATTTTTAATTATTTCATAATTAAAATGTTGCAATATTTCAAACACTGTACTAGAATTTTGTGCTTCTACAGAAATCGTTTTTCAGTTTTTGAAATCTTGCAACATTTTTATTATGAAATTATTAAAAATCATTGCAGTATTGTACCAATGACTGACACTGTCACTTTTGATATTTGGAATAGGCTCTGTATATTGTTTATTATGGGTATTTGATTTTTAATTTTTTTTTTAATCCTCAATTTCTCGACTTTGGTTTGATGAATGGATAAAATCGTTTACAAATTTATATTCAGAAAAAAATCTCCTTGCGGATCAGTACAAAATATATATACAGTGCAATTTGAAAAAAAAAGTTCATCGTCTTTTGTCAAAAAGTGGATGCAAGAAAAAATATCAGTACAGTTCATATTAAAGTCTTTTATAATATATAATATATAATGAAACGGTGTAATATTCAAAAGATTTTCTAAAAGTTTCAAATCAATTATTTTAAGATTTCTAGTAATTATTATTTCAGATTTTTTGTGTAATACATTTTTTGTTAAAGAGCAGGAAATTAAAAGATGGCGATCAGTTATGTGATTAAATATATCTAAAGAATTGCAAATGAAATCTTCGGTTTTATTAGGAATAAGGATAAAATCAATTAAAGTTGATGTATTTTTTGTAATGTGTGGGTGTATTTATTACTTGTTTTAGGTTAAGAGAATCCAGACACTCAAGAAATAATATTGATTTTCGAGAATTAGGTATAAGTTATGTAAATTTGTATGAATAAATCTCTAATAAATTGCAATTACTTTGTGTTTATGTATATAGGGTGGGTGGGTGGTCTTTATCCCACTCTCCAATCAATAAAACATTATCAAAAAATATTTGAAAAACTTGTATGAATAAATCTCTAAAAATTACAATTATTTTATATTTACTTATATTTTAAAATTTTTAATTAAAACCCTCGCTTATGTTTTACTGATTGGAGGGTAGTATAGTGGCCACCCACCCACCCTACATATACATGATAATTTTAATTGCTAATCGTTGATGATTTTGCTGTTAAAAACAATCAAACACTTTATGCACAAAAAATAAAATAAAATCAAAATCTAAGTTTAAATATAAATGGCTTTCTATAGCTAATCTTATCTAATTTAGATTTAAAGTCTGCCCACCCATTATGTTTTATTTTTACTAATGTACTCAGTCAAAAATTTTACCTTCCCCATTTCTTTTTTATTCAAAAAGTTTTGTAATTTATTTTACTCCAAACCACGAGACGATCAATAATTGAAATTTATATGTATATGTAAAGTGGGTGGGTGGCCTCTATCCCACCCGCCAATCAGTAAAACGTAAGCAAGGGTTTTAATTAAAAATTGTAAAATATAAACATAATAATTGCAATAAAGATTTATTCATACAAATTTATCAAGTAATTTTTGATAATGTTTTATTGATTTGAGGGTGGGATAGAAGCCACCAACCCACCCTACATGTACATATAAATTTCAATTACTGATCGTCTCGCGGTTTGGAGTAAAAATAATTACAAATTTTTGAATAAAATAGAAATTCAAAAGGTAAAATTTTTGAGTGGGTAAATTAGTAGAAATTTGTGCATGGCGGGTGGGCAGACTTTAAATCTAAATTAGATAAGATTTCCTATAGAAAGTCATTTATATTTAAACTTAGATTTTGATTTTGTTTTATTTTTCATACATAAAGGGTTTGATTGTTTTTTGCAGATAAATCATCAACGATTAGCTATTAAAATTATCATGTATATGTAGGGTGGGTGGGTGGCCTATATCCTTCCCTCCAATCAGTAAAACATCATCAAAGATTATTAGAAAAATGTGTATCAATAAATATCTAAAAATTGCAATATTTTTATGTTTATTTATATTTTAAAACTTTTAATTAAAACCCTTGCTTATGATTTACTGATTGGAGGGTGGGATAGTGGCCACCCACCCACCCTACATATACATGATAATTTTAATTGCTAATCGTTGATGATTTTGCTGCTAAAAACAATCAAACCGTTTATGTATAAAAAAAAATAAAACAAAATCAAAATCTCAGTTTAAATATAAATGAATTTCTATAGCTTATCTTATCTAATTTAAATTTAAAGTCTGCCCACCCATCATGCACCAAATTTTTAATAATTTACTCACTCAAAAATTTTACCTTTTTAATTTCTTTTTTATTCAAGAAGTTTTGTAATTAATTTTACTTCAAACCGCGAGACGATCAGTAATTGTAGTTTATATGTATATGTAGGGTGGGTGGGTGGCCTCTATCCCACCCTCCAATCAGTAAAACATCATCAAAAATTATATGAAAAATTTGTATGAATAAATCTCTAAAAATTGCAATTATTTTGTTTATATTTTACAACTTTTAATTAAAACCCTCGCTTATGTTTTACTGATTGGAGGGTGGGATAGTGGCCACCCACCCACCCTACATGTACATGATAAATTTAATTACTAATCGTCGATGATTTTGCTGCTAAAAACAATCAAACCCTTTATGTATAAATAATATAACACAATATCAAAATCTGATTTTAAATATAAACGACTTTTTATAGCTAATCTTATCTAATTTAGATTTAAAATCTGCCCACCCACCATGCATCAAATTTTTATTAATTTACTCACTCAAAAATTTTACCTTTTTAATTTCTTTTTTATTCAAAAAGTTTTGTAATTAATTTTACTCCAAACCGCGAGACGATCAGTAATTGTAGTTTATATGTATATGTAGGGTGGGTGGGTGGCCTCTATCCCACCCTCCAATCAGTAAAACATCATCAAAAATCATTTGAAAAATTTGTATGAATAAATCTCTAATAATTGCAATTATTTTGTGTTTATTTATATTTTGCAGCTTTTAAATTAAACCCTCGCTTATGTTTTACTGATTGGAGGGTGGGATAGTGGCCACCCACCCACCCTACATATACATGATAATTTTAATTGCTAATCGTTGATGATTTTGCTTCTAAAAACAATTAAACCCTTTATGTATAAAAAATGAAACAAAATCTAAATCTAAGCTTAAATATAAATAACCTTCTACAGCTAATCTTAACTAATTTAGATTTAAAGACTGCCCACCCATCATGCATCAAATTTTTACCAATTTACTCACTCAAAACTTCTATCTTTTTAATTTCTTTTTTATTCAAGAAGTTTTGTAATTAATTTTACTCCAAACCGCGAGACGATCAGTAATTGTAGTTTATATGTATATGTAGGGTGGATGGGTGGCCTCTATCCCACCCTCCGATCAGTAAAACATCATCAAAGATTATTTGAAAAATTTGTATGAATAAATCTTTAAAAATTGGAATTATTTTGTGTTTGTTTACATTTTGCAGTTACTAAATAAAACCCTCGCTTATGTTTTACTGATTGGAGGGTGGGATAGAGGCCACCCACCCACCCTACATATACATGATAATTTTATATACTAATTGTTGATGATTTTGTTGCTAAAAACATTCAATTTATGTATAAAAAATAAAACAAAATTAAAATCTAAATTTAAATATAAATTTAAATATAAATTGTTTTGTAATTGATTTTATTGGATACAGCGAGACGATAAGGAATTGTAGTTTATATGTATATGTAGGGTGGGTGGGTGGCCTCTATCCCACCCTCCAATCAGTAAAACGTCATCGAAGACTATTTGAAAAATTTCTATGAATAAATCTCTAAAAATTGTAATTATTTTGTTTATTTATATTTTACAAATTTATTTAAAACCCTCGCTTATGTTTTACTGATTAAAGGGTGGGATCTTTTATATATTCAACTGTTTTTCCTAGTAATGTTCAATTATTTTATTTTGAAAATCTTATTAGTTTTTAAATGAAGTTTTTAAAAAATGTTTTTAATTTTTTTAACAAATCTTCTACAATTTTTCAAATAAAATTTTTCTGTTTCTTTAATAAGTAATTTTTGAAAAGTCTGAATTCTATTTTTAGTAATTTTCAATTTGAATCAATTTGCAAACAAATTTTCAACAAATTTTAATTGCTTTCTACAATATTCAAAGCAAAATTTCAATTGAATTTTGTATTTCAACTTTTTTTTCATTTGAGAAAATTCTAAATTTAAAAAATAAATTTACATTTATTCTTTTATTTTTCAATTCAACTATTTTTGTACAAAGCTTAAGTCGTTAAAGTTTCCTACTGTTTTTTTTTAATTTCAATTGGTTTTTAGCATTTTTTTTTTTGTAATTTGTAACTGTTTTTCATTTAAGAATTTTTACTTTTCATTTATTTATTTTTCAATTCAACTATTTTTGTGAAAGGCTTAAGCTGTTAAACATTCATGATTTCAACTGTTTTTATGTCTTGGCAGTTCAATTGTTTCATTTTCAAAATTTTAATTGTTTTTTAGTAAAACTTCAATTTTAACAAGTTTTTAACAATTACTTTTAGAAAATTTCAATTTTTCTATTGTTTTCTTCTGTTCTTTACAGCAAATTTACAATTAATTTTTAGCATTTTTGAAAATTAGTTTTCAATTCTTTTTTAAGAAATTATTGTTTTTTTTTTAATTTCAGTTATTTATTGTACAAAGCTGAAACTGTTTAATCTTTTTGTTATGTTTTCAACTGTTTTTCTTAGTAAAGTTCAATTTTTTTTTAATTAAAAACGGTCTTTTTCTTAAGTAAAATTTCAATTGTTTTTCAACATATTTGTTTTGTAAAATTTTGATTCTTAATTTTTTCTAATAAAATATATTGACGAAATATTTTCACGGTTTTCTAATTAAAGTTTTCTACTGCTTTTAAAGCAAGTTTTCATTTGTTTTAGCATTTGATTTTTTAATTTCAACTGTTTTTTATTTAAGATTATTTAAAATTTCAACTGTTTTGTGCTTAAAACTGTGCTATCTTTCAAGTTTTAACTGTTTTTTTTAAATTAGTAAAGTTCAATTGTTCTATCTTGAAAATAATCGATTCAATTATCAAAAATAAAATATTTTAAAAATTATGAAATCCAATTCTCAAAACTTGCTACTTTTATTAAAGCAAATTTATAATTGTTTAATTTTTTACACTTAAAGTTTTCAATTTTTTTTTTCTTCAAACTTTAATTATTTTAATGTTAACTAAGTAAATTAATAATATTTTTAGATATTGCCTAAATATTTTGAAAATTATTAAGTTTGAATTATTAAAAATTTCTACTGTTTTTAAAGGAAATTTATAATTTGTTTAATTTTTCAGCCTTGGAGTTTTCAATTTTTTTTCTTCAAACTTTAATTATTTTAGTTTTAACTGTTCTTAAGTGAATTAAAATTATGTTTAGATACTGCCTAAAAATAATTTTAAATTGCTTAATTAAGAACAAATAATAAATAGTTTTTTTATATAAAAATAGAAATTTTTCAGTTAGGTTTAAATAAAACTTTATTTGTTATTATCTCTGAAATGCAATACGTAATTGGAAAATTCAATGTATAGAAAATTCAACGTTTAGAAATTTCAATATTTAGAAAATTCGATGTATAGAAAATACAATATTTAGAACACTCGTCGCATAAAAACTTCTTTATTCAGAAAATTCGATGTATAGAAAATGCAATATTTAGAAAATTCAATGTATAGAATATTCAACGTTTAGAAATTTCAATGTTTAGAAAATTCGATGTGTATAAACTTCAATGTTTAGAAAATTCAATGTGTATAAACTTCAATATTTAGAAAATTGTATATTAAGAAAAATCAATATTTAGAAAATTCGTTCCATAAAAATTTCGATACCATAAAAAATTTAACATTTAGAAATTTCAATATTTAAAAAAGTCGATATATAGAAACCGTAATATTTATAGAATTCATCATATCGAAACTTCAATATTTAGAAAATTGGATATGTGAAGAAAATGCATTATTTAAAATATTCGCCGCATAGCATGTTTAAAATTTAGAAAATTTGATGTATTGAAAATGCAACATTTAGCAATGTATAAAAATTCAACGTTTAGAAATTTCAATATTTAGAAAAGTCGATGTGTAGAAACTTCAATATTTAGAAAATTGTATATTAAGAAAATTCGTTTCATAGAAATTTCGATACCATAGAAAATTCAACATTTAGAAATTTCAATATTTAAAAAATTTGATATACAGAAACCGTAATATTTATGGAATTCATCGTATCGAAACTTCAATATTTAGAAAATTGGATGTGAAGAAAAAGCATTATTTAAAAAATTCGCCGCATAGAATCTTCAATATTTAGAAAATTTGATGTATAGAAAATGCAATATTTAGAAAATTTAATGTTTAGAAAATTCAACGTTTAGAAATTTCAATATTTAGAAAATTCGATGTGTAGTAACTTCAATATTTGAAAAATTGTATATTAAGAAAAGTCAATATTTAGAAAATTTGATATATAGAAACCGCAATATTTATCGTATCGAAACTTCAATATTTAGAAAGCTGGATGTGAAGAAAATGCATTATTTAAAAAATTCGCCACGTAGAATCTTCAATATTTAGAAGATTTGATGTATAGAAAATGCAATATTTAGAAAATTCAATGTATAAAAAATTCAATGTTTAGAAATTTCAGTATTTAGAAAATTCGATGTGTAAAAAACTTAAATATTTAGAAAATTGTATATTAAGAAAAATCAATCTTTAGAAAATTCGTTTCATAGAAAATTCAACATTTAGAAAATTTGATATATGAAAACCGCAATATTTATAGAATTCATCGTATCGAAACTTCAATATTTAGAAAATTTATATGTATATGTTTGGCCTCCATCCCACCCTCCAATCAGTAAAACATCATCAAAGATTATTTTAAAATTGCAATTATTTTGTTTATATTTTACACCTTTTAATTAAAACCCTCGCTTATGTTTTAATAATTGGAGGGTGGAATAAAGGCCCCCCCCCCCACCCTTCATATACATGATAACTTTAATTGCTAATCGTTGATGATTTTTCTGCTAAAAACAATCAAACCCTTTATTTATAACAAAATGAAACAAAATCAAAATTTGAATTTAAATAAAAATGACTTTCTATAGCAGATTTTATCTAATTTAAATTTAAAGTCAGCCCACCCATCATGTAACAATTTTTTACTAATTTACTCACTCAAAAATTTTACCTTTTTAATTTCTTTCTTATTTAAAAAGTTTTGTAAATAATTTTATTTTAAACGGCGAGTCTATCAGTAATTGAAATTTATATGTATATGTAGGGTGGGTGGGTGGCCTCTATCCCACCCTCCGATCAGTAAAACATCATCAAAGATTATTTGAAAAATTTATATGAATAAATCTTTAAAAATTGGAATTATTTTGTGTTTGTTTACTTTTTGCAATTGCTAAATAAAACCCTCGCTTATGTTTTACTGATTGGAGGGTGGGATGGAGGCCACCCACCCACCCTACATATACAGGGTAACTTTAATTGCTAATCGTTGATTTTGCTGCTAAAAACAATCAAACACTTTATGCACAAAAAATAAAACAAAATCAAAATCTAAGTTTAAATATAAATGGCTTTCTATGGCTAATCTTATCTAATTTAGATTTAAAGTGTGCCCACCCATCATGTTTTAATTTAACTAATGTACTCACTCAAAAATTTTACCTTTTGAATTTCTTATTTATTCAAAAAGTTTTGTAATTAATTTTACTCCAAACCACGAGACGATCAGCAATTGGAATTTATATGTATATGTAGAGTGGGTGGGTGGCCTCTATCCCACCCTCGAATCAGTAAAACATTATCAAAAATTATTCAAAAAATTTGTATGAATAAATCTCTAAAAATTGCAATTATTTTGTTTATATATTACAACTTTTAATTGAAACCCTCGCTTATGTTTTACTAATTGGAGGGTGAGATAGTGGCCATCCACCCACCCTACATATACATAATAACTTTAATTGCTAATCGTTAATGATTTTGCTTCTAAAAAAATCACACCCTTTATGTGATAAAAAATAAAACAAAATCCAAATCTAAGTTTAAATGTAATGACTTTCTATAGCTTATCGTATCTAATTTAGATTTAAGGTCTGCCCACCCATCAGTCATCCAATTTGTATTATTTTATTCACTCCAAAATTTTACCTTTTGAATTTCTGTTTTATTCAAAAAGTTTTGCAATTAATTTCATTGGATACAGTGAGACGATAGGGAATTGTAGTTTATTTGTATATGTAGGGTGGGTGGGTGGCCTCTATCCCACCCTCCAATCAGTAAAACATCATCAAAAATTATTTGAAAAATTGTATGAATAAATCTCTAAAAATTGCAATAATTTTGTATTTATTTATATTTTAAGATTTTTAATTGAAATCCTCGTTTATGTTTTACTGATTGAAGGGTGGGTTAGAGGCCACTTACCCACCCTACATATACATATACATTTTAATTGATAATCGTTGATGATTTTGTTGTTTAAAACAATCAAACACTTTATGCACAAAAAATCAAACAAAATCAAAATATAAATTTAAATATAAATGGCTTTCTATAGTTAATCTTATTTAATTTAGATTTAAAGTCTGCCCACCCATCATGCATTAAATTTTTAATAATTTACTCACTCAAAAATTTTACCATTTTAATTTCTTATTTATTCAAAAAGTTTTGTTATTTATTTTACTCCAAACCGCGAGACGATCAGTAATTGAAAGTTATATGTATATGTAGGGTGGGTGGGTGGCCACTATCCCACCCTCCAATCAGTAAAACATCATAAAAAATTATTCGAAAATTTTGTATGAATTAATCTCTAATAATTGCAATTATTTTGTGTTTATTTATATTTTACAACTTCTAATTAAAACCCTTGTTTATGATTTACTGATTGGAGGGTGGGATAGAGGCCACCCACCCACCCTACATATACATGATAATTTTAATCACTAATTGTTGATGATTTTGCTGCTAAAAACAATCAAACACTTTATGTATAAAAAAATAAAACAAAGTCAAAATCTAAGTATAAATATAAATGAATTTCTATAGCTTATATTATCTCATTTAGATTTAAAGTCTACCCACCCATCATGTTTTAATTTAACTAATGTACTCACTCAAAAATTGTACCTTTTTAATTTCTTTTTTACTCAAAAAGTTTTGTAATTAATTTTACTCCAAACCACGAGACGATCAGCAATTGGAATTTATATGTATATGTAGGGTGGGTGGGTGGCCACTATCCCACCCTCCAATCAGTAAAACATCATCAAAGATTATTTGACAAATTTGTATGAATAAATCTCTAAAAGTTGCAATAATTTTGTGTTTATTTATATGTTACAACTTTAAATTAAAACCCTCACTTATGTTTTACTGATTGGAGAGTGGGTTAGAGGCCACCCACCCACCCTACATATACATGACAACTTTAATTGCTAATCGTTGGTGATTTTGTTGCTAAAAACAATCAACTTAAAGGGTAAGTACAAAAAATAAAACAAAATCAAAATCTAAGTTTAAATATAAATGACTTTCTATAGCTAATCTTATCTAATTTAGATTTAAAGTCTGCCCACCCATCATGCATCAATTTTTTACTAGTTTACTCACTCAAAAATTTTACCTTTATAATTTCTTTTTTATTCAAAAAGTTTTGCAATTAATTTCATTGGATTCAGCGAGACGGTAAGGAATTGAAGTTAATATGTATATGTAGGGTGGGTGGGTGTCCTCTATCCCATCCTCTAATCAGTAAAACATCATCAAGTTTATTTGAGAAATTTGTATGAATAAATCTCTAAAAATTGTAATTATTTTATGTTTATTTATATTTTAAAACTTATACTTAAAACCCTCGCTTATGTTTTACTGATTGGAGGGTAGGATAGTTGCCACCCTCCCACCCTACATATAAATTTCAATTACTGACCGTCTCACGGTTTGGTGTAAAATTAACTACAAAACTTTTTGAATAAAAAAGAAATTAATAATTAAATATTTTTGAGTGAGTAAATTATTAAAAATTTGATGCTTGATGGGTGGGCAGACTTTAAATCTAAATTAGATAAGATAATCTATAGAAAGTCATTTATATTTAAACATAGAATTTGAGTTTGTTTAATTTTTTATTACATAAAGGGTTTGTTTGTTTTTAGCAGCAAAATCATCAACGGTTAGCAATTAAAATTACCATTTATATGTAGGGTGGGTGGGTGACCACTATCCTACTCTCCAGTCAGTAAAACATATGCGAGGGTTTTAATTAAAAGTTGTAAAATATAAATAAACATAAAATAATTGCAATGTTTGGAGATTTATTCATACACATTTTTCAAATAATTTTGGATGATGTTTTACTGATTGCATATATCAATCAATCATATCAATATATCAACAAAATATTGCAAACTGTGATAAATATTTAACATATGATATAATGTAAATTTAAGAAAATGTAATGTTTTAGGTTTATTGTAATAAAAAGTTAATGAGTGGCGTGTAAAAAATTTTAGAACATTCAAATGAAGAAGGTTAAGAAAAAATGGATTATCGATGTAATAATGAATATGTTTATATAGTGTTAAAATTAATATTTATCTATGTCGGTGCAACATCGAAGGCAATTAAAATTCATTGAGAAGCATATGATAATTAATAGAGGATGATGGATATACCCCATACTTAAAATTAAATAAATATCTAAGAAATTTTTTCTGAACTTTCTCCAAAGTATTAATATGTACTGCGTAGCTGGGACTCCAGATGGGCACACAGTAATTAAGTCTACTTAGAATAAAGGAGTTAAACAGAGTCATAATAGTTTGACATTCTTAAATTTCTTATAACTATGAACAATAAAACCCAACAATTTCAATGAAGATTGAACTGTATTATTTAAATGTGACACAAAAGTTAGTCGTTGATCAAAAATCACTTCCAGATCAGTTATTTCCACTACTCTATTAATAATTATACCATTTACTTCTGATTAGAGGATAATATATTACATTTCTTAATATTAATCTTAAGGCCATGTTGTGGACACCATAAATGCAATCTGTCAATATTATTTTATAGATGAATACAATCAGATATTGAATATACTGTTTTACAAAGTTTAATGTCATCTGCATATATTAAGAACTCACAATCCAGAGTTTCTCTAACATTATTAATAAAAGTAGTAAATAATAAGGGCCCAAGATTAGACCCTTGGGGCACACCACTTGTCGCAAGATACGGTGAAGATTGACAGCCATCAGCTTCAACGGTTTGTTATCGATTAAACAAATATGACTTTATTACAGTTATTATATTACCATTGATGTTATATTTAGGAACAACGCAAACACTCTTCCAACAATTAGGAAATATGCCGGTTTTAAGAATAATATTAAAACCTCATCATCGGCGCACAATTTTTTATTAAAAATGCAGGAATTTTGTCCATCCCCATTGTTAGTTTAGGCTTAATCCGCTTCATACTTTTCTGTACCAATTCCTCGGAGATGTAATAGTCACCCATATGTTCAGATTTTTCAGATCCATTGTTGGAATTATTTTGTATATATCCATAATTGTGAGAAAATTCTTTTGCAAATCATGACACCATATCCTTCGTATTAGATAAAGTAAAGTATTTTATGTAAAAGGTGTATACCGTAAATAAAGTAATTTAATTTAATTTAATTTAATTTAATACCTTTGTATTCCATGACACCAGGGATTTTAGAAAATTTTCTTTTTTTATTAATGAATAATGGAAATAGTGGGACATTGTTTATATCGAGACCTTTCACGTTGTTTCACCTTTAAGAGCCTTATTAATTCGGCATTGAATCAATGTGAATAATATTTTTTAGATGTATTATACTTAGGAATATTCTTTTCAATGACAGAATATAATAAATTATAAAAGTTATCGCAAATATCGTAACTGAACGCTTCGGGGTTTAAATACTAAATTCCAATCTATACTACAAATTTCATTGTAGAGGGAGTTTAAATTGGCCTTCTTATAATTAAAGCGATGTCTGGTGTCACCTTTAAATCTAGAAATGGGTGCATTGCTTGGGAAAATTATATGTATATCCAGTGCAGAATGGTGTAGATCTTCCGGTACTGCTACATCATATGCATGTTCAACATTAGCAACAATAGATGGTGGTGTTAATACTAAATCTAGTAGTCTATCATTTTTGTTTAAAACTTGGTTACGTTGTAGGAGGCCAGTATAACTAGTAAAATTATTTAATAGAAGAATCTTATTTGACAGTTCACCATTTGTAATAAATTTAACATATTAGTTATCATACATAATTTGGCTTCAATAAATTCGAAAAACTCATTTTAATCATCAATACTTATTGTAGGGGGAATCTGTGTACATCTCAACCTAGTTGCAACACAGTCAATGCTAGATACAGTACAATCTAATTTAATTTCATTAAATATAATATTATTTCTGAGTGCAAGATCTATCCTATCTTAGGATACTATAACAATCTGGGAATAATTATGTATTCAATTACCCCTTCTTCAGCCAAGTTTCTGTGATAGCGACTAAATTACAACATATACATAAAAATCATGGGATTTACTGTTTAATCCACGGGTGTTTTTATAATAAATGTTAACACAGTTCGTTTGAGTTACAGAAGTATTCAGTTGGGATGTTATTAGTTTTCCGAAGAAATATTTAATTTTTAAATTAGATTCACCTTTGGCCTGCCTAGATTTTAGTTCCAAAATAATTTTATTTAAGTAATCTCGTTGCATTGGAGTGAGGTCAAGTTTTGTCCTTAAAATAGCATTTAATTTAAACTTGTTACGCAATATCATATGAGCTGTAGAATTACTATCAAGAATAACTTTCAGTGGACGAGGCTTATCATTGCGTTTTCCAAGACGGAAAATTTTCTTTATGCAAATATCCTTATTAATTTTATTTAGTTTGAGTGAAATTCGGGATAAATCATCATTATATTTTCCTTGATTGTTTTCGGCATTCGACACAACTAAATTATAGATAATTATATTGTTCTTCCTAGTTTTACGCTCAGCTAGTTCTTCTACGATTTTATGTGGTAGGTCACTGTATATATTTCAAATGTCCGAATGGGAGCATTTTTCAATATTAGATAATCTGGTTGTCAAATTACTAATTTGATCCCTTAGTTTAGTATTTTCGTCTTTAATAAGAGTCAAAAAGTTTTGTAGTTAATTTTATACCAAACCGTGAGACGGTCAGTAATTGAAATTTATATGTAGGGTGGGTGGGTGTCCTCTATCCCACCCTCCAATCAGTAAAACATCATCAAAGTTTATTTGACAAATTTGTATGAATAAATCTCTAAAAATTGCAATTATTTTGTGTTTATTTATATTTTACAACTTTTAATCAAAACCCTCGCTTATGTTTTATTGATTGGAGGGTGGGATAGTGGCCACCCACCCACCCTACATATACATGATAATTTTAATTGCTAATCGTTGATGATTTTGCTGCTAAAAACAATCAAACCCTTTATGTAATAAAAAATAAAACAAAATCAAAATCTAAGTTTGAATATAAATGACATTTTGTAGCTTATCTTATTTAATTTAGATTTAAATTCTGCTCACCCAACATGTATCAAATTTTTACTAATTTATTCCCTCAAAAATTTTACGTTTTTATTTACTTTTTTATTCGAAAAGTTTTGCAATTAATTTCATTGGATACAGTGAGACGATAAGGAATTGTAGTTTATATGTATATGTAGGGTGGGCGGGTGGCCTCTATCCCACCCTCCAATCAGTAAAACATCATCAAAGATTATTTGACAAATTTGTATGAAAAAGTTGCAATAATTTTGTGTTTATTTATATGTTACAACTTTTAATTAAAACCCTAACTTATGTTTAACTGATTGGAGGGTGGGATAGAGACCACCCACCCACCTTACCACCCACCCACCTTCTAGTCAGTAAAACATCATCAAAAATTATTTGTAAAATTTGTATGAATAAAACTTTAAAAATTGCAATTATTTTGTCTTTATTTATATTTTACAACTTTTAATCAAAACCCACGCTTGAGTTTTACTGATTGAAGGGTGGGATAGAGGCCACCCACCCACCCTACATATACATGATAATTTTAATTGCTAATCGTTGATGATTTTGCTGCTAAAAACAATCAAACCCTTTATGTAGTAAAAAATAAAACAAAATCAAAATTTAAGTTTAAATATAAATGACTTTCTACAGCTAATCTTATCTAATTTAGATTCAAAGTCTACCCACCCATAATGGATCAAATTTTTAGTAATTTACTCACTCAAACATTTTACCTTTTTAATTTATTTTTTATTCAAAAAGTTTTGTAATTAAATTAAATTAAATTCATTGGATACGCCAACACGATAAGGAATTGAAGTTTATATGTATATGTAGGGCGGGTGGGTGGCCACTATCCCACCCTCCAATCAGTAAAACATCATAAAAAATTAGTCAAAAATTTTGTATGAATTAATCTCTAATAATTGCAATTATTTTGTGTTTATTTATATTTTACAACTTCTAATTAAAACCCTTGTTTATGATTTACTGATTGGAGGGTGGGATAGAGGCCACCCACCCACCCTACATATACATGATAATTTTAACTGCTAATCGTTGATGATTTTGCTTTTAAAACAATTAAACCCTTTACGTATAAAAAAATAAAACAAAATCAAAATCTAAGTATAAATATATATGAATTTCTATAGCGTATATTATCTTATTTAGATTTAATGTCTGCCCACCCATCATGCACAATTTTTTTATTAATTTACTCACTCCAAAATTTACCTTTTTAATTTCTTTTTTATTCAAGAAGTTTTGTAATTAATTTTACTTCAAACCGCGAGACGATCAGTAATTGTAGTTTATATATATATGTAGGGTGGGTGGGTGGCCTCTATCCCACCCTCCAATCAGTAAAACATCATCAAAAGTTATTTGAAAAATTTGTATGAATAAATCTCTAAAAATTGCAATTATTTTGTATTTATTTATATTTGACAACTTTTAATGAAAACCCTCGCTTATGTTTTACTGATTGGAGGGTAGCTTAGAGGCCACCCACCCACCCTACATATACATGATAATTATAATTGCTAATCGTTGATGATTTTGCTGTTAAAAGCAATAAAACCCTTTATGTATAAAAAATAAAACAAAATCAAAATCTAAGTTTAAATATAAATAACTTTCTATAGCTAAACTTATCTAATTTACATTTAAAGTCTGCCCACCCATCATGCATCAAATTTTTACTAATTTACTAACTCAAAAATTTTTCCTTTTGAATTTCTTATTTATTCAAAAAGTTTTATAATTAATTTTACTCCAAACCGCGAGACAATCAGTAATTGTAGTTTATATGTATATGTAGGGTGGGTGGGTGGCCTCTATCCCACCCTTCAATCAGTAAAACATCATCAAAAATTATTTGAAGAATTTGTATGAATAAATCTTTAAAAATTGCAATAATTTTGTGTTTATTTAAATGTTACAACTTTTAATTAAAACCCTCGCTTATGTTTTACTGATTGGAGGGTGGAATAAAAAAATCGATTCAACGTAATCCAATTTAAAGTCGACAAGTTGACAAGATCATCATCAACAATACTAATCCACGCTGTCATTGTTGTTAATGACATGTCATTGATGTGTTGTCGCATCGATGAGTCAGTGGGTAATTGTAATGGTCAGTATTCGGCGGTGACTTGCGCCATTTACGCTGAAGGGGGATTCCTGCGACGTGTGCCTGTACACCGTCTCCAAATGGTAATGCCCACTTTCCAAACGGGTAGATCTGGTAATAAATATTATCAGGTCCGCGCTCAATAGGCAACGGTTGCGCAAGAACTATGCCGCGAATGCGGAAAAACAGCGCGCGACCAACTTTTAACGTTAGATTTTAATTTGAAGACATGCACATAAAATAATTAAATCTAATTATTTCATTATACCATTTGTTGCTCAAATTCATCTGTGCCTTCTTATAAAAACCATTTTGCCATTTGAAATGTCACATAGTAAGCTGCATTTCTTGAGCAACTCTTTTGAACTGTGGTTGCTCCGTTTCATTATTTGAGGTGTATCGATATAGTACTTGTTGATTTACTATATGTATATGAGCGGGTTGTCCATTGGTGCATTTTTTCTTGACAGTCTGCTTTGAAGATTAAGTGAGAAATTTGAGGAATAAAGCACTAATACCTTTCTTCATAATTTTATTTGATTTACCTAATGTACATTTCGGACACAAAGTGGTTTAGTTAATCCATTGATATGGTCACTTAGGTTGTTAGTGCTTTATTCGTTAAATTAATTTAATCTTCACGTAACTCAATCAAACAATTTAAGTGAGAAATCTCGAAATTTCCTTCTTTGATAAACTTCATCTCCAAATCTTTGATGTTTACTGACTCTATCCTTATGTACTCGAATAAATATCGTTAATAATATCCTGACCTAGTTTATGCATTCCAGCCGAGGAAGAAGGTCATCAGAACCGTGGCGAGTGTTCCAAAAATTTATGCAATTATTCATTGTGAGAGATTAAGCCGAGCAAGGTGAAAATGACGGCGGTTGATGTGCATTTTGCGGTCGGTGCCGTGAAAGGTGGAAATTTCTCGTACTTCACCCAGTGCACATTTTTCCCTCGCGATGATCTTGCCAGCTTTCTAATATCAAGTATTTTCGCCAAGCAATTAATATAATATGATCCGGCGGCCTCAATTAAAAATCATCAGTTTTCTGATACCATGACCAAATTATTATCAAATTGCTTTATTATAATCCAGAAAAATCATTTCGCGTATTTTCCAGACACGCACTTTCCTCATTAAAGGACGATTGCGCAGTGTACGACAGTTACACTTATCTTTAATTGATTGTTAATACGATTTTTACATAACAGGCTTATTATTTTGTGCTCGTGTCGCAAGCGCCTTTTATTGCACGAGTTAATGCCGCCCGATTGACATATGTCTCTGTGTGTGTGTTCACGGTTGTGAAACCGTGGGATAATTACGCCGGTTGATGGACTGGTTAGAAAATTTCAATATTACAAAATGCATCGGTGGTAGTTTGCATATAGTCTATGGTAAATAGTTTAATGCATGCATTGCCATCTTGGATTTTTGTAAAAGATCGAGACGGGAAAGTCTGTAAATGGAATTTATTTAAGAATTAATTATCGTACACTTTCCAATATTTCAATTGTTTTATTGATTTTGTTAAACCTATTGGGCTGCGATAGAATTTTTATAATTTCAGGAAAACCCTTCACCTGAATTTCATAAAACTTAAGAATATCATTCTACAGACTAATATTTATTAAAACAAATAATAAAACACTAATAGGTTATCGCAAATTTTCCAATATTTCAATTGTTTTAATGATTTTGATAAATCTGTTGGGCTGCGATGGAATTTTTAAAATTTTAAGAAAACCCTTCAGCTGAATTTCATAAAACTTCAGAATATCATTCAACAGACTCATATTTATTAAAACAAATAATAAAACACTAACAGGATATCGCAAATTTTCCAATATTTCAATTGTTTTATTGATTTTGATAAATCTGTTGAGTTGCGAAGGAATTTTTAAAATTTCAGGAAAACCCTTCACCTGAATTTCATAAAACTTCAGAATATCATTCTACAGACTAATTTTTATTAAAACAAATAATAAAACACTAATAGGTTATTGCAAATTTTCCAATATTTCAATTGTTTTATTGATTTTGATAAATCTGTTGAGTTGTGAAGGAATTTTTAAAATTTTAAGAAAACCCTTTAGCTGAATTTCATAAAACTTCAGAATATCATTCTACAAACTCATATTTATTAAAACAAATAATAAAACTTTAAGAGGATGTTGTAAATTTTCCCATATTTCAATTGTTTTATTGATTTTGATAAATCTGTTGACTTGCGAAGGAATTTTTAAAATTTCAGGAAAACCCTTCACCTGAATTTCATAAAACTTCAGAATATCATTCTACAGACACATATTTATTAAAACAAATAATAAAACACTAATAGGATATCGTAAATTTTTCAATATTTCAATTGTTTTGTTGATTTTGATAAATCTGTTGAGTTGCGAAGGAATTTTCAAAATTTCAGGAAAACCCTTCACCTGAATTTCATAAAACTTCAGGATATCATTCTAAAGACACATATTTATTAAAACAAATAATAGAACACTAATAGGATATCGTAAATTTTCCAATATTTCATTTGTTTTATTGATTTTGATAAATCTGTTGAGTTGCGATGGAATTTTTTAAATTTCAGGAAAACCATTCACCTGAATTTCATAAAACTTCAGAATATCATTCTACAGACTCATATTTATTAAAACAAATAATAAAACACTAATCGGATATCGTAAATTTTCCAATATTTCATTTGTTTTATTGATTTTGATAAATCTGTTGAGTTGCGAAGGAATTTTTAAAATTTCAGGAAAACCCTTCACCTGAATTTCATAAAACTTCAGAATATCATTCTACAGACTCATATTTATTAAAACAAATAATAAAACACTAATAGGATGTCGTAAATTTTCCAATATTTCAATTGTTTTTTGATTTTGATAAATCTGTTGAGTTGCGAAGGAATTTTTAAAATTTCAGGAAAACCCTTCACCTGAATTTCATAAAACTTAAGAATATCATTCTACAAACTCATTTTTATTAAAACAAATAATAAAACACTAAGAGGATGTCGTAAATTTTCCAATATTTCAATTGTTTTATTGATTTTGATAAATCTGTTGAGTTGCGAAGGAATTTTTAAAATTTCAGGAAAACCCTTCACCTGAATTTCATAAGACTTTAGAATATCATTCTACAGACTCATATTTACAAAAACAAATAATAAAACACTAAGAGGATGTCGTAAATTTTCCAATATTTCAATTGTTTTATTGATTTTGATAAATCTGTTGAGTTGCGAAGGAATTTTTAAAATTTCAGGAAAACCCTTCACCTGAATTTCATAAAACTTCAGAATATCATTCTACAGACTCATATTTATTAAAACAATTAATAAAACACTAATAGGATATCGTAAATTTTCCAATATTTCATTTGTTTTATTGATTTTGATCAATCTGTTGAGTTGCGAAGGAATTTTTAAAATTTCAGGAAAACCCTTCAGCTGAATTTTATAAAACTTCAGAATATCATTCTACAAACTCATTTTTATTAAAACAAATAATAAAACACTAAGAGGATGTTGCAAAATTTCCAATATTTCAATTGTTTTATTGATTTTGATAAATCTGTTGAGTTGCGAAGGAATTTTTAAAATTTCAGGAAAACCCTTCACCTGAATTTCATAAAACTTCAGAATATCATTCTACATACTCATTTTTATTAAAACAAATAATAAAACACTAAGAGGATGTTGCAAAATTTCCAATATTTCAATTGTTTTATTGATTTTGATAAATCCGTTGGGCTGCGAAGGAATTTTTAAAATTTCAGGAAAACCCTTCACCTGAATTTCATAAAACTTCAGAATATCATTCTACAGACTCATATTTATTAAAACAATTAATAAAACACTAATAGGATATCGTAAATTTTCTAATATTTCATTTGTTTTATTGATTTTGATAAATCTGTTGAGTTGCGAAGGAATTTTTAAAATTTCAGGAAAACCCTTCACCTGAATTTCATAAAACTTCAGAATATCATTCTAAAGACACGTATTTATTAAAACAAATAATAAAACACTAATAGGATGTCGTAAATTTTCCCATATTTCAATTGTTTTATTGATTTTGATAAATCTGTTGAGTTGCGAAGGAATTTTTAAAATTTCAGGAAAACCCTTCACCTGAATTTCATAAAACTTCAGAATATCATTCTAAAGACACGTATTTATTAAAACAAATAATAAAACACTAATAGGATATTGCAAATTTTCCAATATTTCATTTGTTTTATTGATTTTGATAAATCTGTTGAGTTGCGAATGAGTTTTTAAAATTTCAGGAAAACCCTTCACCTGAATTTCATAAAACTTTAGAATATCATTCTACAGACTCATATTTATTAAAACAAATAATAAAACACTAATAGGATATCGTAAATTTTCCAATATTTCAATTGTTTTATTGATTTTGATAAATCTGTTGAGTTGCGAAGGAATTTTTAAAATTTCTGGAAAACCCTTCAGCTGAATTTCATAAAACTTCAGAATATCATTCTACAAACTCATTTTTATTAAAACAAATAATAAAACACTACGAGGACGTCGTAAATTTTCCCATATTTCAATTTTTCTATTGATTTTGATAAATCTGTTGACTTGCGAAGGAATTTTTAAAATTTCAGGAAAACCCTTCACCTGAATTTCATAAAACTTCAGAATATCATTCCACAGACTCATATTTACAAAAACAAATAATAAAACACTAAGAGGATGTCGTAAATTTTCCAATATTTCAATTGTTTTATTGATTTTGATAAATCTGTTGAGTTGCGAAGGAATTTTTAAAATTTCAGGAAAACCCTTCAGCTGAATTTTATAAAACTTCAGAATATCATTCTACAAACTCATTTTAATTAAAACAAATAATAAAACACTAAGAGGATGTTGCAAAATTTCCAATATTTCAATTGTTTTATTGATTTTGATAAATCTGTTGAGTTGCGAAGGAATTTTTAAAATTTCAGGAAAACCCTTCACCTGAATTTCATAAAACTTCAGAATATCATTCTACAGACTCATATTTATTAAAACAATTAATAAAACACTAAGAGGATATCGTAAATTTTCCAATATTTCATTTGTTTTATTGATTTTGATCAATCTGTTGAGTTGCGAAGGAATTTTTAAAATTTCAGGAAAACCCTTCAGCTGAATTTTATAAAACTTCAGAATATCATTCTACAAACTCATTTTTATTAAAACAAATAATAAAACACTAAGAGGATGTTGCAAAATTTCCAATATTTCAATTGTTTTATTGATTTTGATAAATCTGTTGAGTTGCGAAGGAATTTTTAAAATTTCAGGAAAACCCTTCACCTGAATTTCATAAAACTTCAGAATATCATTCTACAGACTCATATTTATTAAATCAAATAATAAAACACTAAAAGGTTATTGCAAATTTTCCAATATTTCAATTGTTTTATTAATTTTGATAAATCTGTTGAGTTGCGAAGGAATTTTTAAAACTTCAGGAAAACGCTTTACCTGAATTTCATAAAACTTCAGAATATCATTCTACAGACACATATTTATTAAAAAAATAATAAAACACTAATAGGATATCGTAAATTTTCCAATATTTCAATTGTTTTATTGATTTTGATAAATCTGTTGAGTTGCGAAGGAATTTTTAAAATTTCAGGAAAACCCTTCACCTGAATTTCATAAAACTTCAGAATATCATTCTACAGACTCATATTTATTAAATCAAATAATAAAACACTAATAGGATATTGCAAATTTTCCAATATTTCAATTGTTTTATTGATTTTGAAAAATTTGTTGGGTTGCGAAGGAATTTTTAAAATTTTAAGAAAACCCTTCACCTGAATTTCATAAAACTTCAGAGTATCATTCTACAGACTCATATTTATTAGATCAAATAGTAAAACACTAATAGGTTATTGCAAATTTTCCAATATTTCAATTGTTTTATTGATTTTGATAAATCTGTTGGGCTGCGATGGAATTTTTAAAATTTCAGGAAAACCCTTCACCTGAATTTCATAAAACTTCAGAATATCATTCCACAGACTCATATTTACAAAAACAAATAATAAAACACTAGAAAGATGTCGTAAATTTTCCCATATTTCAATTGTTTTATTGATTTTGATAAATCTGTTGAGTTGCGAAGGAATTTTTAAAATTTCAGGAAAACCCTTCACCTGAATTTCATAAAACTTCAGAATATCATTCTACAAACTCATTTTTATTAAAACAAATAATAAAACACTAAGAGGATGTCGTAAATTTTCCCATATTTCAATTGTTTTATTAATTTTGATAAATCTGTTGAGTTGCGAAGGAATTTTTAAAATTTCAGGAAAACCCTTCACCTGAATTTCATAAAACTTCAGAATATCATTCTACAGACTCATATTTATTAAATCAAATAATAAAACACTAATAGGATATTGCAAATTTTCCAATATTTCAATTGTTTTATTGATTTTGATAAATCTGTTGGGCTGCGATGGAATTTTTAAAATTTTAAGAAAACCCTTCAGCTGAATTTCATAAAACTTCATAATATCATTCTACAGACACATATTTATTAAAATAAATAATAAAACACTAATAGGATATCGTAAATTTTCCAAAATTTCAATTGTTTTATTGATTTTGATAAATCTGTTGAGTTGCGAAGGAATTTTTAAAATTTCATGAAAACCCTTCACCTGAATTTCATAAAACTTCAGAGTATCATTCTACAGACACATATTTATTAAAACAAATAATAAAACACTAATAGGATATCGTAAATTTTCCAATATTTCACTTGTTTTATTGATTTTGATAAATCTGTTGAGTTGCGAAGGAATTTTAAAAATTTCAGGAAAACCCTTCACCTGAAGTTCATAAAACTTCAGAATATCATTCTACAGACTCATATTTATAAAAACAAATCATAAAACGCAAAGAGGATGTTGCAAAATTTCCAATATTTCAATTGTTTTATTGATTTTGATCAATCCGTTGGGTTGCGATAGAATTTTTTAAATTTCAGGAAAACCCTTCAGCTGAAGTTCATAAAACTTCAGAATATCATTCTACAGACTCATATTTATTAAAACAAATAATAAAACACTAATAGGATATCGTAAATTTTCCAATATTTAATTTGTTTTATTGATTTTGATAAATCTGTTGAGTTGCGAAGGAATTTTTAAAATTTCAGGAAAACTCTTCACCGGAATTTCATAAAACATAAACCTAAAATCCCTTATATAAGAGCATAATATATTTGAAATATTATACGTTTTGTTCCCAGAAATAAAGAATGTTTATTATTATGTGAGATATAAAATTTGTAAGTTTATTTCGTGCGTGTTACACAAAGTACGAAAACTTAATTTTGAGTGATATCGTCACCGCAATATTTACAAGGTGCTATGCAACATTTCCTACATACTTATATATAACCTTGTGTCGTTAAGGTGACGAAATTACACTATTTTTTTGCTTGTAAAAGTTTAATGCGAGGTAAAGACACACACGAAATTAAATTTAAAAAAATATATTACCTGAAATGATATTACGAAAAGATCTAAAGATAATAATTTAAATTTTTTTCTCAGTTCTAATCATCGATTCACCTTGTATACAGTTATAAACATAAAAATTCCGCAGATAGTTTTTTTTTAAATATCTTATAGATTCACCTTTTTTAGAATTAGCAAATAACGGTATTACAAGTATTCGAAATATTAAAGTTTTTTTTAAAGAAATTCCTTCTGCAGTTTTCAAATAATCAAAATCAAAATTTATTCCAAAATATACAATTTACAATGTAACTTGTTATTTCTGTTTAAATAAAACAGTGAAAGAAATTAATTAACTTGTCGTTGTTTTGTGTTAATTAATTTAAATATACTTTTCCTAAGTAAAACCACTGATACGCAATGTGTAAACTTATAATTAAAAATAATTATTTATCGATATTACAGATTGAATATACCTTCCATGCTATCATTATCCTTGTCGTCAATAATAATTTTACGTAGTAAATTACTGTGTTTGTATAGTGAGGAACATGAGGAATATTCCATGTTTACGTCTAATTCAAACGTGATGGATTTAATGGAAAATTTCTTGATGTCAGAATTTGAAAAGTAAAATGCACATCACTTTGATTAATGCTTTCTATAAAAAGAAAACAATTACAGTTAATAATCTTTTAAACATGGTGTTAAAAACCTATTGTTATATTATAATACGAGAGATGGTTTCCTTACTTCTCAATTTTTTGTGTTGTGGGTGTTGACTTACCCCAACATTAAGTTTATTATCGTAGCGTATTCTTACCCTACCTCAAAACATTATTTTCTTATCTCTTAACCAATTTTAATACATTATTGTAAGCATTTTAAAACCTAAAGTAAAGTAGTGTTTTTCCTTAGAAACGTAATTTTTTTCAGCCATTATAGAAATTAAGCGTTCAGCGAGTGCAGTCATTATCAAATTACTTTATTATACAATCAACTCTGACATTTTCGTGCGTAAATGCAGCAATCGATTCGCAATTAACTGTTCATAATTAGGGTTACATGATGTTTTTTTTTTGCTTAAATATGTTGACCAGTTAAAATTGCTACATGTGAGAAAAATGCAATTAATTATTGTTCCCTGTCAACAACAGCCATTATTATTATTATAATTATCAAATATCTTTAGTTAATTGTGGTTATCCACTCCAACGGATCTAGTACAACACTTCAACAATAGATGGCACCTTTATGATAATATCTTAATTATCAGTACTAGTAAAAAATCATAAGTTGTCTTAAATTATAGTAATAATGTTTATAGTAGTATGTATTTTAGACTAATTTAAGAAGAGAAACAAAGCAAACAATAAACAACAATAAACCTTTTGAGGCGATAAATAATAATAATAAAATAAAAAACCGTGTGAACTTGATTTAATCAATCACCTATTATAATTAATAAACTATTTTTATTTAATCTGGAAAAATTCGTATTATGCAAATAAAATTGGTTTATAATTATTCACACAACTTAAAATTCAAATCAATTCCACCTATTTAGAAACAAGTTTGTAAAATTAAAAAAAAAACACACAACTAATTTACAATTTAATAAAAAAACTAGTGCAAATAATCGTAAATAATGTTTAAACGTGCAGCTTCATTATAAAGAAATTAATGTTTTTTTTTTTTATTGTTGTAAATATATTCGAGCACTTACAACTTTTAACATTAATTTTCAAACACATTACACGCTGCGTAAATAGTACTCATATTTACTTTTTCTGTAGAAATTTAATTGAAATTTATATACGCACGATGAGTGTGCAAATTGCGAGTTTTCACACCTTTGTATCGGACGTGAAATCGACGTTTGTTTGAAATTTGCGAAGCATGTTAAATGTGTTACTAAACGTTATTCTAAATTAAAAATTATTTCGTTTACTTAAAATTCTGTAAACATTACCATATATACATTAGATTTGACAGATGATATATGACACATGAGAGATAACAAATGACAGATGATTGGTAATAGACGAGAGATGATTTATGATAAAGAATTTCTCTTCTTTTACTATCATATTTTATTTATTACAGAGGTCAATCGAAACTATCTCAAAAATTTTGGACTATAAAATCATTTATTTATATATATTTTTTTAATATTCAAATGTGATTGTAGTTTTTAGCCTTACCAGAATGAATATAATTTCTTTTTTTTTAATTAAGCCATTTACTTATTTTTTTAGTGATATTACTAGAATACTATCTACACTTATCACACTGTATTACATAAATTGTAGATAGTATCTTTATCAAATCGATGATAAATAACAATGACAACTGACAGATTGCAAATGGCAGATGACATATGACAAATTACAAATGACACAACACAAGACAGATAACAGATGACAGATAACAAATGACAGTTATTTTATTTCTTAAAACTAGATTATAATTTTGATTTATCATGTAATTATTTTATGACAGTTAACAAATGACAGATAACATGGCAGGTGAAAAATGGCTGATGTGAGATAACAGGCGAAAATTAATAGGTGTTTTATGATTTTACGATCGTTAAAGGTTAATAAATGAATAAATTACGTTTTATTTTAATTCAGAATTTCTTTCATAAATAAAAATTTCTAAATTAAATTAATTATTTTAGTTTTATAAACAAAATACAGTGTTTGGTTTAATACAATTACATTTTGACAGATTACATATGACACATACGAAATAACAGAGGTCATATGACAGAAAAGAAATAACAGATTGCAAATGAAATGTGACAGATGTCAAAAATGATTATATAAACAAAAAATGTTATTTTATTTAAGAAAATACAATAAACCAATTAATTAGATTGTTTTCTTCTATTATCTATCATCTTGTGTCATCTATCATCTGTTAGATAGCAACTATCATCTGCTATCCATCATCTGTCATCTGTCATATACCAACTGTTATCTGTTTATTGTAATTTTTAAATAAAATAACATTTTTGGTTTATATAATCATTTTTGATAGATGATAGATGACATATAACAAATGATAGACGCTAGATACAATATGAAGATTGCAGTTGATAGCAAACAGTTGATAGATGGCAGATGACAGATGATAGATTAAACATGCCAGATGATAGTTTTCAGATGACAGAAAACAGTTGACAGTTATAAGTTGTTAGTTAACAGTTGGCAGTTGGTAGATGGCAGATGACAGTTGACATATAACTGATGATAAATGACAAATGAGAAATGGCATATGTGAAAATTGTTTTCCTCTTTTTGCTATTTTTAGCTGATATAAATCAATTGTTAATACTTGCTTGATTCAATAGATGAGAGATGACATTTTATTTTTTATTTTTCAAAACAAAATATCAATTGTTCGTAACTAACAGACGACAGGTGTCAGATGACAGATGACAGATGACAGATGACAAATGACAAACGACAGTGGAAAATTGACAGTTAATAGTTGTTTTTAGATGGCAATTGATAGTTAATATTTGACAGTTGACATATAACTGATGATAGATGACAGATTATAAATGACAGATGTGATAATAAATTTGCTTTTTGTTATTGTTAGCTACCATATTTATTTGTCTTGCGGTCGTGAAAACTCAAATTTATTGAAAATTGGAATTAAGTTAATTTATTTTTCAAATTACTATTAAAATTTAAAAACAGATTAGGAACGACAGATTTAATTTTTTTATTTTTCAAAACAAAATATCAATTGTTGATAGCTTACATATGACAGGTATCAGATTACAGATGACTAATGACAGATTACAGATGACAAATGACACATGACAGTTGACCGCTGACAGTTAATAGTTGATAGTTGACTGTTGACCGTTGACAATTGGTAGATGGCAATTGACAGTTGATAGTTGACTTTTAACTGTTGACAGTTGGTAGATGTGAGATGACAGTTGACATAAAGTGATGATAGATGACAAATGACAGATGAGAGATGAGAAATGACAGATGACAGTTGGCAGTTAATAGTCAATAGTTGCCTGTTGGCAGTTGACAGTTGATAGCTGACAGTTGACAGTTGGTAGATGGTAACTGACTGTTGATAGTTGACTGTTGATATTTGACAGTTGGTAGGTGGCAATTGACAATTGATAGTTGACTTTTAACAGTTGACAGATGGTGGATGGCAGATTACAGTTGACCTAAACTGACGACAAATGACAAATGACAGATGAGGAATGAGAAATGACAGATGATAGCTGACAGTTGGTAAATTGCAATTGACAGTTGATAGTTGACTGTTGACATTTGACAGTTGGTAGATGACAGATGATAGTTGACATATAAGTGAAGAGAGATAACAGATGATATATGACAGATGTAATAATAAATCTTTTTTTTTTATTATTTTTAGCTGCCGTAATATTTTTTTGTCTTGCGATTGTTAAATCTCAAATTTAAGTCAATTTATTTTTGAAATTTTTATCTAATTTTCATTATTCTTTTGTTGTTATATCTGCAATGTTTACTACTTGGTTGATTCAACATATGAGAGCTGACAGATTTTTTTATTTTTTTTATTTTTCAAAATAAAATAACAATTGTTGATAGAAGACAGATGGCAGATGAGAGATGATAAATGACAGATGACAGTTGACAGATGATAATTGATCGTTGATAGTTGGCAAATAACAGTTGATAGTTGATTGTTGACAGTTGACAGTTGGTAGATGACGGATAACTGTTGTCATAGATGACAGATTTTATTTTAATTTTTCATAACGAAATATCAATTGTTGATAGCTAATATATGACAGATATCAGATGACAGTTGACAGTTAACAGTTGACATTTTGTACATGCCAGTTGACAATTGATATTTGCTGACAGATGACAGTTGACAGTTGACATATAACTGATGATAGATGACAAATGACAGATGAAAGATGAGAAATGACAGGTGACAGTTGACAGTTAATAGTTGATAGTTGACTGTTAATAGTTGACAGTTGATAGCTGACAGTTGACAGTTGGTAGAAGGCAATTGGCAATTGATAGTTGATAGTTGACTGTTGACAGTTGGTAGATAACAGATGACAGTTGACATATAACTGATAATAGATGACAGATGATAATTGTCAGATGTGGTAATAAATTATCTTTGTTGTTTCAGCTGCCATAATATTTTTTTGTATTGCGATCGTTAAATCTCAAATTAAGTCAATTAATTTTTGAAATTTGTATCAAATTTTTTTATTTTTTGTTGTTATATCTGCAATGTTTAATACTTGCTCTTGTTCTTTTCCAATTTTTTAAAACAAAATATCAATTATTGATAGCTTACATATGACAGGTGTTAGATGACAGATGACAGATGAGAGATGACAAATAACAAATGAGAAATGCCAGTTGACAATTAATAGTTGATTGTTGACTGTTGACAATTGACAGTTGACAGTTGACAGTTGATATTTGACAGTTGACAGTTGGTAGATGGGAATTGGTAGATGGCAGATGACAGTTGACAGTTGACATGCAACTGATAATAGATGACAAATGACAGATGAAAGATGAGAAATGGCAGATGACAGTTAATACTTGATAGTTGACTATTGACAGTTGACAGTTGCTAGATGGTAATTGAAAGTTAATAGTTGACTGTTGACATTTGACAGTTGGTACATGGCAGATGACAGTTGACATATAACTAAAGATAAATGACAGATGTAATAATAAATCTTCTTTTTTGTTATTTTTAGCTGCCATAATATTTTTTTTTGTATTGCGAACATTAAATCTCAAATTAATTTTTATTTTTGCCGTAATATTTTTTTGTCTTGCGATTGTTAAATCGCAAATTTAAGTCAATTTATTTTTGAAATTTTTATCTAATTTTCATTATTTTTTGTTGTAATATCTGCAATGTTTACTACTTGTTTGATTCAACAGATGAGAGCTGACAGATTTTTTGATTTTTTTGATTTTTCAAAACAAAATATCAATTGTTGATATATGACAGATGACAGATGACAAATAACAAATGACAAATGACAAATGACAAATGACAAATGACAAATGACAACTCATAGATGACAGTTGACAGTTGGTAGATGACGGATAACAGTTGACAAAGCTGACAGATTTTTATTTTAATTTTTCAAAACAAAATATCAATTTTTGATAGCAAAAATATGACAGGTGTCAGATGACAGATATCAGATGATAGTTGACAGTTAACAGTTGACATTTTGTAGATGCCAGTTGACAATTGATTGTTGATTGTTGGCAGTTGATAGTTGGTAGATGGCAGATAATTGTTGACATATAACTGATGATAGATGGCAGATGATAAGTGTCAGATGTGGTAATAAATTGTCTTTTTTGTTATTTTCATCTGCCATAATATTTTTTGTCTTGCGATAGTTAAATCTCAAATTAAGTCAATTTACTTTTGAAATTTATATCTAATTTTTTTATTTTTTGTTGTTATATCTGCAATGTTTAATACTTGCTCTTGTTCTTTTCCAATTTTTTAAAACAAAATATCAATTATTGATAGCTAACATATGACAGGTGTTAGATGACAGATGGCAGATGAGAGATGACAAATAACAAATGAGAAATGACAGTTGACAATTAATAGTTGATTGTTGACTGTTGACAATTGACAGTTGACAATTGATATTTGACAGTTGACAGTTGGTAGATGGGAATTGGTAGATGGCAGATGACAGTTGACAGTTGACATGCAACTGATGATAGATGACAAAAGACAGATGAAAGATGAGAAATGACAGATGACAGTTAATACTTGATAGTTGACTGTTGACAGTTGACAGTTGGTAGATGGTAATTGAAAGTTAATAGTTGACTGTTGACATTTGACAGTTGGTACATGGCAGATGACAGTTGACATATAACTAAAGATAAATGACAGATGTAATAATAAATCTGCTTTTTGTTATTTTTAGCTACCATGATATTTTTTTTTGGATCATTAAATTTCAATTAAATTTTTATTTTTGAAATTGTTATCTAATTTTTTTATTTTTTGTTGTTGTTTAATACTTGCTTGATTCAACAGATGAAAGCTGAGAGATTTTTTGTTTTTTTTTGTTTTTTCTAAATAAAATATCAATTATTGACAAATGACAAATGACAGGATGACAGTTGATAGATGGTAGTTGATAGTTTATAGTTGACAGTTGGCAGATGCAAGTTGATTGTTGACAGTTGACAGTTGGTAGATGACGGATAAGAGTGGACATAGATTACAGATTTTGATTTTAATTTTTCAAAACAAAATATCAATTGTTGATAGCTAATATATGACAGGTGTCAGATGACAGATATCAGATGGTAGTTGACTGTTGACGGTTGACAGTTAACATTTTGTAGATGCTAGTTGACAGTTGATAGTTTATTGTTGGCAGTTGATAGTTGGTAGATGGCAGATGACAGTTGACATATAACTGATGATAGATGACAGATGCTAAATGTCAGATGTGGTAATAAATTGTCTTTTTTGTTATTTTCAGCTGCCATAATATTTTTTTTGTGATCGTTAAAACTTAAATTAGGTCAATTATTTTTTCAAATTTTTATAATAATTTTAATTTTTTTGTTATACCTGTAATGTTTAATACTTGCTTGATTCATCAGATGAGATATGACATATTGTTTTATGATTTTTCAAAACAAAATATCAATCGTTGATAGCTAACAGATAGCAGGTGTCAGTTTAGAGAGGACATATGAGAGATGAAAAATGACAGATGACAGAATTGACAGATAACACATGATAGAATTGACAGATGACATATGACCGTTGGCAGAGTTGACAGATAGCAGATGATAAAATTGACAGGTGACAGATAGCACAATTGACAGATAACAGATAATAGAATTGACAGATGACAGATGGCAGTTGACAGTAGGTAGAGGGAAGTTGACACTTGATAGTTGACTGTTAACAGTTGAAAGTTGCTAAATGGCAGATGATAGTTGACATATAACTGATGATAGATAGATGACAGATGTGGTAATAAACTGTCTTTTTTCATATTTTCAGCTGCCATAATATTTTTTTGATTCTTGCTTGATTCAACAGATGAGAGATGATAGATTTTTTTAAAATAATTTTTTAAAACAAAATATCAATCGTTATTAGCTAACAGATGGCAGGTGTCAGTTGAGAGATGACATATGAGAGATGACAAATGACAGAATGACAAATGACAGATGACAGATGATAGAATTGACAGATAACATATGATAGAATTGACAGATGACATATGACCGTTGGCAGAATTGACAGATAGCAGATGATAAAATTGACAGATGGTAGTTGAAAGTTAATTGTTGACTGGTAACAGTTGAAAATGATACATGACAATTGATAAACATCTGATGATAGATGACAGATGATAAATGACACTTGTGATTATAATGGTTATTATCATTTTTGTTATTTTTAGCTGCCACAATATTTTGTTTGTCTTGCGATTGTTAAAACTCAAATTAAGTCAATTTATTTTTATAATAATTTAAAAAAAATGGTATACCTGTAATGTTTAATTCTTGCTTGATTCAACAGATGAGAGATGACAGATTCTTTTTTTAATGATTTCTCAAAACAAAATATGAATCGTCGCTAGCTAACAGATGGCAGGTGTCAGTTGAGAGATGACAAATGACAGATGACAGAATTGACAGATGACAGTTGACAGAATTGACAGATAGCAGGTGATATAATTGACAGATGACAGATGACAGTTGGCAGAATTGACAGATAACAGATGATAGAATTGACACATGACAGATGGCAGTTGTAGATAGTTGACTGTCAACAGTTGAAAGTTAGTAGATGGCAGACGACAGTTGATATATAACTTATAATAGATGGCAGATAATAAATGACAGATGTGGTAATACATTTTCTCTTTTGTTATTTTTAACTGCTACAATATTTTTTTTTCTTGCGATTGTCAAAACTCAAATTAAGTCAATTTATTTTTCAAATTTTTATTTAAATTTTTTTATTTTTGTGTTAAACTCAAAACAAAATATCAATTGTTGATAGCCAGCAGATGACATGTGGTGTCAGTTGACAGATGAAAAATGGCAAATGACAGATAACATATGATAGTTGAAAGTTGACAGTTGATAATTGACAGTTGATAGTTGACTTTTGACAGTTGATAGATGGCTGCTGACAGTTGACATATAACTGATGATAGATGACAGATGATGAATGATAGAAGTGATAATAAATTTTCTTTTTTGTTATTGTTAGTTACCATAATATTTTTTGGTCTTGCGATCGTTAAAACTCAAATTATTTTTAAAATTTTCATTTAAATTTTTTATATAATTTTTGTTATAACTGCAATGTTTGATACTTGCTTGATTCAACAGATTAGAGATGACAGATTTGTTTTTTTTTAAATTTTACAAGACAAAATATCAATTGTTGATAGCTAATAGATGGCAAGAGTCAGATGACAGATGACAGTTGACAGTTGAAAGTTGATAGTTGACTTTTGACAGCTGAAAGTTGGTAGTTGGCAGATGACAGTTGATTTATAACTGATGATAGATGATAGATGTCAGATCTGATAACAAATTTTCCTTTTTGTTGTTTTTAGCTGATGTAATTTTTTTTTGTTCCGAATTAAAATTGAAAAGTCAATTTTAATTTTTTATTTCTCTTTGTTATATATGCAATTTTTAATACTCGCTTGATTCAACAGACGACAGTAAAATATCAATTTAGTTTGCGGCGGATGACAGATG
The DNA here is from genome assembly GCA_963969525.1 of Ontholestes murinus. Taxonomy (NCBI): domain Eukaryota; kingdom Metazoa; phylum Arthropoda; class Insecta; order Coleoptera; family Staphylinidae; genus Ontholestes; species Ontholestes murinus. The sequence goes on from OZ018396.1 coordinate 7,887,103, forward strand.
GCAAAAGACAAATAACAAATAACGTAACAGATTACAGGTGATAAATAATATATTTTTTTTTAATTTTATGGTTTGGAAATCGTAAAACGAATAAATTTAAATTTTTATTGTGACTTTACAATTTTACAAGGTCCTTATTTAAATAAAATTGACAAATCAAATTGGTTATTTTGTTTTGAAAAGCATTTTTTTTTACATATTTTACAGATGAAAAATGAAAGAAAACAAATGACAGATTGTACATATGGTAGATATGACATATGACAGTTGAAAGCTAAGAGATGGCAGATGATAATGACAAATGACAAATAAAAGATATTTTGGAATATGCATTATTTAATACTTGTTTGAATTATTAAATTTTGGAATGTATTTTTTTAATGAAAATTACTGTATTATACTGATTATTTTATCTTTTGAAACATAATACCATTTTTTTATGTAATCAAATTTTGTATTACACATTGCAAATGATAGCAAACAAATGGCAAATAAATATGTAAAATTTGACAAATGACAGATGACAGATAAATGACTGATGACAGATGACAAATGTCAGCTGACAGATAACAGAGATGACAGATATGACAGATATAACAGAGATGACAAGATGACACAGTTGACAGAGACGACAGATGACAGAGATGGAAGAGGTGTCAGATGACAGATGACAGATGATAGATGACAAATGGCAGATGACAGGTGATAGTTAACAGTGGGCAGATGATAGATGATAGATGATAGATGATAGATTACAGATGTATGCAATATTGTATTTTTGTTAAGTACTAAGATCTAATATACCAACATTCCATTCAGTGTTTTCAGCTCAGCAGCGATTTTATAATTCCATTCCAATCAATAATTTATACACGTTTGTTTTTAAATAAATATTACTTCAACTGTGGTTTCTGCTCGAATGCATTTGTTTAAATCCCGCGTTTTTCTAATTACCGTTTGAGTCATCATCAATATTCATCAATCGCGCATGTTTATTGTCTTATGTTAATCGCATTCGTTGCAGTTGTTCGCAACGGACCGCGAACAATTCCGGTCGAAAACGAAAGTTTAACGCACCTCGCCGACGTATTGCACAACGGTTACGAACGTACACAAACATAACCCAAATAGCTCTAAACGCGAGAAAACTGGGGCCAGGAAAAGTCGGCGTATATGATTACCGTATTTATCCATCTGTGAACCGAAATTCGCATAATTGCGTGTCAGTACGTGCGCGACCGCACTCTGCGCAATTGTTTCGCTTTGCGGAAGGTGCGCAGTGTACTCGTGCGCAGATCAGACTTATTGAATATAGAATGATTTATAGATGAAGATTGTCAGATGGCAGCACTTTAATTGTCTATTACCGAAATATAAAAGAAGTTCCTCGTATATTAACTTTTTTCAAGTTTTTTTATATACATAAATTAGAAATAAGATGTACTTCCTCCCAGTATATTGTAATATTAATTTTATTTTTGTTGAAGAGCTACAAATTTCAATGCTATAGTATAGGTATATACTTTCTTCACTGCACTCTTGATGAAACGAAATTATAATATTAGGTAATTTCAAATTAAAACACTTGTTTAGTTTCATATTGTAATATTCAGTTTCCTGACACGTGTTTCGGTCAATGACGACCATTCTCAAAGGAATTACAAAAATATCTGTTATTTTTGTAATTCCTTTGAGAATGGTCGTCATTGACCGAAACACGTGTCAGGAAACTGAATATTACAATATGAAACTAAACAAGTGTTTTTGAAATTACCTAATGCTATAGTATACATTATATGAATTATATTAATTTATTAAGGACCTCATGTTTCCGGTAACGAATGGGAAAATCTCTTTAATAAACTCCACTTGACTTAAGTTGAAATTAATGCACAAAAAAAAAATATTATTAGCATTTTGTTTAAATTTCAACATACAAAATACTCATAATAAATAACGACCGTAAGAATTGGGAATTATTTTCGACACTAATCCATCCCATATCGTAACTCTTCATTCCAGTTAGAGACACGTATTAATTACCATTTAAACATGCTTAAGCGATTTATTACAAGGATAACATTTAGGACAATTTATTAGGGTGATAATAGCTGTAAACCACATTAAATGTTAACGCAAATAATATGACGCAATGTGGAAAAACTATTGGCCAGAAAAGTTATTAATCACATTTTAGTGATAGGAAATATTTAAAGATTACCATTTACATAATGTACTCACGGATGCCAATTAAGTCATCATCAGATTTTTATCTGGGGACGTAATCAGTACACGTCTGTGGATTATAAATTTTATTGCGTTCACGTGCCCATAATTTTAATTAATATCATCTACGTGATGTTCTTGTGTAAGATTTGCATTATAAATTAAATGTTATAGCACATTCTTTCAAAAAAACGTAAACTTTTTTGACAATGGATGCCTCCTTAATATTATCATTAGATTTATTAAAATTATTACTCAGCAAAATATTCAGTTTAGAAGGAACTTACAAATGAAATTAAGATTTATTTGATTTTCACGTAATCCATTCATTTGTCACATTCATAACAATTACACGGTACTATGAATATTGCAGCACTTTCTTGCACATTTGGAGAGTGCTGTTGCAGAAACCATTGGATTTTTTTTAGGTTTCTATGCTTTGCGAATGAGAGAAACCAGACGTAAAAATGAAATTGGGGAAAATGTTGTAATAATCGTGTTCAGTGTAAAAGTGTACATGCAATTAATAACTCGTGTTACACTTTTTTTTTTTTGAAAGTGTAGACTAGAAATTGCAGAAATGTATGTTTTTGTACATTAACAATAGTAAATATTTATTATCTAATAAAGAGAATGGTTGCGACCGTTACTACATGGTAATTAATGTATTTATTATCTAATAATTACTTTTCTTGTACGTGTAAAAAATGAACGTAATCGTAAAAAAGTATATAAAAATATTACGTTTTTTAAGAAAATTTTTTAAAAGACAGGAAGTAAATCTCATTAACACGGAGTAGAAGAAACATTGTAGGAACAACTTGACTTGACCGCTGTCGCGGTACGCATCAGTGAGTATACGTTTACACTAAATTTCCAATTATGTCCAATTGGTGGTCATTTTTTTCCCAGATTTTAATTAAGCGCATCGACGAAACGTCGGTGTTTGTTAACCGAGAGCTTCAACGGAGTGTAACGTTTTCACGGTCCCAAAGTTCAACTCGGAAAATTATAGGATTGTTTCAATTATTCTTTTATGATCCGATGCTGTAGACAAAAACATGCAGGTTGTCCTTAATTAAGGTTATATACTATTGACGTTTAAAACAGAGAATAATCAATAAATGCACCGAAACGTTGATTTTAATTCCAAATTCAAATAGTTTTCTTGTAATGGTTAATTGTTTTAGCTATACGCTATGAGTTGATTTTCAAAATTTGTTTTAATCAATTTTAAAATTGACATCTGTCATCTATTATTTGACATTTGTCATCTGTCATCCGTGATCTGTCATCTGTCGTCTGTCATCTGTCTACTTGTATCGTTATTTTTCTATTTCTTGTAATTATTAGGATATCTTTCAGAATATAACAAATATAGAAAAATGACAATAAAAGTAAAAGAAATTAACCTTTAACGTCAACAAAATAATTAGTAATCCTGAAATAATATGAAAGCAAAAAATAACAGAAAAGAATTTTTTTGTTTTTTGTCATTAAAGTTTTAAATTTTTTATTTATCATTTGTCACTTGTTACTTACCATTAATCATTTGTCGTTTGGCATTTGCCACTCGTTATTTGTCATTTATCATTTGTCATTTGTTATTTGTTATTTGTCATTTGTCATTTTTCATTTATGATCTGTCATCTGTCATTTGTCATTTGTTATCTAGCAACTGTCATCTGGCCCCTCTCATATATCATCTGTCATAAAATGATTGCGTAAACCAAAAAATGTTATTTTGTAATAAAATAAATATAGCATTAAAAAAACATTTTAATTAGGAAAAAAAACTTACAATTACAATGAAACAAATAAACAAGTCATAATAAATTTTAAGAAAATGATATTTATTCATTTTAAAATTTAACGATCTCGAAATCCTAACAAATTATAAAAGCTAAAATAACAAAAGAGAAATGTATTATAAAGTATAATTTGTCATCTGTCACCTGCCATATCATGTCATCTATCACCTGTCATAATTAGTATTTTGTTTCTAAACATCCAAAAGAAAGAATTGAATTTAATAAAATTTTATTTAAAAAGTGCTTAATTTAATAAATAAAACCAATATATAATGTTTAATCAGGATGAATGTCATTTTTTTTTAGAAATACAAAAAAAATCGCAGGAAAGAAATTGAAATTAATTAATTAAATCAAAAGAGTCGCAAAATATAATAAATGCTAAAAAACATAAAATAAAATAAATATAATAATAATATTCATTAACGAAAAATCCAATTTACAGAAAATAATTAAATTAATTAAAATTAAATCAGCTATCATCTGTCATTTGAAATTTGTCATCTGTTACTTGCTTTATCAACTGCCGTTTGCCATTTGTCATTTGTCATTTGCAATTCGTCATTTGTCAATTGTCAATTGACAGTTGTCAATCGTCAATTGTCATTAGACATTTGTCATTTCTCACCTGTCTTTGTCAATTATCATCTATTTGAATTAGTAATTAGTAATATCACTAAAAAAAATAAAGAAATAACATAATTTTTAAAAGAAAAAATTTAAATAATTTTGATAAGGCCAAAAATATTAACAATTAACAAATTTGAATATAGTACAAACTTATTTTTTGTCATCTGTCATCTGTCATTCGTCACTTGTCATTTGTCATCTGTCATATGTTATGTGTCACCTGTTATATTTTATCTGTCACTTGGTTTTTGTCATTTGTTACTTATCATTCGTCATTATTCACTTGTCATTTTGTTATTTGTCAGTATGTCATTTGTCATTTGTATTTATGTCATTACTCACTTATCACTTGTCATTTTGTTATTATGTAATTTGTCATTTTAGTATTTGCCATTTATCAATTTTCAATTTGTTACTTTACTTTTTGCCACTTGTTATTTATCATTTGTCACTTGTTATTTATCATTTGTTACTTGTCATTTGTCACTTATCATTTGTCACTTATCATTTTCACTTGCAATATGTGATTACGTCTATTGTCATTTGTAATTATTTATTTATTAATTAATTAACGGGTAATGCCATTATGTCTTTTGTCATTACTCATTTTGCCACTTGTAATTATGTCATTTATCCCTCGTCACTTGTCATTTGTCACTTGTCATTTTATTATTTGTCATTATGTCATTTGTCATTTGTCAATATGGCATTTTAAGTCAAAAATATTAACAATTAACAAATTTGAATATAGTACAAACTTATTTTTTGTCATCTGTCATCTGTCATTCGTCACTTGTCATTTGTCATCTGTCATATGTTATGTGTCACCTGTTATATTTTATCTGTCATCTGTCATATGTTATCTGTCATCTATCATATGTTACCTGTCATCTGTCATCTGTCATAATTAAAACTAAAAATGTCATCAATCAAGAGAAAACCGTTAATTTGTGGTTGCCAGAATCGTAAATTATTAATTGTTAACTATTAACTGTTATGTCTAGTTTTTTTATTGGCTAGTCAACCATTTTGTCATCTGTTACTTGTCTTTGTCAATATGTCTATTGTCATTTTATATATTGCCATTTGTAATTATTATTATTTATTTATTAATTAACGGTACTACCATTATGTCAATTGTCATATAGAATTTGTAATTATTCCGTTTGGTTTTTAGCACTTATCATTTGTCATTTGCCATTTGTCATTTTGTTATTTGTCATTTTTCACTTGTTATTTTGTTATTTGTCAGTTGTTATTTGTCACTTGTCATTTTGTTATTTGTCAGTTGAGAATTGTTTTTGTCATTCGTCCATACCATTTGACATTTGTTAATATGACATTTGTCATCTTGCTATTGGTCATTTATCATTTGTTATTAGTCATTTGGCACGTGTTATTATGTCATATATGAGTTTGCCATTTGTAATTAAGTTATTTGTCGTTTGTTAGTTGTCATCTGCCACTTGCCATTTGATAAATATCACTTATCACTTGACACTTGTCATTTTATTATTTGTCATTATACCATTTGTCATTTTGTCATATGTCTTTTTATCAGTTGTCATTATATCATTTTATCATTTGTCATTTGTGATTTTATGATTTGTAATTTGTCATTTTTATTACGTGTCATTTTGGTATTTGTCATTTGTTATTATGTCGTATGTTATTTTTCTCAATTAATTTTCCGTGAATTCTAAAACATCTACCGCCATCTCTTATCTGTCTCTAAGTAACATTTGACAACTGTCAATGTTGTCTTCTCTTTTAGTAAAACAGAATTCACAAATACATCTGTCATTTCTCAACTGTCAGCTGACAATTCTAATAAAAAGTTAACTGAAAATCATCTGTCATGTCATCTGTATTTTATTATGTATAATCTGCCATCTGCTATCTAACATCTTTCACTGATAACCGCTATCTGTCATCTGTCATCTCTCATCTGTCGGGTAGATGTTTACTACCATTTATTATATGTCTCTTATCATCTGGCATCTGATTTGTCATTTGTCAATTGTAATTTGTTGCTTGTCATTTCTTACTTGTCATTTGACATGCCACTTGTCATTTGGCATGTCACTTGTCACTTGTAATTATGTCATTTGTCATTTGTCACTTATCACTTATAATTTGTCGCCATTATGTCAATTGTTATTTGTCATATTGCCATTTTTAATTATTTAGTTATTTATTTATTAACGGATAATACCATTGTGTCATTTGTCATTTATCATTTTGCCACTTGTAATTATGTCATTATTCACTTGTCACTTGTCATTTTGTTATTAGCCATTGTGTCATTTGTCACTTTAACATTTGCCATTTGTCAATTTTCAATTTGTTATTCTGCTTTTGCCATTATATCATTTGTCATTTGTTACATGTCACTTGATACTTGTCGTTTATCATTGGTCACTTGTCATTTTTTTATTTATCAGTATGTCTTTTGTCATTTGTAATTATGCCATTATTCATTTGTCATTTGCTATTTTGTTAATTGTCATTATGTCATTTGTCATTTTAGCATTTGTCATTTGTCAATTTTCAATTTTTTAATTTACTTTTTACCATTATATGATTTGTCACTTGGTATTTGTCATTTGTCACCTGTCATTTTGCTATTTGTCAGTATGTCAATTGTCATTTGTAATTATGTCATTACTCACTTGTCACTTGTCATTTGTCATTTTAGTATTTGCCATTTGTCAATTTTCAATTTTTTACTTTACCTTTTGCCATTATATGATTTGTCACTTGGTATTTGTCATTTGTTACTTATCATTTGTCACTTGTCATTTTGTTATTGGTCAGTATGTCACTTGTCATTTGTATTTATGTCATTACTCACTTATCACTTGTCATTTTGTTATTATGTCATTTGGTCATTTTAGTATTTGCCATTTGTCAATTTTCAATTTTTTACTTTACTTTTTGCTATTACATCATTTGTCACTTGTTATTTGTCATTTGTTACTTGTCATTTGTCACTTATCATTTTTCATTGGTCACTTGTCATTTTGTTATTTGACAGAATGTCATTTTATCATTTGTAATTATGTCATTATTCACTTGTCATTTTGTTATTTGTCATTATGTCCTTTGTCAATTTAGCATTTGCAATATATAATTATGTCTATTGTCATTTGTAATTATTTATTTATTTATTAACGTGTAATGCCATTATGTCTTTTGTCATTACTCATTTTGCCACTTGTAATTATGGCATTTGTCCCTTGTCACTTGTCATTTGTCACTTGTCATTTTATTATTTGTCATTATGTCAATTTAGCATTTGCCATTTGTCAATTTTAGAATTTGTTATTTAGCTTATTGCCATTATATCATTTGTCACTTGTCATTTTGTTAATTGTCAGTATGTAATTTTGACATTTGTAATTATATGAATTTGTCAATATGGCACTTTACATGTTGCAACTTGTTATTTTGTTATTTGTTATTTGTTATTTGTCATCATGTCATTTGTCATTGGATATTTATCATTTGTCATTCCTTTTTATGTCATTTGTTTTTATGTCATATGTTATTTGTCTTAATTATTTTTTTAGTGAATTCTAAAACATCGACCGTCATCTCTTATCTGTCGAGTGTAAGTATCATTTGACAACTGTCAAAGTTGTCTTCTCTTTTAGTAAAATAAAATTCAAAACCACATCTGTCATTTCTCAACTATCAGCTAATAACTATAATAAAAAGTTAACTGAAAATGTGTCGTGTATTTTGTCATTTTGTTATTTGTCAATTGTCATCATGTCATTTGTCATTTGATATTTGTCATTTGTTAGTTTGTTAACTGAAAATCATCTGTTATATGTCATCTGTAATTTATGATCATTTGCCATCTAAAAACTTTCATTGACAACGGTTATCTGTCATCTGTCATTTGTCATCTGTTATTTGTCGGGTAGATGTTTACTATCATTTATTATATGTCTTATCATCTGACATCTGATTTGTTATTTGTCACTTGTCATTTGTTACTTGCAATTTGGCATTTGTCACTTGTCATTTTGTTATTTTTCAGTATTTCATTTTGTTATTTGTAATTATATTTTTTGTCATTTGTCAATTATCATTTACAAATTGTCACTTGCCATATATCATTATGTCAACTGCCATTTGTAATTATTTATTTATTTATTTACAAATAATACCATTGTGTCATTTGCCAGTTATCATTTTGCCACTTGTAGTTATATCATTATTCACTTCTCACTTGTCATTTGTCACTTGTTTTTTGTTATTATGTTATTTGTCATTTTAGCATTTGCCATTTATCAATTTTCAGTTTGTAATTTTGCTTTTTGCCATTATATCATTTGTTACTTGTCATTTGTCATTTCTTACTTGCCATTTGATACTTGTCATTTGTCATTGGTCACTTGTCATTTTTTTATTTATCATTATGTCTTTTGTCATTTGCAATTATGTCATTATTCACTTGTCACTTGCCATTATGTCATTTTAGGATTTGCCATTTGTCAATTTGTCAATTTTAAATTTGTTATTCTGTTTTTTGCCATTATATCATTTGTTACTTGGTATTTGTCATTTGTTACTTGTCATTTGATACTTGTCATTTATCATTGGTCACTTGTCATTTTGTTATTTGTCAGAATGACATTTTATCATTTGAATTATGTCATTATTCACTTGTCATTTTGTTATTTGTCATGATGTCCTTTGTCAATTTAGCATTTGCCATTTGTCAATTTTAGAATTTGTTATTTAGCTTTTTGCCATTATATCATTTGTCACTTGTTATTTGTCATTTGTTACTTGTCATTTGATACTTATTATTTGTCACTTGTCATTTTGTTATTTGTCAGTATCTAATTTTGTCATTTGTAATTATGTCATTAATCACTTGCTTTTTTTTTATTTGTCATTATGTCGTTTGTTAGTTTAGCATTAGCCATTTGTCAATTTTCAATTTGTTATTCTGCTTGTTGCCATTATATCAGTTGTCACTTGTTATTTGTCATTTGTTACTTGTCATTTGATACTTGTCATTTGTTATTGGTCACTTGTCATTTGTTAGAATGTCATTTTGTCATTTGTAATTATGTCATTATTCACTTGTCATTTTGTTATTTGTCATTATGTCATTTGTCAGTTTAGCATTTGTCATTTGTCAATTTTACAATTTGTTATTTAGCTTTTTATCATTATATCATTTGTCACTTGTTATTTGTCATTTGTTACTTGTCATTTGTCACTTGTCATTTTCTTATTTGTCAGTATGTAATTTTGTCATTTGTAATTATATGAATTGTCATTTGTCACTTATCACTTATTTTTTGACATTTGCCATATGTGATTATGTCAATTGTCATATTGCCATTTGTAATTATTTAGTTAGTTATTTATTTATTTATTAACGGGTAATACCATTATGTCATTTGTCATTTTTAATTTTGCCACTTGTAATTATGTAATTTGTCATTTGTCACTTCTTATTGGTCACTTGTATTTGTCACTGGTCATTTTGTTATTTGATATTATCTCATTTGTCATTTGTCAATTTGCCATTTGTCAATATTCAATTTGTTATTTTTCGTTTTGCCATTATTTGTCATTTGTCACTTATCATTTGTTATTTGTCACTTATAGATTGCACATTATGTCAATTGTGATTTGTCATATTATCATTTGTAATTATTTATTTATTTATTTAAATTGTCTTAAAAGCAAAATTAAAACTAAAAATGTCATCTATTAAAAGAAAATCCCTAACTGATATTTGTCAATATGTCATTTGTCATTTTGTTATCTGCCACCATGTCATTTGTCATTTTGCTATTTGTAATTATGTCATTTTTCACTTATCATTTATCATATTTCACTTGCCATATGTCATTGTGTTAATTGTCATTTGTCATATTGTCATTAGTAATTTTTATATTGTCAAATTGTTATTAGATTTTTTTAAATTTATTAATGGGTAATACCATTTTGTCAATTGCTATTTATCATTTTGCCTTTGTAATTACGTTATTTGTGACTTATCACTTGTCATTTGTCATTTATTATTTATCACTTGTCATTTTGTTATTTGTCATTAGGTCATTTGTCAATATGGAATTTGTTGTTTTGCTATTGGCCATTATGTGACTTGTCGTTTGTTATTTGTCTCTTATCATTTGTCATTATGTCAATTGTCATTTATCATATTGCCATTTGTAATTATTTAGTTATTTATTTATTAACGGGTTATGCCAGTATGTCAATTAACATTTGTAATTTTATCATTTGTCATTTGTCACTTATCACTTGTTATTTGTAATTGGTCACTATGTCATTTGTCAATATCCAATTTGTCATTTTGCTATTGGCCATTATGTCATTTGTAATTTGTTATTTGTAACTTATTATTTGTCATTAGGACAATTGTCATTTGTCATATTACTAGTTGTAATTGTTTAGTTACTTATTTATTTACTTATTAACGGGTAATACCAGTATGTCAATTATAATTTCTCATTTTGCCATTTGTAATAATGTCATTTGTCGCTTATTACTTATCACTGGCCACTTGTCATTTTGTTATTTGTCACTGTGTATTCGTCACTTTACCATTTGCCATTTGTCAATATGTCATTTTGCTTAATGTCATTAATCATTTGCCATCATGTCATTTGTTATTTTGCCATTTGTAATTATGTTACTTGCCACGTATCACTTATCATTTGCTACTTGTTATCTTGTTATTTTTCATTAAGTCATTTGACATTTAACCATTTATTATTTGTCAATATGTCATTTGCATTTATCATTTGTTATTTGTCATTTATCATTTGTTGTTTGTTATCATGTCATTTGTCATTATGTCACTTGTTATTAGTCTTTATTAATTTTTAGTGAATTCTAAAATTCTAAATTTTTTGAGTATCATTTGACAACTGTCACAGTGGTGATCAATTATCATATGTCATCTGTAATTTATCTTTTAGCATCTGCCATCTATCATTTAACATCTATCATCTGATATCTGAAATTTGTCAGCTTTCATTCATTAACCTTCATTTTTCATATGTCATTTGACATTTTGCCATTTGTAATTAAGTCATCTGTCATTCGACACTCGTCACTTGCCACTTGCCACTTATCAATTGTCACTAATCACTTATCTCTTGACATTCGTCACGTGTCTATTTGTTATATGTTATTTACAGATTGTCATTTGTCAATATGTCATTTGCCATTTTGCTATTTGCATTTACCATTTGTTATTTGTCATTTTAGTAAAATATTTACTAAACGGTCAACCGTCAACTGTCGACTGTGAGTATAATTTGACAACTTTCAAAGTTGTCTTCTCTCTTAGTAAAATAAAATTCAAAACCATATCATTTCATTTCCCAACTGTAAACTATATTAAAAAGTTAACTAGAAATTAACTATTATATGTCGTTTGTCACTTGTCACTTGCTACTGACCACTTGTCATTATATCAATATGTCATTTGTCATTTTGCTATTTATCATTTGTTCCTTAACTTCCTTTTTTCATGTGTTTTGATAAGTAAACACCAATTTAATTAATCGAAATAAATTCAATTCATGACATTTGTCATTTTGCCATTTGTAATTATGTCATTTGTCATTCGTCACTTGTCAATTTGTTATTAGTCATTAAGTCGTTTGTCATTTTACCATTTGTTGTCATTTTGCTATTTATCATTTGTCGTTTGTAAACACGTCATTTGTCATTTGTTATTTGCCACTTGTCATTATGTCATTTGTTATTGGTCTTAATTCATTTTTAGTGAATTCTAAAACATCTTCTAAACTTGTTTTTAGTGGATAGATATGTTTTAGAGAGGGCTCTGCTCTTGGGATACAATTAAGTGACTCAATACATTTAAAATTAAATTAACAAATTCAGAAAAAATCTGGAAAGAAAATCAACCTCACCAAAAAATTTGATGGTAAAGCATTAAGCTGCCATCTATTGCCTAGAGTAGATAATAAAAAGAATGGAGAATTATGTTCCAATTAAAAATAACATGAGATCGAAAATGAATAATTTTAAGCCCACTCTGATTAATAAAATAAGGTTAAGTATACTGGTTCTACTGTACTTATGAATTATAACGTGATAGTAATTTTCCAATGTCATTAAAATTAAGAGTTATTTGTTGTATTCAACCTGAAGGATCATATGATTATGTTCTTTAATATGTATTCATCTTAATTTGCATTAATTTTTTAAGTAAACCTCTTTTGTGCTACGATTTATTAACGCAATTTAAAACCAAACTTTCCGATCGTATTGTACTAGTCAAGGCCTGCTTAGAATATTTTTTTAACTATCTAATATAAACACTTAATTTGACAGTTATTATTATCTAGTGTAATGTATGTACATATATCATGAAATTAAACATTTTAAATAATCATATTTTATAATAAATAATAATAATAAACTGTTTTGTATTACATATAAAAATATACATAATAAATACATGTCATCGACCTGATAAATAAGATCATCAAGAAAAATACTTAAGTTCAGTATTCAAAACATATAACAGAAAAAATAAAAACAAGTTTTTGCCTAATGCATATCTTTGAAATTGAAAGATAACAAGTTGATTATAAAATACGTTAATCTAATATTGATCTTTCCATAAGTACAGGACGAAGCAAACCATCAAAGAAAAAATGAATTCCGAGAAACTGAACCCAATAATACAAATTCATTGTTGACAATCCAAACTTAACAGGAAATTGCGAATAAATACTCATTTCTGCAACTATTAAAATTAACGATGTGTATCTCAACACTGCAAGTGATAAATGCACGTGCACTTACCATCAAAACGATTTCTAAATAGTAGCCTTACCATAGTTACAAAACATCCTCGTCTAGTGTGGACTTACCCTACTCGTAAGTATTGAGAAAAAAAAATCAAAAGCTTCTTAATCATGAACATCCTTGAATCTCCCGAAGTGAACGTTTTCTGTTTGGAAATATAATGTTTTTAAATTTTCTTTCTTGATCTTCGGTAATCCGCCTGCGTGTGGCGTAACGAGACACTATTTGCCAATCAATTTTTCCCTTCGACGTCCCGCGCTTTCACTGACCTCATCAACTGACGATCCGAAGATGGTTTCTTGTCGTCGCGAACGAAAACGAGATGTCGCAACTGGTTTTAATCAAAATTTAACTGATATCCGCCGCATCGGTATTACTTAATATCATAAGTGTTACGCAGATGGAACGTGTTCAGATTGGGTAAAGGTGTAGGTCGTGGCATGAGATCACAAACGAAATCTGCACGAAAATGAGTTTACGTGGAATAATAAAACAAAAAATAATAAGTGATATAATTATTTCAACATGTTTTAATGAATATTTAAAGGAGATATATGAAAACTACTAAATTGCTTTAGACAGAAATATTATTTCTTCTAATTTGCGAAAAAATTGTACGGTTTTAGAATTCCCCAGAAACTTTTTTTCTAGATATATATATTTTCTGGTAGAGAAAGATTTGGAGAGTTTTTTTTAACACTGTTCCTTCAAAATTGTGTGAATTTTATTCGGGGTTCTAAAGTTTATTTTATCTGGAATTTTTTATCTTATCTAATTTTTTTTCAGTAATTTTTCTTCCGAAATCCAACAAAATACCTTCGAGGGTTTTAGAATTTTGCAAAAACTTTTTTTCCAACTTACTAAAATTTTCTTCGATATTTCAACATGTTTTTATGATTTTTTGTCTTTTTATCGGCATTTACTAGAATTTTTTCTTCCACATTGCGATATTTTTCTTTTAATTGCTTTAGAAATGTTTCCTTTAGATTTTTAGAAGTTTACATTTATTTCTCTTTAAAATTTCTAAAGCTTTCTAAAATATTTCATGTTTTAAAAATGTTTCAAAATGTTTAAAACATTTCAGTACTTTCTTTTGTAAATCGTTAGAATTTTCTTTAAAACCAAAAATTTCCTTCAGGATTTCTAGAATTTTCCAACACTTTTATTCTATTTCTCATATTTTGTACAATTTGAATTTTTCTTAGATGGTTTTAAAATTTTGCAGCAACATTTCTTCTCGCTTATTATAATTTTCACATTTTTTTTTCTAGAAAATTTCATAATTTTCTGCTTTATCTTGTCGATTTTTGCTAAAAATCTTTCTTCCAATTTGCAAAGAAGAAATTCGAGATTTTAGAACTTTTCACGATTGTTTTTCCAATTAGAAGATTAATTAAAACACTTGAATTGGTTTCACTATTTTTTTCATCGTTGTTTTCTAAATTTTCTAGTAATTTTTCTTTTAGATTTCGCATTTTCTCTTCAAAATTGGGAGAATTTTCTTTGGGATTCTAAATAGATTTCGAGAATTGTCCATAATTTTTCTTTTAAGAAGATTTCAGAATTTTTCTTCTTTCTAAAAAAAAATTTAAGAAAATTCTAACCGATTCCCTTTCTAACAGTTTTAATTCAAATAAAATCAAATCAAATCATCTTTATTGGTGCTATGAACAAAAATAAATGCTCTTACACAAGTTAAAAGGTATACAATTAAGAATTTCTTGATTGTCTCATTGCTAACTTGACAATGACGATAAAAAATTGAAAGTTAATTTAAGAGTTGTTTTAGAACGTTTACAGCTGAATTTTTCAAAAAATAAAGAATTTCTTATAAAGAAAACTGCTAAACTAATATTTACAAGAAAAAAAAACAGAAGATATTTGTGATTCTAGAACTTTCCACAATTGTTTTTCCAGATCTTCTAAATTTTCTAGTAATTTTTCGTTTAGAGTTCTAATGCCTTTTCATATTTTCTCTTCGAAATTGGGAGAATTTTCTTTGGGATTCTAAAATGTTTTCTTTTCAAATTTCATTTCTCAAATTTCTAAATTCTTTATAGAGTTTATCAACAATTTTTCTTACAGGTTTCTAGAATTGTCGGTAATTTTTCTTCTAAAGAATTTTTCAGAAGTTTTCTTCATTTTATAAAACAAAAATTGAAGGCACATTTTAACTAATTCCCTTTTTAAGAGTTTCAATTAAGAATTTCCTAATTGTCTCATAGCCAACTTGATAATGAATAACGACAAAACGTTGAAAGTAAATTTAAGAGTTGTTTTAGAATATTTCTAGCTGAATTTTGCAAAGAAAAAAATCTATAATTTTAATAAAAAAACAGTTCAAAGGTTATTAATATTGAAAGTAGTTCAAAAATTAAATTGTAAAGAAGAAAACTGTTGATGTTAAACACAAAAGAAACTTGTAATAACAATTTTTATAGGGAAAAACAGTAACTTAAAACATTTTAACAAAAAAAATTAACTTAATTTTAATTTATTCAATACTTCTTCTGCTACTTTCTTGATGGAACCATATATTCAAAATGGGTTTAGTAAAACACTTGTTTTGTTGCATGATTTTATTAACAGTTTCCGTCAACGTGTTTCGATCCGTTACGATCAAAGTTTTAACTTTGAAAATGATCGTAACGGATCGAAACACGTTGACGGAAACTGTTAATAAAATCATGGAACAAAACAAGTGTTTTACTCAACCCATTTTTAATTTTAATTGTTTATTTTTGTACTTTGTTTTTCTTGAAGATAATTTTTTTTATATTAAAAATGTTTTATTTTAACTAAAATTATCAATTGTTTTTAAATAAATTTTGTTTTTTTTACAAATTTTCCATTCTTAAAGTTTTCTACTGTTTTTTTAAAACAAATTGTTTTTTAGATAATTTATTCCAATATTTAAAAAAAATTCAACAGTTTTTAAATAAAAATTATCAATTGTTTTTTTTAAGTTTCCACTCTTAAAGTTTTCTACTGATTTTTAAACAAATTTTCAATTGGCTTTTACCTTTTTCTTGAAATTTCAATTGTTTTTCATTTAAGAATTTTTCACATTTTATTTTTTTTAAATTTTCGTTTGTGGTTCTTTTAAAATTTCAATTATATTTGTGCCGTTTAATATCCGATTATTTTCAACTGTTTTTATAAGCAAAGTTCAATTATTTTATTTAAAAAATCTTAATAGTTTGCAAAATTTTAACTATTTAAAAAATTGTTTTCAAATTTTCAAGAATTTTTTTAAATAAAATTTCAATTTTTAAAGTTTTTTAATATTTCATATTTCTAACTGTTTCTTTAAGTAATTGTTTTATTCTTTTTTGAAAAATCTGAATTGTGTTTTTCAGTATAACTTCAACTGTTTTATAAAATGTCTCATTTAAAAAAAAATCAATAGTTTTTTAAACAAAGTTTCAACAAATTTGTTTTTTAATTGCTTAAAGTTTTCTACTGTTTTCAAAACAAAATTTCAATTGTTTTTTTAAAATTTCAATTCAAAGGTTTTTCTTTTGAAAAATTTCATTTTTTAAAAAAAAAATTCAATTGTTTTTTTAAACTTTTTAATTCAACATTTTTTGTGAAAAGCTTAAGATTTTAATTTTTCATAATTTCAACTGTTTTTTTTTTTTTCGTTGGCAGTTTAAGTCCAATTGTTTCATTTTCATAATTTTAATTGTGTTTTTAGTAGAATTTCAATTGTTATTTTTTAAAGCAAATTTTCAAAATTGTTTCTAGAAACATTCATTTTTTTATTGTTTTAAATATTTTCAGCATTAAAAAAAATATAACTGTTTTTCATTGAAGAAGTTTTTCGTTTGAGAGAAATTTTCGTTTGTTTTTTTAAAATTTCAGTCATTTATTGCGCAAAGCTGAAACTGTTTAATCTTTTATGTATTCAACTGTTTTTCTTAGTAAAGTTCAATTATTTTATTTTGAAAATCTTAATAGTATTAACCATTTAAAAAAATGTTGTTAATATTTTTTAACAAATCTCAACAATTTTTTAAATAAATTTTTCTAATAATTCATGTTCTTAACTATTTTTTTTTTAAGTAATTGTTTTTTATTTTTGAAAATTCTGAATTCTGTTTTTAGTAATTTTCTATTTCAATAATTTTTTAAACAAACTTTCAACAAATTTGTTCTTTTAATTACTTTCTACTATATTTAAAGCAACATTTCAATTGAATTTTGTATTTCAACTTTTTTCTCATTTGAGAAAATTCCAATTTTTAAAAAATAAATTTACATTTAATGCTTTATTTTTCAATTCAACTATTTTTATGGAGAGCTTAAGCCGTTAAAGTTTACTACTGTGATTTTAAAACAAAATTTTAATTGGTTTTTAGCATTTTTTTGAAATTTTAACTGTTTTTCATTTAAGAATTTTTCACTTTTCATTTTTAAGAAGTTTTCATTTGTTGTTTTATTTTTAAATTCAAGTATTTTTGTGCAATGCTTAAGCTGTTAAACCATCATGATTTCAACTGTTTTTATTTCTTGGCAGTCCAATTGTTTCATTTTCAAAATTTTAATTCTTTTTTTTTTAGTAAAACTTCAATTGTTTTTTTTTAAACAAATTTTTAACAATTATTTTTAGAAACTTTCAATTTTTATAGTTTTATACTGTTTTTAAAAATGTACAATTAATTTTTAGCATTTTTGAAAATTAGTTTTTCATTGAAGAAATTATTCTTTTTTAAGAATTTTTTTTTTCTTTTTAATTTCATTTATTTATTGTGCAAAGCTGAAACTGTTTAATCTTTTTGTTATGTTTTCAACTGTTTTTCTTAGTAAAGTTCAATTTTTTTTTATTGAAAAATGTTTTTTTATTAAGTAAAATTTCAATTGTTTTTCAACATTTTTTGTTTTGTAAAAGTTTGATTCTTAAGGTTTCCTCATAAAATATATTGACGAAATATTTTCGCGTTTTTCTAATTAAAGTTTTCTACTGCTTTTTAAAGCAAGTTTTCATTTGTTTTAGCAGTTGATTTTTTAATTTCAACTGTTTTTTATTTAAGATTATTTAAAATTTCAACTGATTTGTGCTTAAAACTGTTTAATCTCTTAAGTTTTAACTGTTTCTTTTTTTAATTAGTAAAGTTTAATTGTTCTATTTTGAAAGTAATCAATTCAATTCAATTGTTTTTAAGCCAATTATAAAAAATAAAATATTTTAAAAAGTATTAAATCCAATTCTTAAAACTTTTTACGGTTATTAAGGCAAATTTATAATTGTTTAATTTTTTACCCTTAAAGTTTTCAATTTTTTCTCTTCAAACTTTAATTGTTTTAATTAAAAAAAAATTATTAAGCTTGGATTATTAAAAGTTTCTACTGTTTTTAAAGCAAATCTATAATTGTTTAATTTTTTACCCTTACAGTTTTCAATTTCTTTTTCTTTAAATTTGAATTATTTTAGTTTTGAGTGAATTAGAAATATTTTTAGATACTGTCTAAAACTAATTTTAATTTGCTTAAGTTAAGAACAAACAACAAATATTTTTTAAAATAAAAATAGAAAGTTTTCAGTTAGGTTTAAATAAAACTTTATTTGTTATTGTCTCTGAAATGCAATAACTAGAAAATTCAATGTATAGAAAATTCAACGTTTCGAAATTTCAATATTTAGAAAATTCGATGTATAAAAAATACAATATTTAGAACATTTGTCGCATAAAAACTTCTGTATTTCGATGTATAGAAAATGCAATATTTAGAAAATTCAATGTATAAAAAATTTAACTTTTAGAAATTTTAATATTTGGAAAATTCGATGTATAGAAAATACAATATTTAGAAAATTTAATGTCTAGAAAATTCAACGTTTAGATATTTCAATATTTATAAAATTCATCGAATAGAAACTTTAATATTTAGAAAATTGGATATTAAGAAAAATCAATATTTAGAAAATTCGTTGTATAGAAGATTCAACATTTAAGAGTTTCAATATTTAGAAAATTTGATGTATAGAAACCGCAATATTTATCGTATCGAAACTTCAATATTTAGAAAATTGGATGTGAAGAAAATGCATAATTTAAAAAATTCGTCGCCCAAAATTTGAAGTACGTTATTTTTTTTTTTTTTTTCTTGAAATTGATTTATTGTATATATAATTTTTTAAGAAAGAAGTCCAAAGATGAATAAATAAATAAATAAATAAATAAATATTTAGAAATTGCAACATTTAGAAAATTCAATGTATAAAAAATTCAACGTTTAGAAATTTCAATATTTAGAAAATTCGGTGTGTACAAACTTCAATATTTAGACGATTATATGTTGAGAAAATCAATATTTAGAAAATTCGTTTCATAGAAATTTCGATACCATAGAAAATTCAACATTTAGAAATTTCAATATTTAAAAAAATTGATATATAGAAACCGTAATATTTATGGAATTCATCGTATCGAAACTTCAATATTTAGAAAATTGGATGTAAAGAAAAAGTATTATTTAAAAAATTCGTCAGAACGAATATTCAATATTTAGAAAATTTGATGTATAGAAAATGCAATATTTAGAAAATTTAATGTATAGAAAATCCAACGTATAGAAATTTCAATATTTAGAAAATTCGATGTATAGAAAATACAATATGTAGAACATTCGTCTTATAAAAACTTCTGTATTTAGAAAATTCGATGTATAGAAAATGCAATATTTAGAAAATTCAATGTATAGAATATTCAACGTTAAGAAATTTCAATATTTAGAAAATTCGATGTATAGAAACTTCAATATTTAGAAAATTGTATATTAAGAAAAATCCTTTCATCGAAATTTTGATATCATAGAAAATTCAACATTTAGAAATTTCAATATTAATAAAAATTGATATACAGAAACCATAATATTCATAGAATTCATCGTATCGAAACTTCAATATTTAGAAAATTAGATGTGAAGAAAAAGCATTATTTAAAAAATTCGTCGGATAGATTCTTCAATATTTAGAAAACTTGATGTATAGAAAATGCAATATTTAGAAAATTTAATGTATAGAAAATGCAACGTTTAGAAATTTCAAAACTTAAAAAATTCATCGTGTAGAAACTTCAATATTTAGAAAATTTGATATTAAGAAAAATCAATATTTAGAAAATTCGTTGTATAGAAAATTCAACATTTAGAAAATTTGATATATAGCAACCGCAATATTCGTCGTATCGAAACTTCAATATTTAGAAAATTGGATGTGAAGAAAATGCATTATTAAAAAAAATCGCCGCATAGAATCTTCAATATTTAGAAAATTTGATGTATAGAAAATGCAATATTTAGAAAATTTAATGTATAAAAAGTTCAACGTTTAGAAATTTCAATATTTAGAAAATTCAATGTGTAGAAACTTCAATATTAAGAAAATGGTATATTAAGAAAAATCATTATTTAGAAAATTCGTTTTATAGAAATTTCGATACCATAGAAAATTCAACATTAAGAAATTTCAATATTTAAAAAAAATTGATATATAGAAACCGTAATATTTATGGAATTCGTCGTATCGAAACTTCAATATTTAGAAAATTGGATGTGAAGAAAATGCATTATTTAAAAAATTCGCCGCATAGAATCTTCAATATTTAGAAAATTTGATGTATAGAAAATGCAATATTCAGAAAATTTAATGTATAGAAAATTCAACGTTTCGAAATTTAAATATTTAGAAAATTCATCGTATAGAAAGTTCAATATTTAGGAAATTGGATATTAAGAAAAATCAATATTTAGAAAATTCGTTATATAGAAAATTCAACATTTAAAAGTTTTAATATTTAGAAAATTTGATATATAGAAACGACAATATTTATCGTATCGAAACTTCAACATTTAGAAAATTGGATGTGAAGAATGTGCATTATTTAAAAAATTCGCCCCATAGAATCTTCAATATTTAGAAAAATTGATGTATGGAAAATGTAATATTTAAAAAATTCAATGTATAAAAAATTCAACGTTTAGAAATTTCAATGTTTAGAAAATTCGATGTGTAGAAACTTCAATATTTAGAAAATTGTATATTAAGAAAAATCAATATTTAGAAAATTCGTTTCATAGAAAATTCGATGTATAGAAAATTCAACACTTAGAAATTTAAATATTTAGATAATTTGATATCTGAAAACCGCAATATTTATAGAATTCATCGTATCGAAACTTCAATATTTAGAAAATTGGATGTAAAGAAAATGCAATATTTAGAAAATTTCTTGTATAGAAAATTCAATGTTTAGAAATTTCAATATTTAGAAAATTAGTTTTATAGATAATTCAACATTTAGAAGTTTCAATACTTAGAAAAATTAATATATACAAAACCGCAATATTTTTCGTATCGAAACTTCAATATTTAAAAAATAAGTTTTTAATTTCTTAGATAATTTTATTTTTATTTCTTGTGAAATTTTAACCGTTTCATATTTTACTCTCGACTCTATTTTTCTTAGTTAATGTCATTTTTAGCATTTTTTTCAACTGATATTAAAAATTCAATTTATATTTTGAAGCAAGATTCTGAAATTTTAATTGTAAACTATTTATTTTTTTTTATATAAAAAAATTAAAGATGTTTGAAGCAGTTTAGCTAGTTTTCTTAACTTTTGATTTATTTGTGTACAGTTTCAACTCTTTCAAGGCACGTGTAACATTTTTAGTTATTTTTAAATATTTAAAAATAGTTTTGAATTTTGAAACTTTTTACTTTGTTACATTTTAATGTTTTTTCCCGTTTTCTAATTAATTATTTGTTTTTGTGCATTTTTTTAATCAATTCTTTCTTCTAATGGAATTTTTTCTCTAATTTGGATAGATTTTTTTTAATTCTGACTTTTATACGATAAATTTTTCTCAAAAAGTTCAAAAGGTTATTATTTTGTCAAATTTGTGACAACATTAAAAGTTTTAATTAATTGTTTCCTATTTAAATATTACTTATAGATTGATACATTTTAGAATCGAGTTTTTATTCTTTTCTTGCTAATTTTCTGTTTTTTTTTTGGAAGTCTTTACTACTTTACGTGTTACTATTTAACAAATTTTATTTTTATTCATGGTAAAAACAAATTAAATTAAATTCAATTGTTTTGTTTTATTTCAACCGTTCTTAAATGTTTTTTTTCTTAGTAAATATCATTTTATTTAACGGTTTTTCAACTGATTCTCAATTTTTTCTCATTTGTTATCCAAGAAATTTGTTTTTTACCATTTAAAAAACTTTTTACTGTTATACTAGTTTTTTTAGAATGTTTTCAGCTGCATTTTGCCATTATTTTCATTTTAATCGATTCCTTTTCTGCAAGTTTCGATTAAGAATTTCATAATTGTTTTAAAGCATATTTTAAAATGCTTTTAGGCAGTTTAAGTTTAAGAAAACTGTTAGGATTTTTAACTATTTTTAAAGAAAATATTTTCATTTTAGGTGTAGAATTGACCAACACAATTCTTTTAATAGAATTTAGTTGTTTTTTTTGAAACAAAAAATAATTAATTTCATTGATTTTAAGTAACTATCAATTGTTCCATCGCTTGTTTGTTAATAATTTTTTTAATTATCTTTTGTTTTTGTTATAAAAGTAGCACTATTCAAATATAAATTTTTGAATTTAAAATTTATAAAATTTCTTTTGTTCTTCTTGGTATAATTTTAACTGTGTTTTTCTTAATTTTATTGTTTATTCTTTGAGACAATCTTTATTGTTCTTGTGATTGCTTTTTTATTTTTAAAAATTGTGGAAACATTCGTAAACTTTGTCCGTAGGATATAGTAAAAATAAGGAAGGATTTTAATTACACTGAAAATAAAATCTGTCATTGCTTTATAGTTACCTTGAAATTTATAATTACATCGGCCATTTTTAACGATCCTCTCTTTTTTTTTAAACTGGAAAATTAATATGTTGTTGATTTAAGCATTATGCTTTAGTATTTAATGGTCTTAATTAAAAAACCAATTACAAGATACATAAAACGTTTGATGAATATATTTCAAAGCGATTTTATTAATGATGTTTTTTGAGATGTGACATTAAACAATTTGGACATACTAAATAGATCAAATGATTACGTTATTACAACGTAATAATGAAAAATTAAAAAAACTTAAATTAACTTTAACTTATTCTTTATAATAATTACACAATCATTTAAATTAAATCATAGTGATCAAACTAAAGGTTAGTTAGTAATTCGTAAATCATAAGTTTCCTAAATTTAATATTAATCATTTAAATATACTTTATTATTTCTGTTGGAGTACTTGAAGTGTCATTATTATTAAAAGTTTAAGATACTTATTTTTTTCACTGTTTTATTTAAATACGAAACACCATGTTTGAAATGTATATTTAATTCTTAGCGTTCGCTTGAAACCAAACAAGAGAAGACCTTATGATCCTAGAGTAGTCAAACAAAAGTGATCGTAGTGGAGAGGTTTTAGTCACTACCCTACTGTAACTCCATGCAGAATTTTCCCTCCTCTCATCAAAAAAAAAAAAAGAAATGCACATTTAGTATTTAAATAAAACACTGAAGAAAAGGAAAACTTTTTATATTAGTTTCTTATGTTGTAGGCTTTATACAAAGTAAAGTATTTTGTTTATCATTATAATAATCAACTTCCAAAATAACTACGACTTTTATAAACTATGCAAAATGTCTTTAGTCACGCAACAAGTTCAATACCCTATGTGTGAAAATGATGGAAAAAATACGATTCGTTTCGTCATTTGAATTAATTGACTTACATGTTGGGCGAAATCAAATGTGCGTGATTAAAAATAATAATAATAATAATAAATCGACGTGGCGAAATTAATTCAGGTGTGTGGCGGGGATTTTTTTTTTCTTCAAAATGTGCGTTTAATTTAAACAAATGCAGCACGCGATCATCAGTTGTTTGTTTGGTGTGCGTTGATGTTGACGAGGATTTTAATGAACAGAACAGAAAAAAAATCTTGACATTTGAGTGCGTGTTGTAAGAATACTTACATTTTATTATTCGTCGCGTATAATTTAAAATATTACAAACTATTTCATAATAAATAATAAAATTATGATTATTATTATAATAAAATTCTACCTTAAATTACAAGTTTAATAAACTCTGGTGTAAAAAAGAAACAATTACATCCTTATTGTGTGTAAAAATAAATTTGCAATTGTGATATAATGCATCCCATACATAACTTATCTGTGTAATTGATTGATGTGTAGTTTTCTTCGTCGATTTTATATCAGTCGCTTACTTGAGTAATTATTCGTTGTCGCAATTTAATGGTAAACTATGTTGATTTTTTTTTCCGCGGTGAATCGTTAAATCTGCTTGTGATTTTCTAAGTCCGATGGTGCAACGACGGATGATGTTAACGGTGTTAATTTTATGCAGGTAGGCTTCGTGTTTGTCTAATAATGATAGTCATAATAGAGATGCAAATTTTTTTTATTAACATATCTTAATGTTGTAAATTATTTTTAATATCGATTTTATTATTATCATCGAGTAATAGACGTTTATTTTTTACATTATTAGCTTGTATTATTATTAACACAATAACTTTGAGAAAATTGTTAAAAAATGAGTTTAGTGAAATTGTAATTAAATAATATAATTAAAAAAATATAATACAATGAAATTTTCTAGTATACAGGGTGATTTATTTAAAGTAAATTATTTTCTAAATAACAATTAATTAATCAACGGTTATCTTTTACTAGTTGTTATTAAGTATTTATCATCGGTTTATCTATTATCGCAAATGACAAATAACAAATGAATTTATAATATGACATTTGTCACCAGTTATTAATGTCAATTGTTACCTATAATTACAAACTTATAATTTCATTTATCATCAATTATTGATCATATACTCTTGACATGAACCAACCATTTATTACTTTCATTTTGTCATCAATAAAATATCTAACATTTGTCATTAATAATTTGTCGTTTGATATTAATCATCGTTTGAATGTCTATTTTGAGAATTCTATCATCAGCCATTTATCATCTGATATCTATAATTTAACATCTTTCAACTTTTATCAGTCATTAGTCATGTCTTTGTCGTCTCACACTTGTTATAAAACCATTTATCATTTATTTTTTGATATCTATCAACAGTCATTTGTCTGTCATCTGCCATCAATTAGTTCATGAACATAAAGATCTATCTGCAGAAAACCAAAATCACTGTATCATTTTCCATCTGTATGTCACTTAGAATTTAATATGTGTCATCTGACATCTATCAACTGCCATCTTTGTCGTTTAATACTATGCCATCAGATATTTATCATATGACATTATCAACTGTCATTTGTTATCAATAATTGTTCACAGTTAAATGTTGTTTAACACTTGTGATCGTTTCTTAAATGACATTTGTCATTAGTTACTTATCATCTGACATAAACCTATAAACTGTCAATTCTTGTCGTTTGAAGCCATTGACTTTTGTCATCTGCCATCAGTCATTTATCGTCGACCATTTATCATCCAAAATTTTATCATTTGTCATCTGCCACCGACATTCATCATCTGTCATCAATAATTATTCAACATTCATCATTTATCATTAATCATTGCCGTTAGTTTAGTTAGTCATATGTCTGACTGTCATTTTAAAAATTCTGGATACTGAAAAAGTATCTCAATTGTCTTTATCATCCAAAATTGTCATCTGACATCTATAATTTAACATTTATCAATTGTCATCAAACAACCACTGGTCATGTATTTATTGTTAGTCATTTGTCATCAATTATTTATCATATTTCATTCATTCATCATCTGCCTCGATCATTTATTATACCATATCTACCAACACGTGTCATTAGTCATTTGCCACTAGTTATTTATCATCTGATATTTGTCGTTTAACATCCATTAAGTGTCAACTGTAATCATTTTACTGGTCATATCTCTTTATCATTTGACAGTTGTCATTAGCTACTATCATTTGTCAATTGTTATTTGTCATCTACCAATAGTAATTTATTATCTGACTTTATCATTTGGCACCTGTCATCAAGTATTTGTCGTTTATCATTTCTCATCTTCGCTGTTTTATATTTTTCATTTTATCAACTGCCATCTGAAACCTATTAACTGCCATATGTCATCTATCGTTGATCATTTATCCTTATCGTAAGACAATCATTTATAATATATCATCTGTCGTCCATCATTTATCATCTGACATTTATCAACTGTCAATTGTCATTAATCATTTGTTGGTTTAAAAGTCTTTGTCTGTCATTTTGAAGGTTAAGGAAACTAAAATCAACTGTCATCTGTCTCATGTAAAATATGTCATCTGACACCTGTCATCCATCTTTGGTCTTTTGCCTCTGTCGTTTAATTCGTACCTTAAGCTAATTATTATTTTTACCCACTCATAATATAACATTAACCTGATACAATGAAGGATTTAAACCACCAAACTATAATTATTATTTGTTATTCATAATCTGCTATCAGTCATTAATCGTCTGTCATTCATCATTTGTCATCTGCCATCAGATATTTATCAACTGACAATCTTGTCATATGACATTATTAACTGTAATTTATTATCAATCACTGGCCATATGTTTCTAACGTTTTGATACTTGCCATTCGCCTTTTTCATTTATCATCTGACATTTGTCATTTAATATCTATCAAAAATTGCTTGTTTGTTATTGTTGTCAATAAATGGTTGCAGTTATTTGTCGTTTTATGGCATCTATTACGTCTTTATCTTGTGACACTTGTCATCTGTCATTTGTTATCTGTTACTAGTCATTTATAATATAATATTAATTAACTGTCATTTGTCATCTGTCATTAGTCACTTATAATCTGACATCTATTAACTGTCATTTGTTATCTGTCATTAGTCATTTATAATCTGATACCTATTCACTGCCATTTGTCAATTGTCATCTGTCATTAGTCACTTATAATCTAATATCTATAAACTGCCATTTGTCAAGTGCCATTATTCTTTGACGTTTGGTATTTTTTATCAGCCATACATTTTCTGTCATCTGTCATTAGTCATTCATACTCTGATTTCTATCGGCTGTCATCCATAATCTGTCATTGATTATACATCATTATGGACAAGACAATAATTCAGTGTTTGTCAACTTTCATCAATTATTTATCATCTGGCACATATTAACTGTCATTTGTCATTTTTCATCTGTTATTAGTCACTTATAGTCGGATATCGATTAACTGTCATTTGTCATCTGTCATCTATTAACTGTCATTTGTTATCTGTCATTAGTCATTTATAATCTGATATCTATAAACTGCCATTTGTCAATTGTCATCTGTCATTAGTCATTTATAATCTAATATCTATAAACTGCCATTTGTCATTTGCCATTATTCTTTGACGTTTGGTATTTTTTATCAGCCATACATTTCCAGTCATATCATTAGTCATTCATACTCTGATTTCTATCAGCTGTCATCCATAATCTGTCAATGATCATAAATCATTATCAACAAGACAATAATTCAGTGTTTCTCATCTGTCATCAATTATTTATGATCTGGCACATATTAACTGTCATTTGTCATTTTTCATCTGTTATTAGTCACTTATAATCTGATATCTATTAACTGTCATTTGTCATCTGACATTAGTCACATATAATTTGATATCTATTAACTGTCAATTGTCATTTGACAACTGACATTGGTCACCTATAATCTGATATTAATTAACTGTCTTTTGTCATTAGTCACTTATAAACTGATATGTATTAACTCTCATTTGTCATTCCTCATTTGTCGTCTGTCATAAGTCACTTATAATCTAATATCTATTAACTGTCATTTAACAATTGTCATCTGTCATTAGTCACTTATAATCTAATATCTATTAACTGTCATTTATCATTTTTCACTTATAATCTGTGATTTGTCATTTGTCGTATGTCATTAGTCACATATAATTTAATTTCTAAACTGTCATTTGTCATCTGTTATTAGTTACTTATAATCTGATATCTACTGACTATCATTTGTCATTAGTCACTTATAATCTGATATCTATTAATTGTCATTTGTCATCTATCATTAGTCACATACATTCTGCCATTTGTCATTTGTCATCTATCATAAGTCACATATAATTAAATATCTTTTAATTGTCATTCGTCATCTGTCATTAGTCACTAATATTCTGATATTTATTGTCATTTGTTATTTGTGATCTGTCATTAGCCACCTATAACCTGTCATTTATCATCTTTCATTAGTCATTTATAGTATGAAATATATTCACTGTCATTTATCATTTGTCATCTGTTATTAGTCACTTATAATCTGATATATACTAACTATCATTTGTCACTTGTCATTAGTTATATAACGTGATATCTATTAACTGTTATTTCTCATTTGTCATCAGTCATTAAACACTTGTTATCTAATATCTATTAACTGTCATTTGTCATTAGTCACTTATAAAATGATATCTACTAACTGTCATTTGTCATCTGTAATTAGTCACTTATGATCTAATATATATTCACTGTCATTTGTTATCTGTCATTAGTCACTTACAATCTGATATCTATTAACTGTCACTTGTCATCTGAAATTGGTCACTTATAATCTGTCATTTGTCATTAATCACTTATAATCTAAAATCTGTTAACTGTCATTTGTCATCTGTCATCAGTTACTTATAATCTGTCATTTGTCATTTGTCAGCTGTTATTAGTTACTTATAATCTGATATCTACTATCATTTGTCATTTGGCATTTGCCATTAGTCACTTATAACCTGTAATTTATTATCTGTCATTAGTCATTTATAATCTGAAATACATTAACTGTCATTTGTCATCTGTTATTAGTCACTTATAATCTGATATCTATTAACTATCATTTGTCATTTGTCATCTGTCATTAGTCACTTATAATCTGTTATTTGTCATCTGTCATTAGTCATTTATAATCTGATATCTAATAAGTCTCATTTGTTATTTGTTATCTGTCACTTATAATCTGATATGTACTATCATTTGTCATTTGTCAGTTGACAGGTGACAACTGATAAATGACAGTTAATAGATATTAATAGATTATAACTGACTAATAATAGAATAAAAATGACAGTTATAATATGATGTCTATAAACTGTCATTTGTCATTTGTAATCTGATATTAGTCATTTATAATCTATTAATATATATTAACTGTCATTTATAAGTTGTCATCTGGCATTAGTCACTTATAAACTAATATCTATTAACTGTCATTAGTCACTTATAGTCTGTCATTTGTCATATGTCAATTATAATATAATGTCTATAAACTGTCATTTGTCATTACGAACATATAATTTAATTTCTAATAACTGTTATTTGTCATCTGTTTTTAGTTACATATAATCTGATATCTACTCTAATTTGTCATTTGTCAGTAGCCACTTTTAATCTGGTATCTATTAACTGTCATTTGTCATCTGAAATTAGTCACTTATAATCTGATATCTATTAACTATCACTTGTTATCTGACATTAGTCACCTATAATCTATTAATATCTATAAACTGTCATTCGTCATCTGAAATTAGTCACTTATAATCTATCATTTGTCATCTGTCATTAGTCACATATACTCTATTATTATTATTAATCATTTATAATCTGTCATTTGTCGTCTGTCATTTGTCACTTATAATATAATGTCTATAAACTGTCATTTGTCATTTGTGTGTTTTTAGTCAGTTATAATCTAATGTCTACTATAATTTGTCATTTGTCATCTGTTATTAGTTACTTATAATCTAACAACTATTAACTGTCATTTGTCACCTACCATTAGTCACCTATAATTTGATATATATTAACTGTCATTTGTCATTTGTCACTTATAATCTTTCATTTATCAGTTGTCATTAGTTACTTATAATCCGATATTAACTGATATTAACTGTCATAGTAACTTATAATCTGATATCTATTAATATTTGTCATCTATCATTAGTTACTTATAATCTGGTATCTATTAGTTGTCATTTGTCAGTTGTCATCTGTCATTAGTTACTTATAAACTGTCATTTATCAGTTGTCTTTAGTGACTTATAGTATGATATCTATTATCTGTCAATTATCGTTTGTCATCTGTCATTAGTCACTTATAATATGATATTTATTAACTATCGTCTGTAATTTGTCATCTGTCGTTAGTAACTTATAATCTGTCATTTATCAGTTGTCATTAGTCACTTTTAATCAGATATCTATTAACTGTCATTTGTCAGTTGTAATTTGTCATTAATTAGTAACTTCTAATCTGATATTTATTAACTGTCATTTTTCATTTATCATCGTTCATTTGTCATCTGTCATTAGTCACTTATAAACTAATATTTTTTAACTGTCATTTGTCATCTGTCATTAGTCAACTGATTTCTATTAACTGCCATCTGTCATTAGTCACTTGTAATCTGATATTTATTTATTGTCATTTTTCATCTCTCGTCAGTCACTTATTATCTGGTATCTATTAACTGTAATTTGTCATTTGTCATATGTCATTAGTCACATAATCTGATATCTGTCATTTGTCACATATCATTAGTCACTTATAATCTGATAACTATTAACTGTAATTTGTCATTTGTCGTAAGTCACTTATAATATAAAATCTATTTGCTGTCGTTTTCCATCTGTCATTAATCACCTAAGATATGTTATCCATAATTTAATATCTATTAACTGCCAGTTTTCATCTGTAATTAGTCATTTATAATCTGATATCTATTAACTGTCATTTGTCATCTGGCATTAGTCGCTTATAATCTGATACCTATAACTGTCATTTGTCATCTGGAATTCGTCACTTACAATCTGATATCTATTCACTGTTTTTGTCATTTGTCATTTGAATATCTCATTAGTCATGTAAAATGTGATATCTATCAACTGTCTTTGTCATTTGTTATCTGTCATAATCACTTATAATCTGATATCTATTAACTGTCATTTATAGTTTGATATCTATTAACTGTGGTTTGTAATTTGCCATCTATCATTAGTCACCTCTAATCTGATATCTAATAACTATCATTTGTCTTTTGTCATCTGTTATTAATCACTTATAATCTCATATCTATTAAATATCATTTGTCATTTGTCATCTCTCATTAGTCACTTATAATCTGACATTATCAACTGTCTTTGTCATCTGCCATTTGTCATTAGTCACTATAATCTGATATCTATTAACTGTCATTTGTCATCTGTAATTAGTCACTTATAATCTGATATCTATTAACTGTAACTTGTCATTTGATAATAGACACGTATAAACTGTCATTTGTCATCTGTTATCACTTGTAATATAATATCTATTAACTGTCATTAATCAGTTGTCATCTGTCATTAGTCATTTATAATATGATAAATATGACTGTCATTTGTCATTTAATATGTTATCAGTCAATCATAATCTGATATCTTCTAACTATCATTTGTCATTTGTCATCTGTCATTAGTCACATACAATTTAATTTCTTTTAACTATCATTTGTCATCTGTTATTAATTACTTATAATTTGATATCTATTAACTGTTATTTGTCATGAGTCATTAGTTACTTAAATTCTGTCATTTGGCATTTGCCATCTATCGTTAGTCACCTATAATCTAATATGTATTAACTGTTATTTGGCATCTTTCATTAGTCACTTATAATATGTCATTTGTCATCAGTCATCAGTCACTTATAATCTATCATTTATCAGTCATCTGCTATTAGTCACTTATATTCTGATATATATTAACTGTCATTTGTCATTAGTCACTTATAATCTATCGAATTATTATTAACTGCCATTTGTCAGCTGTTATTAATTACTTATAATCTGTCATTTGTCATTTTTCATCTGTCATTAGTCACATATAATTTAATTTCTAATAACTATCAACTGCTATTAGTTACTTATAATCTAATATCTACTATCATTTGTCATTTGTCATCTGTCATTAGTCACTTATAATCCGATATCTATTATTTGTCATTTGTCAGTTTTCATCTGTCATTAGTCATTTATAATCTCATATCTATTAACTGTTATTTGTAATTTGTCATTAGTCACTTACATTCTGTCATTTGACATTTGTCATCTGTCATTAATCACTTATAATCTGATATCTATTAACTGTAAAACAGACGTTTATTTTCTGTCATATGACAATCATTCAGTTTTTGTCATCAGCTATCAATCATTTATTATTTGATGTGATTTTATATTATTTTATATTTATTTATAAACTGTCATTTGACATTAATACTTGATTGATTATATGTCATTTGACACTTGCCATCGTTTGAATGTCATTTTACAAATTTCGGGAACTAAAAATGTAGCTGTAGAAAACCAATATCATTGTATCGTCTATTATCTATCCTCTGAAATTTGTCAT
This sequence comes from Ontholestes murinus, assembly GCA_963969525.1. NCBI lineage: Eukaryota > Metazoa > Arthropoda > Insecta > Coleoptera > Staphylinidae > Ontholestes > Ontholestes murinus. The sequence continues at coordinate 7,920,078 of OZ018396.1, forward strand.
CTGACATCTTTTAACTGTAACCTGTTATTCATGTTTGATCGTATGTCCTTGCCGTTTAATACCAGTTCTCATCTGTCCTTTATTATCTACTATCAGTTATTTATCATCTGTCATTTATTATTTGTCAACTGCCATCATATATTTATCTACTGACATATAACATATGACATTATTAACTGTAATTAATCGTCTATCATTGGCCATTTCTTTATATCGTTTTGATTTTTATCAATCACCTTTCTCATGTATCAACTGGCATTTGTTTTCTGATATCTATCAACTGCTATTTGTCATCAATGAATTGGCCATAGGTATTTGTCATCTGTTATTATAAAATTTTTTCGAAACTACAGATTCATCTCTAGAAAACCAAAATCATGGTATCTTCATCAGTCATTAAGTAAAATCGGTATTTTCCAAAATTTTTAAAATGACAGATGACAAATATTTATGACAAATTATAAATGACAAATGGTAGTTGATAGATATCAGATAACATCTAAGATATCATCAATTATCATCTCACATCTATCTTTGGTCGTATAGCCAATTAAAATCTGCCATCAATCAATTATTATCTGAAATTTATCATTTGACATTTACTAACTGTCATTTGACATTAATTATTAGTTTGTTATGTCATTTTGAAAATTTAGGAAGCTAAAAATGTGTCTCTAGAAAATCAATAAATAATAAATAATATCTTATGTGCTCCGCCTCGGTCATTTGTCATTTGACATCTATCAATTGTTATCTGTCATCATCGATCTTTGCTTGTCTGTTTTTGTCATTTAATACTTGTCATCAGCCATTTATCATCTTACATTTGTCATCTGCTATTAATTATTTATCAACTATTATTAATCATTTGTCATGTGACATTAGATTTTTGTAATCTAAAATTTGTTATATGACATTATCAATTGTGATTTGATGATGTCGTATGTTTCTGTCGTTTGATATAGAAAAACAATTTCACTGCCATCTGTCTTTCATTTATCATTTGTCATCTGTCATCTTCTGACAATTGTCATATGACAATACCATTTTTCATCTGCAATCTTCTGACAATTATCATATGACATTACCAACTGTAATTTGTCGCCTATCCTTGTTTGTATAATAATAAAATTAAGACGAAACGATTGTTTTGAACATTTTTGCTATGTTTTTATGAATAATTTAATTGTTTCTTTTTTTTACAGAGTATTATACACAAAGCGAGAATAAATGACACACACCAGATTCGACGATGTGGGCCGATCGGTGCGCACCAAACTCTTGGGCTACAACTCTAATGGGATACCACTGCAGATGCTGATCTCCCAGAACATCAAACAAGGTTGGTGTTAGTTGAAGAAATTATAATAGTTTGAAAAAAAAATTTAATACGAATTTAATCTGTAATGAGATTTTTAATAATTTAATTTACATACAAGGTATAAACTTTTCATTTCTATTCAACATGTATAACGAAGTAGAAGCCTTCAACATCAACAATATAAACTTTTATGTTTATGTGGTAATAGTACTAGTTGGCCATGCTATTTCTGCAAGAGCTTATGACTTTAAATGATTGTTTAATAACGTTGTTGATTATTATATTCCAATAGTGATGATGATGATGGCCAGATTTTGATGCCTATATTTAGATCAAGAAATTTTTGAGTTATTTTGAACAATTTTGATATAGGCAAGCTAATATGAAGAATATATCAAATGTCTAAGGCGTTTTGAGTAGATCGTTAAAATAAAGCTTGAAAGCAGTAGAAAAAAAATTAAACCGTAGTAAACTTTTTGATTAATAGAAAAGCAGAATAGATATATTTAGCAAATTATAGCCTGGTATAAATAATAAATTTTATCAAACATAAATTAACGTCAACGCGATAATTGTGGCGAAAATGATAATTCAATTTAACCGGTGTTTATCAAGTGTACACCTTCTATGCTCGATTAATTAGTTTAATTACTCCCCCTGTGCGTACACTGAAATACATATAATGCGGACTGGTTTTTAATTGGCGCGGCTAATTGCCCATACATACATATAAATATAAAATCTTATTGGAGGACAGGTATCATACATTAGGCAACGGTCCACGCTTGCGTCGTTTTTTGGTTTTTGGGTTTTTGGTGTGCTGTGTGTGTTTATTTTTTGGATTTCGCGTTCCGGTCGAAAAATCAAAACGCGCGAACATCGCGATCACGTCGTACGTCGTTTTTCCATCTGTGCTTCTGTGCTTCTGTGACTGACATGACCTATAACAGGGTGTCCGATATATTGCTTTACGAGGGACAGACTTTTCTGCACGGAGGTGTGCCCAAAAAGTTTCGGCATTCAAGGGGTGATTATAAAAAATTTCGTGTTTATAATTTTTTACTGACTACAAAAAATTTTGGTCGTAAAAGTTGTGTCGTAGTTTACTTAGACATGGTATCTCTAAGGCATTTAATAGAGTATGTCACGATATTGCTCAAAATAGGATTCAGCAATGAATTTTCTAGAGAAAAAGAAAAAGAAGAGTTTATAATTAGTAAGAGTTGCCGAAACTATACTCAATGTTTATTAAAAATTGTTATGCAAAGTTGAAAAGGAGTGTAAATTAAATATTGGTTTAATACGAAGAGTAGTTGTTTTAACTGTTAGTTGGTTTTTTGTAGTTTTTATATTTTTAATAATGTAAAAACTACGATGCAGAAAGCTCAGAAGAATTAGTTTTAATACTAATTATTATTTAAAAAGAAGTGTTTTTATTTACAATAGTAAGAGTGTTAAACTTTTTGTCTTACCTGAGGAGTCTCTCAAGGATCCCATTGTCATCCAATACTTTTTATTTTCCTTACTAATGATATGTTTTAAGAGATTCCACTATTAACTTTTAAGGGTTGATAATACATCACGAAAAAATTAATTGCTTAAATATAGACTTCAGTTTTTACTTTATAAATAAACCCTGTATACATATTTGTTTAAAATCTCTCTGTGGATTTTACTAAACGTTCAAAATTTTCCTATATTAATACTTTAATCCATATTAGCATTCGTAATTTGACTAAACACTCCTTGAAAATGATTTATGCACCTTCGAATATTTTAAAGTGTAAATTGTATATTTTTAAAAATAGCCTATTTATTTATTTATTTATTTGTGAAAGAACAGCGGTTTTTACAGCACCGCTTTAGACTGTGCTACGCAATTGGACAAAATACAAGCTGTGATAATGATTGGTGCTAATAGTGAGTCTTATATACGTATATATATATATATACACTATAAATAAATTATCTTGTGTTTGAGATAGTGCGCATGTGGTGTATTTAAAAGTTGCTTCTACCCTTAGTGTCATGTGGTTGTCTGTTTTTAATGGGGTATAATTTTTTGATTAGCTAATAAAATAATAATAATAATAAAATCCTTTAGTTCGCTGTAGAAAATTAATTAATTAAAAAATACGAAAACATTTCGTAAATCTACAACAACGAGTTTTACTAAGATTTTTAAGTCTTCGTATTTTTTAATTATTAAATAATAAAAATAATTTATAGTAAAATGCAAAAAAAATAACCTCAATTGAAGCTTAATATTTCGTGTTAAATTAATGTGCTGATTAATAAATAACAATTTTATAAATTTGCTTTTAATAATAGGTAAAGAATTGACAAAGAGTTGCTTTGTTTCACTGACCCCTTATTGAGTTAGAAACAATAAATTTAAATTTAAATTAATGTAAATTGTATTCAAAATATTATCACTTTCTACACAAAATTGTTTTTAATAACTAGATATACATTTCCAATACACAAATAATAAAAACAATTTTGTGAAGAAAGTGATAATATTTTGAATACAATTTACTATATAATAATAATCACGTAAGTTAAATAATATATTTCGTAAATTAATGTTTTGAAAATTTCGTCTTTGTGTATGTTTAAATTTATAATTAAAAATCATCACCAGGAATGAAGGTATAAATAGATTTTCTGTAATAAATAAACTTGTTGTTTAATAAATTAAAAACCTATAAATAAAAACACTTTGTAACTTTGTTTGAATTAAACTATTTACTTTTTGTTGACTATAGTCAACAAGTTACAATATGTTTTTATTTATACTCAACATGTATAACGAAGTAGAAGCCGCAAAAATCAATAATATAATGAAAAACCTTTTTTTTATAAATTTGTTTTCAATATTGTAATAAGTACAAATTATTGAGATTAAAATTAAACAGTTAAAAAATTAATTATACAAGTTTAGGATTTTAATTTGTTTTTAAAAAAATCCTAACCAATTTTAATAAGAGAAAAGATAAAGATTATCATAGCTAGAATTAAGTTATGTAATTATAATAACAATAATTATTGTGATTCTTCGTCTTCATCACGATTATCGACTGTAGGTCTTTCCGTCTGATTTTTTGATTTTTTTTGATTTGATTAATTGACGGTTATACTTTTGAAATACAACAGTTGAAAAAATATCAATAAAAGGTTAGCATTGAAACAAATTTTCTGGACACTTTTTGTATAGATTCAGATCAATAATTAAAAAAACTCACCAAGAATTTTATAAGTAATTCATTAATTGAAACATGTATGCACGTTATTCTGTATTAAATAAATTTGTTGGTTGATAAATTAAGAACAATTTTGTAAACTTGTTTTCAATGCTTTGAATTATTAAGAAAATTTAACCCCTGACAAATAATTGATATAATTTAAGTATTTAAACTAATTGCCTTTAAAATTTTTGCAGGCTTTTTGTGTAGATTCGAACCTATGATTTTAAAATATAATTATTTTTTAATTGAGTTTTTTGCAGTATTATTTCCTCCAGCTTTATATTATAAGCAAATGTTTCTATATTAAATTAAAAATAAAATGTATAAATTAAGTTCTTTTAAAATATAAAACGATTTGTAATCAAATGATAATTCAAAAATAAACTCGTGTGTGATGTATAGGTTGGAGGGTGGGATAGAGGCCACCCACCCACCCTACATATGCAATAAAACTTAAACCACAATAGTGCTTATAAAATGATTAATAATTTTTACAAAATCTCTAAAGAATTTATGGGGGACTAAATGTCTTAGAATGATAGAGATTTCGATATTAAGTAGGGTGGGTGGGTGGCCTGCATCCTACTCTCCATCTTTAGAGTTCAAGCAACGGTTTCCTTATTAAAAATAAAATTTAAAAACGAGGTGTTTACGTTCTTCTAATCTCTACAATAATTGAACATAAATTGAGAAATTTAGAAGTCAAGAATTAAAAAAAGTAAAATTTGTGGAAGATTCCAGAAACCTGGAAAAGATTAACTCGTATAATTTATAAAATAAATTCTTAGAAAACTCGAGATATCTAGAATTCTTAAACTATCTAAGAAAATAGCCACAATTAAATAGAGAAATTTGTTGAAGATTCTAAAATTCTGGAATAGATTTACTCTTATAATTTAGAACATAAATTCTTGGAAAAATCGAGAAATCTATAGCTCAGTCCACTATAATACCGTCTGTAATAAAAATCAGAATTCAGAAAAATACTCCTGAATCATATATAGGTTGCAGGGTGGGATAGAGGCCACCCACCCACCCTACATATACATTGGAATTTAAACTACAATAGTGATTATAAAATTATTAACATCTTCTACAAAATCTCTGTTGAATTTATAGAAAACTAAAACTCTTATAATAATGGAGGTTTCCATTGTATGTAGGGTGGGTGGGTGGCCTGTATCCTACCTTCAATCTTCAATTTACAAGTGACGGTTTCCGTATTAAAAATAAATTATAAAAAGTGTTTACATGCTAAATTTAGTATAAAACTGTTTGTAATTAAATTGGTATTCAACAAAACCTTTATGAATGATATATAAGTTAGAGGGTGGGATAGAGGACACCCACCCACCCTACATATACATTGGAATTTAAACTACAATAGTGATTATAAAATTATTAACACCTTCTACAAAATCTCTGTTGAATTTATAGAAAACTACAACTCTTACAATAATGGAGGTTTTCATATTATGTAGGGTGGGTGGGTGGCCTGTATCCTACCTTCCATCTTCAATTTCGGAGTGACGGTTTCCGTATTAAAAATAAATTATAAAAATTTACATGTTAAATTTAGTATAAAACTGATTGTTATTAAATTGGTATTCAACAAAATTTTTGTATATGAAATATAGCTTGGAGGTTGTACTAAAGGGTAGCCCGCCCACCCAACATAATCATTTAAAATTTCATCACTTCTACCACTTGAATTTCCTAAAAAAACTACACCACTTTTACTGGTTTGGGCTGATGAATAAAAGCATATTATTTTAATTGAAATTCTAATTTATATGCACGGTGATTTATTCAATTTTTTTTTAATGAAAACAATTCGTTTGGAATTAAATATTTATTTCAATAATAAATTCTGTCGTATGTTTAAATGACTGGAGGATAGATTAAAGGCCACTTTTAGTCCTCTAAAACTTCAACAATGATTTTGTAGAAGTGGTTACAAATTTTATAAGCACTATTGTAGTTTAAGTCTTTCTGTATATGTAGGGTGGGTGGGTGGCCACTATCCTACCTTCCAGCTTTAAATAATATACGACGGTTTGCTTATTAAAAATAAAATATAATAACAAAATATTTGCATTAAGCTCAGTACAAAACTCTCTGTAATTAAAATTAATATTCAGAAAAATACTCGTGTATGATTTAGAGATTGGAGGGTGGGATAGTGGCCACCCACCCACCCTACATATGCAATAAAACATAAACCACAATAGTGCTCATAAAATTATTAACAACTTTTACAAAACCTCTGTTGAATTTATAGGGGACTGAAAGTCTTAGAATGATGGAGGTTTCGATATTATGTAGGGTGGGTGGGTGGCCTGAAACCTACCCTCCATCTTCAATTAACAAGCGACGGTTTACTTATTAAAAATAAAATATAAAGACGTGGTGTCTACATGCTAAATCCAGTATAATACAGTCTGTAATAGAAATTAGAATTCAGAAAAATACTCGTGAATGATGTTTAGGTTGGAGGGTGGGATAGAGGCCACCCACCCACCATACATATGAAATAGAACATAATATAGTGCTTATAAAATTATTAACTAATTCTACAAAATCTCTGTTTTTAGATTTTAGAAACCCACAACTCTTACAATGATAGATATTTGAAAAATGTTAAACCAAATATTACAAATTAATATTTATTTATTTAATAAAATTCTGTCGTATGTTTAAATGATTGGAGAGGCCACCCACTTGTTCTACATAAATATTGGAACATGTATCGTTGTAAGACTTTTAGTTCTCTAAAATTTAAACAGACATTCTGTAGAAGTTATAAATAATTTTATAGGCACTATTGCAGTTTAAGTCTCATTGCATATGTAGGGTGGGTGGCCACTGTCCTACCTTCCAACCTTAGATTATAAACGGCGGTTTCTTTATAATAAATAAAATATAAAAACGAAGTTTTTAACATGCTAAGTCCAACCTAAAACTGTTTGTAATCAAATGACTATCCAGATAAACACTCGTGTATGATTTTTAGGTTGGAAGGTGGAATAGAGGCCACCCACTCACACTACATATGCAGTTGAACTTAAACTACAACAGTGCTTATAATATTATTAACAATTTCTACAAAATTTCAGTTTTAGAGAAATGAAACTTTTACAATGATGGACATTTGAAAAATGTTATACCAAACGTAAGACATTAAATACTTATTTAATAAAATTCTGTCGTTTGTTTAAATGATTGGAGACGCCACCCACCTATCCTACAAATATATTAGAGCTTGCATCATTTCAAGATTTTTAGTTCTCTAAAATTTAAACAAAGATTTTGTAAAAGTTGTTAACAATTTCATAAGCACTATTGTAGTGTAATTTTCATTGCATATGTAGGGTGGGTGGGTGGCCACTATCCTACTCTCCAGCTTTAAATTATAAGCGAGGGTTTCTATATAATAAAATAAAATATAAAAACGATGTATTTACATTCCAAGCCCAGTATAAAAAAGTCTGTACAAAAATTAATATTTAGAAAAATACTCTTGTGTGATAGAGATTCGAAAGTGGGATAGAGGCCACCCACCCACCCTACATATGCAGTTGAACTACAATAGTACAATAGTGGGTATAAACTTATTAAAATCTTTTACAAAATCTCTGTTTAATTTATAGGGGACTAAAACTCTCACACTAGTGGAGGTTTCGATATTATGTAGGATGGGTGTGAATCCTGTGTCCTACCCTCCATCTTCAATTTGCAGGCGACGACTTCCTGAAAAATGATATGTTTACGTGCTAAATTCAGTCTAAAACTGATTGTAACAAAATTTTTGTGTATGATATATAACTTGGAGGGTGTACCTAGCATAAACATTTTCATCGCTACCACCACTTCAATTTTTGTTTAAAAATTATACCAGGATAAGTGTTAATTAGGCTGTTGAATAAAAGCATCTTATTTTAATTGAAATTCTAATTTAAATGTAGTTTTGATGGGTGGCCACTAACATACACTCCATGTTTTATATAATATTCAAGTGCCATTTTCATCAATTTTTTTAAAATAATTTACTTTATGTTTGAGAATGATTAGTTTATGATCGAAACTATAGTCACAGTCAATAAATAACTATTGTGGTAAAACAAAGGTAAAAGTGATTTATTAAATTTTAATCAAAATGAACTACCAAGTAAACGCCGACAACATTCAAGAATTTAAATAATTTGTTTGGAATTAAATACTAATTGAACAAAATTCTGTCGTATGTGTGATTAGAAGGTAGATTAGAGGCCACCCACTTTTTTCTTTTGGTCCTCTAAAATTTAAGTAGTGATTTTGTAGCAATTTGTAATTTCATAAGCACTGCTGTAGTTTAGGTCTCATTGTATATGTAGGGTGGGTGGGTGGCCACTATCCCACCTTCTAATTGTATTTAGAAAAATTCTTGTGTGTGATATAGAGATTGGAGGGTGGGATAGAGAGCAACCCACCCACCCTACATGTGCAATGCGATTTAAACTACAATAGTGCTTATAAACTTATTAACAACTACTAGAAAATCTATGTTTAGGTTTTAGAGGAATGTAATTCCTACAATGATAGTTAATTGAAAAATGTTAAACCAAACGTTCAAAATTAAATACTTAATTAATAAAATTCGGTCGTATGATTAAATGATTGGAGAGGCCACCCACATATCCTATATACAAATTGGAACTTGTATCATAGTAAGACTTTTAGTCCTCCTCACAAACTTAAACAGAGATTTTGTAGAAATTGTTAATATGCACTGTTGTAGTTTAAAGTTAATGCTTGTTGCGCTACACTCTTGATGGAAACAGATATTACTATTAGATGGAGAATAACACTTGTTTTGTTCCATATTGCTTTTATTTTCAGTTGCCTGACACGCGTTTCTAGTTTTAACTTTGACAATGGTCTGCGAAGACCGAAACACCTGTCAGGCAACTGAAAATAAAAACAATATGGAACAAAACAAGTGTTATTTTCCACCTAATGTTGTAGTATAGATCTCATTGTATATGTAGGGTGTGTAGGTGGCCACTATCCTACTCTCCAATTTTAGATTATAAGCGATGGTTTTTTTATTAAAAATAAAATAGATAAACGAGGTATTTACATGCTAAGCCCAGCATAAAACTGTCTGTAATAAGAATTAATATTCAGAAAATACTCGTGTATGATATAGAGATTGAAGGTTGGGATAGAGACCACCCACCCACCCTACATATGCAGGTTGAACATAAACTACAATAGTGGTTATAAAATTATTAACACTTTCAACAAAATCTGTGTTAAATTTATAAATAACTAAAACTCTTACAATATTGAAGTTTTCGATAGGGTGAGTGGGTGACCTGTATCCTACCCTCCATTTTCAGTTTACAAGCGAATTTTTGTTGTCAATATTTTCTGATTGTATGTGAGATTTTTAATTCGTTGCTGAAACATTTTTTAAAATGTAATTCGTTTAAAATTTACGGCTAAAAAATCAAAAACATTTGACGATCGAACTTATAAAATTTTCTGCTAGTATGTGTGATTTCTAATTCGTTGTTGAAACAATTTTTGAAATTGGATCATTCGTTTAAAAGTTACGGCCAAGAAATGAAAAGCAATTGACTATCGAGTAAGAAATATTTATTGACAAATTTTGTACATATTTATATTGGATTAAATAATAATGAATGAGGTGTTAATGTATTAATTTGTCAAAAGGCTTGAGTATCGATTTTTTTTGCTTTCGACATTCCTTAAACATTGGTGAAAGAATTTTTCAAAATTTAATCATCCGCTTGAAATTATGGGGAAGAGAATTGAAAGAATTTTTAAAATTTATTCATCCGTTTAACAGTTATGGCTAAAAACGAAAAACATTTGACAATAGAATTTTGTTTTTAACGTTTTCTGCTAATGTGAAATCTCGCACATTAAGCGTTGATGGCTGAATTTTTCAAATTAAATCATTGAAATTATAATTGACGATCGAATTTCAGTTTTCAACCTTGTCTGCTACTATGCGAGATGAATTAATCTTTGGCGAAAGAATTTTAAAAATTCAATTATCCGTTTAAAAGTTATGGCCAAAAGAAAACGAAAATCAATTGACGATAGAATTTTTGTTTTCAACATTCTCAGACAGTATCTGAGATTTCATTGGTGTCACTATTTTTCAGATTTAATCATCCGCTTAAAAGTTATGGCCTTATAACAAAAAAAAAACAATTGACAATCGAATTCTTGTTTTCAACATTTTTTGTTAATGCGCAGATTTCTGAATCGTTGGCAAAAGAATTTTTCAAATTTTATCATCCGCTCAAAAGTTATGACCAAGAAACGAAAAACAATTGACGATCGAATATTTGTTTTTAACGATTTCTGTTGGAAGGCAAGATTTCTGAATTGGCATTGAAAAACATAAAACAATTAATGATCGATTTTTTTAAAACATTTTCTGCTAGTATGCGAGATTTCTGAATCTTTGGTGAAAAAAGGACCAAAAGACAAAAAAAATGACGATCGAATTTTTTGTTTTTAACATTTTCTACCGGTATGCAAGATTTCTAAATGGTTGGTGAAAGAATTTTATTAAATTTTTCGGCAATTGCTGACAATTTTTTTCATATAAAGTGATTGGTTTTGAAAAACTGTAAAACAATTGGAAAATTGAAAAATTTGCGATATCCTGTTAGTGTTTTATGATTCGCTTTAATAAATATGAGTATGTCAAATAAGATTCTAAAGTTTTATGAAATTCAGGTGAAGGGTTTTCCTGAAATTTTAAAAATTCCATCGCAGCCCAACAGATTTATCAAAATCAATAAAACAATTGAAATATTGAAAAATATGCGATATCCTAGTAGTATCTTTTTATATGTTTTAATAAATATGAGTCTGTAGAATGATATTTTGAAGTTTTATGAAATTCAGGTGAAGGGTTTGCCTGAAATTTTAAAAATTCCATCGCAGCCCAACAAATTTATCAAAATTAATAAAACAATTGCAATATTGGTAAATTTGCGTTATCCTCTTAGTGTTTTATAATTTGTTTTAATAAATATGAGTCTGTAGAATGATGTTCTGAAGTTTTATGAAATTCAGGTGAAGGGTTTTCCTGAAATTTTGAACATTCCATCACAACCGAACAGATTTATTAAGATCAATTAAATAAATGAAATATTGTAGGATTTGCTATATTTCATTAGTGTTTTAGTATTTATTTTAATGAATATCAGTCTGAAGAATGATATTATGAAGTTTTATGAAATTCAGGTGAAGGGTTTTCCTGAAATTTTAAAAATTTCATCGCAGCTCAACAGATTTATCAAAATTAATAAAACAATTGAAATACTGAAAAGACTGTGACATCCTTTGACTGTTTTATTATTTGTTTCAATGAATATAAGTCTGTAGAATGATATTATGAAGTTTTATGAAATTCTGGTGAAGGATTTTCCTGAAATTTTAAAAATTCCATCGCAACCCAATAGATTTACCAAAATCAAAGAAACAATTAAAATATTGGAAAATTTGCGATATCCTGTTAGTGTTTTATTATTTCTTTTAATAAATATGAGTCTGTAGAATGATATTATGAAGTTTTATGAAATTCAGGCGAAGGTTTTTATTTGAAATTTTTAAATTTCCATCGTAGCCCAACAGATTTATCAAATTCAATAAAACAATTAAATTATTGGAAAATTTCTGATATTCTTTTAGTATTATATTATTTGTTTCAATAAATATGAGTCTGAAGAATGATATTCTGAAGTTTTATGAAGTTCAGGTGAAGGGTCTTCGTGAAATTTTGAAAATTCCATCGCTGCCCAACCGATTTATCAAAATCAATAAAAGAATTGAAATATTGGAAAATTTGCGATATCCTGTTAATGTTTTATTATTTGTTTTAATAAATATGAGTCTGTTAAATGATATTCTGAAGTTTTATGAAATTCAGCTGAAGGGTTTTCCTGAAATTTTAAAAATTCCATGGCAACCCAACATATTTATCAAAATCAATTAAACAAATGAAATATTGTAAGATTTGCGATATTCTAGTAGTATTTTAGTATTTATTTTAATAAATATGAGTCTAAAGAATGATATTATGAAGTTTTATGAAATTCATCTGAAAGGTTTTTCTGAAATTTTTAAAATTCCATCGCAGCCCAACAGATTTATCAAAATTAATAAAACAATTGAAATACTGAAAAAACTATGATATCCTTTGACTGTTTTATTTTTTTTTTTAATGAATATAAGTCTGAAGAATGATATTCTAAAGTTTTATGAAATTCAGGTGAAGGGTTTGCCTGAAATTTTAAAAATTTCATCGCAGCCCAACAGATTTATCAAAATCAATAAAACAATTGAAATATTGAAAGATTTACAATATCCTATTAGAGTTTTATTATTTTTTTAAATAAATATGAGTCTGTAGAATGATATTCTGAAGTTTTATAAAATTTAGGTTAAGAGTTTTCCTGAAATTATGAAAATTCCATCGCAGCCCAACAGATTTATCAAAATTAATAAAACAATTGAAATATTGGAAAATTTGCGATATCCTGTTAGTGTTTTATGATTTTTTTTAATAAATATGAGTCTGTAAAATAATATTCTGAAGTTTTATGAAATTCAGGTGAAGGGTTTTCCTGAAATTTTATAAATTCCATCGCTGCTCAACCGATTTATCAAAATCAATAAAACAATTGAAATTTTGGAAAATTTGCGACATCCTGTTAGTGTTTTATGATTTGTTTTAATAAATATGAGTCTGTTAAATGATATTCTGAAGTTTTATGAATTTCAGGTGAAGGGTTTTCCTGAAATTTTAAAAATTCCATCGCAGCCCAACAGATTTATTAAAATCAATAAAACAATTGAAATATTGGAAAATTTGCGATATCCTGTTAGAGTTTTATTATTTGTTATAATAAATATGAGTCTGTAGAATGATATTCTGAAGTTTTATGAAATTCAGGTGAAGGGTTTTCCTGAAATAAAAAAAAAAATATCGGAAAATAACAGATTTATCTCAATCAATAAAACGATTGAAATATTGGAAAATTTGCAATATCCTGTTAGTATTTTATGATTTGTTTTAATAAATATGAGTCTGTAGAATAATATTATGAAGTTTTATGAAATTCAGGTGAAGAGTTTTCCTGAAATTTTGAAAATTCCATCGCAGCCCAACAAATTTATCAAAATCAATAAAACAATTGAAATATTGGAAAATTTGCGATATCCTGTTAATGTTTAATCATTTGTTTTAATAAATATGAGTCTGTTAAATGATATTTTGTAGTTTTATGAAATTCAGGTGAAAGGTTTTCCTAAAATTTTAATAATTCTATCGCAACCCAACAGATTTATCAAAATCAATAAAACAATTGAAATACTGGAAAATTTACGATATCCTATTAGTGTTTTAGTATTTGTTTTAATAAATATGAGTCTGTAGAATGATATTTTAAAGTTTTATGAAATTCAGGTGAAGGGTTTTCCTGAAATATTAAAAATTCCATCACAACCCAACAGATTTATCAAAATCAAATATACAAATGAAATATTTGAAAATTTGCAATATCTTATTAGTGTTTTTTTATTTTTTTAAATAAATATAAGCCTATAGAATGATTTTCTTAAGATGGATTAGATACCAACCTCCCACCCTTTATATATTTTGGAACTTGCATCATTGTAAGACTTTTAGCCCTCTAAAACTTAAACAAAGTTTGTAGACGTTGTTAATAATTTTATAAACACTATTGTAGTTTAAATTTTATTGCATATGTAGGGCGGGTGGGTGGCCACTATCCCACCCTCCGACTTTAAATTATAAACGCCGATTTATTTATTAAATACAAAATATGAAAACGAGGTATTTACAAAATAAGCACAATATAAACTTGCCTGCAATTAAATTTGAATTTAGAAAAACACTCGTGTATGATGTGTGGGTTGGAGGGTGGGATAGAGGCCACCCACCCACCCTACATATGCAATTGAACTTAAACTATAACAGTGGTTATAAAATTATTAAGAACTTTTACAAAATATCTGGTTAAGTATTTGGAAATTAAAACTCTTCCAGTGATGAAGTTTCAATATATATATATATATATATATATATATATATATATATATATATATATATATATATATATATATGTAGAGAGGGTGGGTTTATTAATTAAGGATTTAATTTTTAACGATTGGTATAACTTTCTCAAATGTTCGTCATTAAAAGAGTTGCAGTTTTCTAAAACTTAAACAGAGATTTTGTAGAAGTTGTTAATAATATCAAAAGCACTATTGTAGTTTAATTTCCACTGCATATGTAGGGTGGGTGGGTGGCCTCTATCCCACCCTCCAACCTAAATATCATTCACGAATATTATTCTGAAGTCTATTTTTTATTACAGACGGTATTATACTGCAAAATTTAAAGCAATCGTTTAAAAATTATATACTTATTTAATAAAACTCTGCCGTAAATTAAATGATTGGAGGATGATTAGAGGACACCCACCCACCATACATATTTATTAGAATTTACATCATTGTAAGACTTTTAGTCCTTTAAAACTTAAACAGTGATTTTTTTAGAAGTTGTTACTAATTATTATACTGCAAAAGTTAAAGCAATCGTTTAAAAATTAAATACTTATTTAATAAAACTCTGCCGAAAATTAAATGATTTGAGGATGATTAGAGGACACCCACCCACCCTACATACATATTAGAACTTACATCATTGTAATACTATTAATCCTTTAAAACTTAAACAGTGATTTTTTACAAGTTGTTGCTAATTTTATAAACACTATTGTAGTTTACGACCCATTGTATATGTAGGGTGGGTGGGTGGCCACTATCCCACCCTCCAGCCTTAGATTATAAGCGACGGTTTTATTATTAAAAAATAAAATATAAAAACGAGGGTTTTACATGCTAATGTAAAAACAGTATAATACCGTTTGTAATAAAAATTATTAATATTTAGAAAAATACTCGTGTGTGATATATAGATTGGAGGGTGGGTTTGCAACTTGTCGATGTTCAATAATTTAATCAATGAACTCTCTTCGCTGTGCATGGGCATTAGGCTTTAGTTTTTGTATCAATTGAATTTTGTAAGTATAGAAATGCAGATCTTCATTGAGTATACATAAATGCGTCTTGATTTTTTTTATAATTGTTAACGCCAAAAAGGAGTTTCTTGACTTTCACATTTGTTTATCTTATTTTTGGCAGATGAATGATTTTTGTATTGCAAATTAATTCAGTTTGACTATTTTTTTCAATTACTTTTTACTCAGTTTACGAAGTTAAATAACAATTTCGAAATTAACTGACTGTAGACATCAAATTTAATTAATTTTGAGAAATGTTTAAAAACAAATGCAGCACTATTTTCTATCGTGAAATTCAAATGGTTTTTTAGGGTTGCTAAAACTTTACTGGCAAATTTAATTAAATTTAAATCTTGCATTTACTTTTGAATTTTTGTTTAACGAATTTAACTTTTAATAACGACAATAATTATGTATGTTTATTAATTTTCTTCTTGTCATTTTCAGGACGATTGGCGGTTATTTTTCTTGGAGTTATAACAGTTATTATGGGTGTTATATTCTCATCAATACCATGGATCGATTACTTGGTGTTGAAGGTAGGTAAACATTGTTAATTCTCTTCTCTAATGTTTTTGGATTGCAAACTGTAAAAATTTAATTAAACGAGTCGTTAAGAAAAAGTGTAATGTATTAAATTTAAAATAAAATAAATACCTCAAATCAAATAAAATATCCTTTAATTAGAAGGTTAATTAAACACTTGATTTGGTTTCACCACGGGTTAAGTGAGAATTTAATTAATCGCAAATATTATTTATTTCAATGTGTCATAAAAATTACATATAAACTGAAATATTGTCAGGTTTCGATATTAATTCTATTTAAACTATGAATATATTTTAGTATATTTATAATAAATTATTAAGAATGTATTAATTGTTTCAATTAAGTTGTTCAATTTTGTAATTAGAGCTGCCTGATGTTTTATGAAATAATCCTTAAGTATTTTATTAATAATAATCGAAAGTTTTCACTTCACTATTATCAAAATTGAGTGGAAGCATGTTTAACTCCTAATAATAAAGTTGTTTTCATATATACCTTATAAAAGTTGTTATTTTTATTAAACAATACAATTAATTAACATACAAATGTTTCACCACTGGTTAGGTGAGAATTTAATTCTTTGTAAACAATACAACTTTTAATAATACATTTTTAAACTTAATTACCCATAACGTTATTATTTGTGGTGAATTTTTCATTTCAGTGTTGTTTAAACAATTTTAGTAGCGTTTATAAATTAAAGGTCGCAATCGTACCGATGTTTATGAGCGACATAAATTTGCCAAACATTAATTGTAGTGGTAAATAAATCGACGCGAGGATTGAAATAGGTTTTCCGAATAAAGACAAGGTCAGACGAATGATGAATTTCTTCTAATCCGTTTCGGGTCCACATTCCTCGTTGAAATATTATAGCAATTACAAGTGGACCGTTCAATGGCACTTTTCGGAATATTCAATTAGGTATCCGTAATAACATACGAAACAACTTGTTCTATTGGATTTAATTACAAGATTTGACCAATGTTCAATAATTAATTAGAAATCTTTAATAAAATAATATTATCTTTTTCAATTTTTGTAGTAGATGTATTTGGTCCTTCACTACTTTTTAGCAACACCTTTCTCGAAGAGAAATGGCTCAAAAATTAAGATAGAGCAAGAAATGATTGAAAAATCTTTAAAAAATGAAAGAAAAAATGCTGAAAATGATACGAAAAGAAAAATTAAACTTGTGAAAATTAAGTAAAAGCCCATCATGATCGTGTTAATTAATTAATATGGTATACAATTGATATAATAGATGACTTTTCTGTATTTTCCAGCAACTGCGGCTGTGGAACGGATCTCTCAGCTTCCAATACTGGCAAAAACCTGGCGTCATTCGACTGACGAAGGTCTACATATTTAACATGACCAATCCAGACACGTTCCTCAATTTGGGCGAGAAACCCAGACTCCAGGAAGTCGGCCCTTTCGTTTATAAGTAAGTAAAAGATGTGAAAAATTAATATAATTCAAAAATAAATTCTTGACTTTGTATAATAAAATGTATTAAAATCCTTTAGTTCGTTGTAGAAAATTTATTATTCTTGACTTTGTTTCTAAGCTATTTCCAAAACTTCTAAAATATGAAATAAACATTTTAGCTTTTTACAATTAAAATATATGCATATTTATTATTAAAAATAAATTACAACATTATTCAGATTTGCTAAATTTTAATTATTGAATTATTTATAATTACGCATAAATTATTATATTTGCTATAATTGTAGTATGTTAATTGAAATATACTTACATAATATAATAACGATAATTATTATCAACACTCGTCCTACTTGTCCAAGTATAATTTACACCGTACATAGAGGGCAAAATCAGCATAATCACATCAACTAGAGTGAAATGAAAATATGGAAAAAAATCCGAACGGTTTAATTACTCAATTACGAAACGTAAAGTAAAATTTATGGGCGTTTAACAAATATTGATTATCGACGTTGGCGCAATTATCACAAATTGTTCGTGCTTATAATTTATTATTAAAAAAAAATTAAACGTTTTCTGTAATTGTTTGGTTATTTTGCACAAATCGTTTCACTGAACCGAACGCTGACATACGAGTTAATTAATTAATAACGGTGATTAGTAAACCGCGAATGAATTTTATTTTTTCTTAAAATATTACAGTTATACAGTTTTAAAATCCACATTTAAAGAGTAGGTTGATGATTGAATAATGTTTAGTAATTAAACATGATTTAATTTCTTTGAGTTATTATAATGTAAAAACTACTAACTAACAGTTAAAATAATGAATATTTAATTTACACTTTTAAAAATCATTTTATGCTGGAACAATTGTAAAAAAAAATTGTTAAGATTTTATTAAAAGCTTTAAATTTAATTGTAGTGTAAAATAATTTCCATTTTTGTATGTCTTATTTTCTAAATATATTTTAAATCATATTTGGTTGCGACTTGAAACCATTACGTTTTTTTTCTTTATGTTGAAATATTACAGTGTTAGGATATTATAATTTTTCCAAAACAAATTTGGTTTTAAAATGAGCCTCCGTTAATGTCAACAAACGTCTTACACTTATGCAAAGTAAATGAAAAACAAAACTAATTACATATTTGTATCAGGTAATTATTAAAAGCTATTTTTGTATTAATTATAATGTCAAGGTCTTAATTTTTGATTAAACGATTAAATTTATTCCGGTTGTTTGTTGATTTATATTTTACAATGTAATAATTTCGGATTAGATTATTTACATTCCACCAGCATTTAAATTCACAATTCAATATTTTATAAGTATGATAAGAGTAAGCAAGGTAGGCCTAAATTAAAACCTTGGGGTACATCCCGAGGTGAAACTCAACCCAATAAATAATTGATTGATGAGGTTGACTGACAGATGTTGAAAGTTCATCTTCACTTTATATTAATAAAACTATATAAGTACGTTCATAAATATATTGTAAGACGCTACAATTGTTTCGCCACACTGTGGCTTCTTCAGGTGAAGAAATTTTATTCATATAAACCCTATAAATGTGGAATATACTACAGCTTAATTATTCCATACACATAAGAGTCGACACTATTGATGAAATTAATTTTTATTTACTCATAGTTTTAAGTATTTTTAAGTGACGCATTGTAATTTTGTATTTTGCATATTATTTTTTCCGTATTTAATATTAAATACATTTAACAATTACCAGACAGCAATAATAACAATAATGAACGTAAACAAAATTAATGGTAATAATTATTTAAATTTTCAATCATTACGAGTAAATCAGACAACCATAAATGTCTATTTATAATATGAAGGGTAAAAATCCACAATAATTTTAAAAATAGTGATGAACAAAAAAACATGTTTTTATCATCTATTTTTATCTAAATTATTAATTCTACTTCAGTAAGTAATATATTTATTACCAACTATAATAAATTTATTATCATTGTTTTCTGTTTCCACGTCATTTTCCATCTTGGGTTTTCGATTTTATGACTTTTATCTTTTGTCTTCTATCTTGTTTAATCTGTTTTTTTCTTCTATCTTTTATCTTCGGCCTTTTGTCTTCTATACTCTATCTTCTGTCTTCTGTCTTCTGTCTTCTGTCTTCTGTCTTCTGTCTTCTGTCTTCTGTCTTTTGTCTTCTGCCTTCTGTCTTCTGTCTTCTGTCTTCTGTCTTCTGTCTTCTGTCTTCTGTCTTCTGTCTTCTGTCTTCTGTCTTCTGTCTTCTGTCTTCTGTCTTCTGTCTTCTATTTTCTGTCTTGTCTTCTTTCATCTGTCTTCCATCTTCTGTCCTCTGTCTTCTGTCTGTCTTTAACCTTCTGTCTTCTGTCTTCATGTTTTGAATTAAATTAGTTTTTAATTTTAAATACAAACTTTGGTTTGTTTGTTCGATCAAGTATTGTTACTTGTTATTTATCATTTCTCATTTGTTATCTATCTTCTATCTTATGTTATTTGTGATGCAAAATCTGTTATCTATCATATTTCATCTGTAACCAGTCAACGCTCATTTATTATCAATTATTTGTCACCTGTTCCTAAACATCAAAAGTTTTCACAAGTTTTTTTAAAATTTATGTTTGAATGCGTTTTTCTTATTTTTCTTCAAACAGTTACGTTACTATGGTTTTATATATTAGTGATTATAAACATATTATATTGCAATCTGATGTCTTAAGCTGTCATCTGTCATTCGATATATTACATCTTCTGCAATTTGTTATTTATTTTTTGTCATTTGTCATATATCATATACCGACTGTCATCTGTCTTCTGCTATCTGGCACTTGTCATCTGTCATCTGTCATCTGTCATCTGTAATCTCGTAATCTGTAATCTGCAATCTATAATCTATCATTTACCAATTATCTCTGTCAACTGTCATATGTTATCTGTCATATCGAAATTTTAATTAAATTAACTTTATAATACTAATGTAATCGTTTTTTTATAACTTCGCACTTATTTTAGACATAATTTATTCGATCAAGTATTGTTATCTGTCATCTGTCATTTGTTATTGGTTACTTATCTTCAATATTACGATTAAATATTGTCATTTGTCTTGTGTCTTATGTATTCTGTCTTCTATCTTCTATCATCCTACATCTGTCAACTGTCATGTTTTTAATGGAATTAATTTGTTTTTTTCAATTTATCATTTGTCATTTGTTATTTTAATTTTTCATTTGCCATCTGGAATCTGTCACTTGTCATCTGTTTTGTGTCTTCTACCTTTTGCATCTGTCGTGTTTTAATTAAATTAGATTAAATATTTTAATACTAACGTTTCTTTTCATTTTTTCTCGACCTAATTTATTCGATTTGTTCATTTGTCATTTGTTCATTTGTCATTTGTCGTTTGTCATTTGTCATTTGTCATTTGTCATTTGTCATTTGTCATTTGTCATTTGTCATTTGTCATTTGTCATTTGTTATTTGTCATTTGTCATTTGTCATTTGTCATTTGTCATTTGTCGCCTGCCATCTGTCACTTGTTATCTGTCATCTGTAATATATTATCCATCATGTGTCATCTGTCATTTATCATCTGTTGAAGTATCCTTTATAACTTAACATCAACCATTTTATGAATCTTGTTTTTCTATTTCCAAAAATAGTAATGTTTTTATTATAATTTTATAAATTAATTTTTTCGTGCATATTTTAGAGTTAATTTCATCATCATCATCATCATTATTTGTCATCTGTCATTTGTTTGTTAACTTGTTATCTGTCATCTATCATTTGTTATTTGTAATATTTCACCTGTAATCTGCAAAATGTGCAAAATTTGATATGTCATTTGTCACTTGTGTTTGTGTGTGTGTGTGTGGGTTATCTGTAACCTATCATTTGTTATCTACCATGCACAGGAATCTTTTGATCAACACCATCTACTATCTGTTAACTATTATCTGTGTTTGTTATTTATCATTTCTAAAAATTCTATTCTATTCTATTCTGTTTTCTGTTTTCTGTTTTCTGTTTTCTGTTTTCTGTTTTCTGTTTTCTGTTTTCTTTTTTCTGTTTTCTGTTTTCTGTTTTCTGTTTTCTGTTTTCTGTTTTCTGTTTTCTGTTTTCTGTTTTCTGTTTTCTGTTTTCTGTTTTCTGTTTTCTGTTTTCTGTTTTCTGTTTTCTGTTTTCTGTTTTCTGTTTTCTGTTTTCTGTTTTCTGTTTTCTGTTTTCTGTTTTCTGTTTTCTGTTTTCTGTTTTCTGTTTTCTGTTTTCTGTTTTCTATTTTCTGTTGAATGTTGTCAGTTGTCAGTTGTCTGTTGTCTGTTGTCTGTTTTCTGTTTTCTGTTTTCTGTTGTCAGTTGTCTGTTGTCTGTTGTCTGTTGTCTGTTGTCTGTTGTCTGTTGTCTGTTGTCTGTTGTCTGTTGTCTGTTGTCTGTTGTCTGTTGTCTGTTGTCTGTTGTCTGTTGTCTGTTGTCTGTTGTCTGTTGTCTGTTGTCTGTTGTCTGTTGTTTGTTGTCTGTTGTCTGTTGTCTGTTGTCTGTTGTCTGTTGTCTGTTGTCTGTTGTCTGTTGTCTGTTGTCTGTTGTCTGTTGTCTGTTGTCTGTTGTCTGTTGTCTGTTGTCTGTTGTCTGTTGTCTGTTGTCTGTTGTCTGTTGTCTGTTGTCTGTTGTCTGTTGTCTGTTGTCTGTTGTCTGTTGTCAGTTGTCAGTTGTCAGTTGCCAGTTATCGGTTGTCGGTTGTCGGTTGTCTATCATAGATTTTGGTCTGTTGTCTGTTGTCAGTTATCGGTTGTCTATCATAGATTTTTGTCTGTTGTCTGTTGTCTGTTGTGTGTTGTCTGTTGTCTTGTCAGTTGTCAGTTGTCAGTTGTCAGTTGTCAGTTGTCAGTTGTCAGTTGTCAGTTGTCAGTTGCCAGTTGTCGGTTGTCGGTTGTCTATCATAGATTTTGGTCTGTCGTCTGTTGTCTGTTGTCTTTTGTCAGTTGTCGGTTGTCGGTTGTCTATCATAGATTTTGGTCTGTCGTCTGTTGTCTGTTGTCTGTTGTCTGTTGTCTGTTGTCTGTTGTCTGTTGTCTGTTGTCTGTTGTCTGTTGTCTGTTGTCTGTTGTCTGTTGTCTGTTGTCTTTTGTCTGTTGTCTGTTGTCTGTTGTCTGTTGTCTGTTGTCTGTTGTCTGTTGTCTGTTGTCTGTTGTCTGTTGTCTGTTGTCTGTTGTCTGTTGTCTGTTGTCTGTTGTCTGTTGTCTGTTGTCTGTTGTCTGTTGTCTGTTGTCTGTTGTCTTTTGTCTGTTGTCTGTTGTCTGTTGTCTGTTGTCTGTTGTCTGTTGTCTGTTGTCTGTTGTCTGTTGTCTGTTGTCTGTTGTCTGTTGTCTGTTGTCTGTTGTCTGTTGTCTGTTGTCTGTTGTCTGTTGTCTGTTGTCTGTTGTCTGTTGTCAGTTGTCAGTTGTCAGTTGCCAGTTATCGGTTGTCGGTTGTCGGTTGTCTATCATAGATTTTGGTCTGTTGTCTGTTGTCAGTTATCGGTTGTCTATCATAGATTTTTGTCTGTTGTCTGTTGTCTGTTGTGTGTTGTCTGTTGTCTTGTCAGTTGTCAGTTGTCAGTTGTCAGTTGTCAGTTGTCAGTTGTCAGTTGTCAGTTGTCAGTTGCTAGTTGTCGGTTGTCGGTTGTCTATCATAGATTTTGGTCTGTCGTCTGTTGTCTGTTGTCTTTTGTCAGTTGTCGGTTGTCGGTTGTCTATCATAGATTTTGGTCTGTCGTCTGTTGTCTGTTGTCTGTTGTCTGTTGTCTGTTGTCTGTTGTCTGTTGTCTGTTGTCTGTTGTCTGTTGTCTGTTGTCTGTTGTCTGTTGTCTGTTGTCTGTTGTCTGTTGTCTGTTGTCTTTTGTCTGTTGTCTGTTGTCTGTTGTCTGTTGTCTGTTGTCTGTTGTCTGTTGTCTGTTGTCTGTTGTCTGTTGTCTGTTGTCTGTTGTCTGTTGTCTGTTGTCTGTTGTCTGTTGTCTGTTGTCTGTTGTCTGTTGTCTGTTGTCTGTTGTCTGTTGTCTGTTGTCTGTTGTCTGTTGTCTGTTGTCTGTTGTCTGTTGTCTGTTGTCTGTTGTCTGTTGTCTGTTGTCTGTTGTCTGTTGTCTGTTGTCTGTTGTCTGTTGTCTGTTGTCTGTTGTCTGTTGTCTGTTGTCTGTTGTCTGTTGTCTGTTGTCTGTTGTCTGTTGTCTGTTGTCTGTTGTCTGTTGTCTGTTGTCTGTTGTCTGTTGTCTGTTGTCTGTTGTCTGTTGTCTGTTGTCTGTTGTCTGTTGTCTGTTGTCTGTTGTCTGTTGTCTGTTGTCTGTTGTCTGTTGTCTGTTGTCTGTTGTCTGTTGTCTGTTGTCTGTTTTCTGTTTTCTATTTTCTGTTGTCTGTTGTCTGTTGTCTGTTGTCTGTTGTCTGTTTTCTGTTTTCTGTTGTCAGTTGTCAGTTGTCTGTTGTCTGTTGTCTGTTGTCTGTTGTCTGTTGTCTGTTGTCTGTTGTCTGTTGTCTGTTGTCTGTTGTCTGTTGTCTGTTGTCTGTTGTCTGTTGTCTGTTGTCTGTTGTCTGTTGTCTGTTGTTTGTTGTCTGTTGTCTGTTGTCTGTTGTCTGTTGTCTGTTGTCTGTTGTCTGTTGTCTGTTGTCTGTTGTCTGTTGTCTGTTGTCTGTTGTCTGTTGTCTGTTGTCTG
Source organism: Ontholestes murinus (assembly GCA_963969525.1). Taxonomy (NCBI): domain Eukaryota; kingdom Metazoa; phylum Arthropoda; class Insecta; order Coleoptera; family Staphylinidae; genus Ontholestes; species Ontholestes murinus. The sequence continues at coordinate 7,944,478 of OZ018396.1, forward strand.
TTGTCTGTTGTCTGTTGTCTGTTGTCTGTTGTCTGTTGTCTGTTGTCTGTTGTCTGTTGTCTGTTGTCTGTTGTCTGTTGTCTGTTGTCTGTTGTCTGTTGTCTGTTGTCTGTTGTCTGTTGTCTGTTGTCTGTTGTCAGTTGTCAGTTGTCAGTTGCCAGTTATCGGTTGTCGGTTGTCTATCATAGATTTTGGTCTGTTGTCTGTTGTCAGTTATCGGTTGTCTATCATAGATTTTTGTCTGTTGTCTGTTGTCTGTTGTGTGTTGTCTGTTGTCTTGTCAGTTGTCAGTTGTCAGTTGTCAGTTGTCAGTTGTCAGTTGTCAGTTGTCAGTTGTCAGTTGTCAGTTGTCAGTTGTCAGTTGTCAGTTGCCAGTTGTCGGTTGTCGGTTGTCTATCATAGATTTTGGTCTGTCGTCTGTTGTCTGTTGTCTTTTGTCAGTTGTCGGTTGTCGGTTGTCTATCATAGATTTTGGTCTGTCGTCTGTTGTCTGTTGTCTGTTGTCTGTTGTCTGTTGTCTGTTGTCTGTTGTCTGTTGTCTGTTGTCTGTTGTCTGTTGTCTGTTGTCTGTTGTCTTTTGTCTGTTGTCTGTTGTCTGTTGTCTGTTGTCTGTTGTCTGTTGTCTGTTGTCTGTTGTCTGTTGTCTGTTGTCTGTTGTCTGTTGTCTGTTGTCTGTTGTCTGTTGTCTGTTGTCTGTTGTCTGTTGTCTGTTGTCTGTTGTCTGTTGTCTGTTGTCTTTTGTCTGTTGTCTGTTGTCTGTTGTCTGTTGTCTGTTGTCTGTTGTCTGTTGTCTGTTGTCTGTTGTCTGTTGTCTGTTGTCTGTTGTCTGTTGTCTGTTGTCTGTTGTCTGTTGTCTGTTGTCTGTTGTCTGTTGTCTGTTGTCAGTTGTCAGTTGTCAGTTGCCAGTTATCGGTTGTCGGTTGTCGGTTGTCTATCATAGATTTTGGTCTGTTGTCTGTTGTCAGTTATCGGTTGTCTATCATAGATTTTTGTCTGTTGTCTGTTGTCTGTTGTGTGTTGTCTGTTGTCTTGTCAGTTGTCAGTTGTCAGTTGTCAGTTGTCAGTTGTCAGTTGTCAGTTGTCAGTTGTCAGTTGTCAGTTGCCAGTTGTCGGTTGTCGGTTGTCTATCATAGATTTTGGTCTGTCGTCTGTTGTCTGTTGTCTGTTGTCTTTTGTCAGTTGTCGGTTGTCGGTTGTCTATCATAGATTTTGGTCTGTCGTCTGTTGTCTGTTGTCTGTTGTCTGTTGTCTGTTGTCTGTTGTCTGTTGTCTGTTGTCTGTTGTCTGTTGTCTGTTGTCTGTTGTCTGTTGTCTGTTGTCTGTTGTCTGTTGTCTGTTGTCTTTTGTCTGTTGTCTGTTGTCTGTTGTCTGTTGTCTGTTGTCTGTTGTCTGTTGTCTTTTGTCTGTTGTCTGTTGTCTGTTGTCTGTTGTCTGTTGTCTGTTGTCTGTTGTCTGTTGTCTGTTGTCTGTTGTCTGTTGTCTGTTGTCTGTTGTCTGTTGTCTGTTGTCTGTTGTCTGTTGTCTGTTGTCTGTTGTCTGTTGTCTGTTGTCTGTTGTCTGTTGTCTGTTGTCTGTTGTCTGTTGTCTGTTGTCTGTTGTCTGTTGTCTGTTGTCTGTTGTCTGTTGTCTGTTGTCTGTTGTCTGTTGTCTGTTGTCTGTTGTCTGTTGTCTGTTGTCTGTTGTCTGTTGTCTGTTGTCTGTTGTCTGTTGTCTGTTGTCTGTTGTCTGTTGTCTGTTGTCTGTTGTCTGTTGTCTGTTTTCTGTTTTCTATTTTCTGTTGTCTGTTGTCTGTTGTCTGTTGTCTGTTGTCTGTTGTCTGTTGTCTGTTGTCTGTTGTCTGTTGTCTGTTGTCTGTTGTCTGTTGTCTGTTGTCTGTTGTCTGTTGTTTGTTGTCTGTTGTCTGTTGTCTGTTGTCTGTTGTCTGTTGTCTGTTGTCTGTTGTCTGTTGTCTGTTGTCTGTTGTCTGTTGTCTGTTGTCTGTTGTCTGTTGTCTGTTGTCTGTTGTCTGTTGTCTGTTGTCTGTTGTCTGTTGTCTGTTGTCTGTTGTCTGTTGTCTGTTGTCTGTTGTCTGTTGTCTGTTGTCTGTTGTCTGTTGTCTGTTGTCTGTTGTCAGTTGTCAGTTGTCAGTTGCCAGTTATCGGTTGTCGGTTGTCGGTTGTCTATCATAGATTTTGGTCTGTTGTCTGTTGTCAGTTATCGGTTGTCTATCATAGATTTTTGTCTGTTGTCTGTTGTCTGTTGTGTGTTGTCTGTTGTCTTGTCAGTTGTCAGTTGTCAGTTGTCAGTTGTCAGTTGTCAGTTGTCAGTTGTCAGTTGTCAGTTGTCAGTTGCCAGTTGTCGGTTGTCGGTTGTCTATCATAGATTTTGGTCTGTCGTCTGTTGTCTGTTGTCTTTTGTCAGTTGTCGGTTGTCGGTTGTCTATCATAGATTTTGGTCTGTCGTCTGTTGTCTGTTGTCTGTTGTCTGTTGTCTGTTGTCTGTTGTCTGTTGTCTGTTGTCTGTTGTCTGTTGTCTGTTGTCTGTTGTCTGTTGTCTGTTGTCTGTTGTCTTTTGTCTGTTGTCTGTTGTCTGTTGTCTGTTGTCTGTTGTCTGTTGTCTGTTGTCTGTTGTCTGTTGTCTGTTGTCTGTTGTCTGTTGTCTGTTGTCTGTTGTCTGTTGTCTGTTGTCTGTTGTCTGTTGTCTGTTGTCTGTTGTCTTTTGTCTTTTGTCTGTTGTCTGTTGTCTGTTGTCTGTTGTCTGTTGTCTGTTGTCTGTTGTCTGTTGTCTGTTGTCTGTTGTTTGTTGTCTGTTGTCTGTTGTCAGTTGTCAGTTGTCAGTTGCCAGTTATCGGTTGTCGGTTGTCGGTTGTCTATCATAGATTTTGGTCTGTTGTCTGTTGTCAGTTATCGGTTGTCTATCATAGATTTTTGTCTGTTGTCTGTTGTCTGTTGTGTGTTGTCTGTTGTCTTGTCAGTTGTCAGTTGTCAGTTGTCAGTTGTCAGTTGTCAGTTGTCAGTTGTCAGTTGTCAGTTGTCAGTTGCCAGTTGTCGGTTGTCGGTTGTCTATCATAGATTTTGGTCTGTCGTCTGTTGTCTGTTGTCTTTTGTCAGTTGTCGGTTGTCGGTTGTCTATCATAGATTTTGGTCTGTCGTCTGTTGTCTGTTGTCTGTTGTCTGTTGTCTGTTGTCTGTTGTCTGTTGTCTGTTGTCTGTTGTCTGTTGTCTGTTGTCTGTTGTCTGTTGTCTGTTGTCTGTTGTCTGTTGTCTTTTGTCTGTTGTCTGTTGTCTGTTGTCTGTTGTCTGTTGTCTGTTGTCTGTTGTCTGTTGTCTGTTGTCTGTTGTCTGTTGTCTGTTGTCTGTTGTCTGTTGTCTGTTGTCTGTTGTCTGTTGTCTGTTGTCTGTTGTCTGTTGTCTGTTGTCTGTTGTCTGTTGTCTGTTGTCTTTTGTCTTTTGTCTGTTGTCTGTTGTCTGTTGTCTGTTGTCTGTTGTCTGTTGTCTGTTGTCTGTTGTCTGTTGTCTGTTGTTTGTTGTCTGTTGTCTGTTGTCAGTTGTCAGTTGTCAGTTGCCAGTTATCGGTTGTCGGTTGTCGGTTGTCTATCATAGATTTTGGTCTGTTGTCTGTTGTCAGTTATCGGTTGTCTATCATAGATTTTTGTCTGTTGTCTGTTGTCTGTTGTGTGTTGTCTGTTGTCTTGTCAGTTGTCAGTTGTCAGTTGTCAGTTGTCAGTTGTCAGTTGTCAGTTGTCAGTTGTCAGTTGCCAGTTGTCGGTTGTCGGTTGTCTATCATAGATTTTGGTCTGTCGTCTGTTGTCAGTTGTCGGTTGTCGGTTGTCTATCATAGATTTTGGTCTGTCGTCTGTTGTCTGTTGTCTGTTGTCTGTTGTCTATTGTCTGTTGTCTGTTGTCTGTTGTCTGTTGTCAGTTGTTAGTTGTCGTTTGTCGGTTGTCGGTTGTCTATCATAGATTTTGGTCTGTTGTCTATTGTCTGTTGTGTGTTGTCTGTTGTCTTGTCAGTTGTCTGTTGCCTGTTGTCAGTTGTCAGTTGTCAGTTGTCAGTTGTCAGTTGTCAGTTGTCAGTTGTCGGTTGTCTATCATAGATTTTGGTCTGTTGTCTGTTGTCTGTTGTCGATTGTGGATTGTCTGTCATCAGTCATCAATCATTTTTCATTTATTGTTTTTGTACAGACTTTGGTCGACCTCACAGGATTTTGAATAGCCCTTGAATGACAAATAAGTGACCTTGAATAATTATTGGATGTCATTCATTTAATTATAAATAATCTGTGTGGGTGATTTATAAATTGATACAAAAAGTATTAATTGTAAACTGTTATGTATCATCTGACATGTGCCATCCGTCATCTGTCATTTGTTGTTTATTGTCTGTAATCTATCATCTGTTAGCTGGCATCAGTCATCTGTCATTTGTTACTTGACTTTTGACATCTGTCATCTATCATCTTTTATCTGTCATCTGTCATCTGTCATATTTTATCTGTTATCTGTCATATGCCATCTGTCGTCTGTCATCTGGCATCAATTATTTGTCATTCATCGTTGTTTTAAAGACTTTTGACGACCTTACAAGATTTTGGGTGACTCTGAGATAATCATGAAATAATTTTTGAATTTTTGAATGGACACTGAATGACCTCAAAAGAAAATAAGTGACTATTAAATGACCTTGAATAAAAATTGGATGACGATAATTAAAATATAAATAACCTATGTGAGTGATTGATAAATTGATACAAAAAAGTATTAACTGTAACATACTCTGTTATTTATCATCTGAAGTGTGTAATCCGTCATCTGTCATCTGTCATTTTTTATGTTTCATCTTGCATGTCTCATTTTTCATCTGTCATCTCTCATTTGTTATCTGACATCTGTTGACTGTCATCTGTTATCTTTCATTTTTCATGTTTCATCTTGCATGTTTCATCTGTCATCTGTCTTATGTGGTCTGTCAACTGTCATCAATCATTTCGCATTTATCGTTGTTGTATCGACTTTGTTCGGTCTTACAAAATTTTAGGTGACTGTGAGATAATCAAGAAATTAAGAAATTTTGAATGACCCTTGAATGACCTTAAAAGTCAATAGGTGACTATTAAGTGACCTTGAATTGGATGACATTAATTTAAATATAAATAACCTTTGTGAGTTTGATTGATAAACCTTTACGAAAAAGTATTACTTAACTCTAAACTGCCTGAATATTTGGCAAAAATAAACCTAAATATGGTTCAATGTTTTCTGATGAGTTCCTGTACGGCAGCAGCGTCAGCAGAAGAAGTAGGGTACGAGTGGAAGATCATCTAGGATGAACTCTGCCCAATTCTCGTGCGTTCTAAATTTTGGATGAATACTATTTATATTATTTTTGTATGTATTAGGTTTTTATGTTAGCACAGAATTAAAACAAGCAAATAAATAAATAAATAAATAAATAAATAAATGTATCATCTGATATGTGTCACCCGTCATCTGTTGACTGTAATCTGTAATCTTACATTTTACATCTTGCATCTTTCATGTTTCATCTGACATCTGTCATCGATTGTTTGCCATTTGTAGTTGTTGTATAGACTTTGGTTGACCTCAGAAGATTTTCGGTGACTGTTAGATAGTCAAGAAAGAAATTTTGAATGGCCCTTGAATGACCTTGACTATTAAATGACCTTGAATAATTATTGGATGACCTTAATTTAAATATAAATAACCTTTGTGAGCGATTGATAAATCGTTACAAAAAAGTATTAGCTGTAAACTGTTATGTATCATTTGACATGTGTCATCGGTCATCTTTAATTTGTTATTATCATTATCATTATCATCTGTCATCCGTCATCTGTTGTCTGTCATTTGTCGTCTGTAATCTCTCACCTGTCATTAATCATTTGTCGCTTATGTTTTTTGTGTAGACTTTTGACTACCTCACAAGATTTTGGGTGACTGTGAGATAATCAAGGGATAATTTTTGAATGGCCCTTGATTCAAGGGCCTTGAATGAACTCAAAAGTAACTATTAAATGACCTTGAATAATTATTGGGTGACATTAATTTCATTATAAATAACCTATGTGAGTGATTGATAAATTGACACAAGAAAGTATTAACTGCAAACTGTTATGTATCATCTGTCATCGTCATGTGTCGACCCTCGTCTGTCGTCTTTCATCTGTTATCTGCCATCAATCATTTGTAATTTATATATGTATCATTACTGCAGAGACCTCCCGAAATTTTAAGTGACAGTTAGATGGTCATGAAAAAAGTTTAGAATGACCTCAAAAGACCATAAGTGACTATTAAACGACCTTGAAAAATTATTAGCCTTAATTCGATTATAAATAACCTGTGTGAGTGATTAAAAAAGGTCTCATTTGTCATTTATCATCTATTATTTGTCAACTATCATGTGTCATTTGCCATCTATCTTTTGTCATCAGTGAAATGACAGATTACGAATGACAGATGACAGATGATAAAATATAGGCGACAAATGACAGGCGACAGATGACAGGCCTGTCATTTGTCACCTATATTTTATCATCTGTCATCTGACATTTGTCATTTCTCATCTATCATTTGCCATCTGTCACCTGTCATCTGCTATCTGTTAACTGTCAACTATCATCAATTATTTGTCATGTGATTATTGTCTTTTTAAATTAAATTTAGCATTGTTTTTTTCAGGAATGTTTTTTTCAAATGTTTTATTTTATAAATTCATATTTTTCTATATAAAAAAAAAACGATTTGTCAACTTTTCTTTTCGGAGAATTTTCAAATATCTTTTTTATCGTAAACCCCTTTTCTTCGGGGAAATTTTTTATCTGTCATTTCTTATCTGCCTTCTGCAGATGACAGATTTGTCATCTGTCATCTGTCACCTGTCATATGCCATCTATCTTCAATCATTTGTCACTTGTTATTTGTAAAGTATTCATATTCGTTTTTCATTAAATTCAGGAATTGCCAATTGTATTTTTTTTGTGCGACCTTATTTTCTTGGAAATTGAAAATCGTCAATTGTTCTTTTTAGGATTTTTCAAATTTGTACTGATTCTGGCAAAGAGAAATATTATTTGAAAAACAAAAGTGCTTTGATTTTCATCTCTCGTAAAAGTGAATGTTGTGAACTTTTCTTTTCGGGGAATTTTCAAATATCTTTTTCGTCATATACCCTTTTTCTTTAAGAAATTTCTGTTAAATTTTATATATTTCTATTGAACTCTTGTATCATCTGCCATCTGACATCAAACATCTGTTATCAGTCATCTGCCACTTATCATTTGTTATCTGCCATCTGTCATCTGTTATGAATGATTTGTCATGTGTTATTTATCATTTGCTAAGTATTTATAGTCTTTTTATAGTTTTAGCAATAACTAATTGTTTTTTTTTGTGCGACCTCATTTTTTTTAGAAATTGAAAATCCTCAATTCTTCTTTTCAGTATTTTGCAAACTCGTACTGTTTCTGACTAAGAGAAATATTTTTTGAAAAACCAAAGTGCTTTATTTGCCATCCAATCTGTCACCTGTATCAGCTATTATCTATCATCTGTCATTCGTTATTTGTCATGTATCAGCTTACTTTTGTTTTAGAAATTAAGAAATAATAATTGTTTTTTCAGAAATTTACGAATTTTTTATTTTATAAATTTATATTGGTTTTATAAAAGTGAAAAACGATTTAAAGAAACAATCAAAGTGAATTGTCAACTTTTTTTTCGGGGAGTTTTCAAATATCATTTTTATCATAAAAAAATTTTGATAAATTTTATATTATTTATTTTAGATTATTACCTATCTCTATTGCTTTCTTGTATCATCTGTCAATATGTCAATCTGTCAATCTGTCAATCTGCTAATCTGTCAATCTGTCAAACTGCCCATCTGTCAATCTGTTAATCTTTCAATCTGTTAATCTGTCAATCTGTTAATCTGTTAATTTGTCAATCTGTCAATCTGTCAATCTGTCAATCTGTCAATCTGTCAATCTATCAATCTGTCAATCTGAAAATTTGTCAATATGTTATTCAGTCAATCTGTCAAACTGTCAATTTGTCAATCTGTCAATCTGTCAATCTATCAATCTGTCAATCTGAAAATTTGTCAATATGTTATTCAGTCAATCTGTCAAACTGTCAATTTGTCAATCTGTCAATCTGCTAATCTACCAATCTGTCAATCTGTCGATCTATCCATCTACCAATCTGTCAATCTTTCAATCTATTAATCTGTCAATCTGTCAATCTGTTAATCTGTCAATCTGTCAATCTGTCAATCTGTCAATCTGTCAATCTGTCAATCTGTCAATTTGTCAATCTGTCAATCTGTCAATCTGTCAATCTGTCAATCTGTCAATCTGTCATCTGTCAATCTGTCAATCTGCCAATCTGTCGATCTATCAATCTGTCAATCTGAAAATTTGTCAATTTGTCAATCTGTTAATCTGTCAATCTGTCAATCTGTCAATCTGTCAATCTGTCAATCTGTCAATCTGTCAATCCTTTAATCTGTCAATCTGCCAATCTACCAATCTGTCAATCTGTCGATCTATCAATCTGTCAATCGGTCTATCTGATAATCTGTCAATCTGCCCATGTGTTAATCTGTCAATCTGTCAATCTGTCATCTGTCATTTGTTAGTATAGTTTTTTAATGATATTTTACAATTGCCAATTGCTTTATTTGCACGAACTCAATTTTTTAGGAATTGATAATTGTCAATTGTTTTTCTGATTTGACAAATGTTTTTATTATAAATTCATACTGTTTTTGGTAAAGAGAAAAATGATTTGGAGAACAGAAGTACAAAAGTTTTTTTATACGTGATCTGTTATCTATCATCTGAAATATGTCATTTATCATCTGTTAATTTTTTGTCTGTTATTTTTTTCGTTTAGAAAAAGAGACAGTTGAACGAGCTGTTGATTTTTTTAGAAATTGGGAATTTTCAATTTGTATTTCAGGAATTCACAAATGTTTTACACTATAAAAGTTGCTCGTTTTAAAAAGAAAGTGAAAAACGATTCGAAGAACAACAGTAAGTTGTCACTTTTTTTGCCAATTTTCGAAAATCTTTTTTGTCATAAATGTGTCATCAAACATTTTGTATCAATTATTTGCCATGTATCACTTGTCATTTGCTAAGTGTTTAAATTTAACAATTGTTTCCTTGCGTGAACTCAACTTTTTTTTATAAATTCACAATTACCAATGCTTCTTTTTAGGATTTTGCATATTTATTCTGTTTTTGACTTAGAGTAAACTCATTTGAAAAACAAATATTCTTTGTTGTTTATAATAAAGAAAACACTTAACTTTTTTATACCACTTATATAAGTGGTATAAAAAAGTTAAGTGTTTGCTTTATTAAAAATTGAAAATTGTACCACGAAGTAAACGCCTCCAAAATTCAAGAACTTTGTTGTTTATTTCATCTGTCAGCAATCATTTATCATCTGGCATATGTCATCTGCAATCTGTCATCTGTCATTTGTCTTCTGTCATATGTTATCTGTCATCTGTCTGTGTTTTAAATTGTTTTTGCAAAGTTTTAGAAAGCTTTTAACCGAATTATAATGTTTTCGACTAAAAAAAAAAACGTTATTAATTGCAATATGTGCATCTAGCCATTCTGTATAATTCCATGACGTGATTTGACTTTTGTTTACGTTTGTTGTGTATAGTACAACTCTCAATTAGCAAACGTAACAAACGTAATTTATTTACAACCAGTTAAACGCACGCCGTTTTTTCATTACAGTAATTGACGTCGGACTTTGGGGAAAGCCCCGCCAGGAAAGTTTTCCGCGCATTTTCCGATTTGATTAAATCATATGAATTGCGAAAATGAACGATGGCCGTTATAGGCGTAAACAAATTACACCGTCTCGATAACGAGATTTGAGGAAGTCGCCCATTTGGCCGTAAAATAACAGTCATTTAATTAATAAGAATTTTAATGACACGTTTACATTTCACGCAAAAAAAAGAAACAAAAAATAAATAGAAATATACGAGGGATGACAGGAAAGTAGTATCTGGATGTGTGCTAACATGTTCATTTGTCTTTCAGCTGTGTGTAAAGTTACGTCTTGATTGGTATTAACTGTGGTTTTCTTGTAAATAAACAGTATATACAGTATAAATATAATTCATAATATATATCGAGATCCTGGATTGATTCCTGCCTGTGTAATTGTTATTGAGGGATATTTTTATGTGAGTGAAAATGATGGTAACAACCGTTACTACGAGGCAGTCCCGCTTGGATTTTTCTTGTCGTTATTGTTATGCCTTCTGAAAGTTTATATTCCCGTAATAAATAATCTCGCTGATTTTACAACGAATAATCGCGCTTTGCAGAGAAAGGAGAATTTCACTTGAGCGTCGACCTCAATAGATGTTCATTATCAGGGTTACGCGAGGTTTGTGCATCGTTATCTAAGGTCAGAGCAGTTTCATTGTCTGGAATGCAATTAACCCTTAATAACAATCAATGATTTGTTTCATAAATCATAGTTACATTTAATAACTTAAAACACAATAATATAACTATAATTTCAGGAGGTCAGTAGTAGTGATTGATTTGTGATTTTGCATCATTATAGTAGGATTTAAAATCAATAATTATATTTCTTGAACGACTTTCTTATTTATCACTTGGTGAAACGTTTAAACCTTCATCAATAATTATTAATTAAGCCCTCTTAATGTAGCTGTTCTATTTACCTTAAAGCAATCCGGTGAACGCACTTACTCAACTGTAAAATTTGCCTATTTGTTCTTATTCTTTGGATAAGTGCATTCACTTGATAACCTGCTTTCGCCAATCGAAGACCGTTACGTTGAAAATTTGTTCCGTAATAAATGCATTTACAATAAATCAAATTCAAATTCATGTATGTTTGGTGCGTTTTAAAGGTATACTCAAATAATATACGTTTCTACATCAATCAACATCTTAAATTGCATTTCAATCTGCCGTTGTGATTAGAAAGTACCAATTGAAACATCCACAATTGGACAAATTGCTAGTGGAAAACGTCCGTCTGTTTGGAAACGTATCGTTAAATGGAAAACGCCACTTGCTACACCTTGGCCGAGACTTTCGCACAAACGGTTGTAATTTATTCGCAAATCGTGCCCGCCGGCGAAACACCTACATCCGAACAATTACCATGGGAAAACTGTTCCTAGGACGGTCACCGACACCGGGTACGATGCAGCGCACCAATAGTCGATCCTCGGGGAACATTTTTTCCAAAAATTAGAAACACGTTTTCTCCGCGTTCTCAAGTTTTAACCGTCAATGCGGACCTAATCGGTTTTAGAAATTGGAATAGGTTAATAAGCCGAATACCTAATACGGAAATCAATTACTTATATTTCTATACAGAAGATATTATCGTGTGCATAACAGGTTTTCCTCTTATATATCATGAAATTGAATCAAATTACACATTTAAAAAGTTATCTTCACTAATGTCAGTAAGCACTAATCACATCAGGTGTTGTCATCATTACAATTACAAGTCATCTAGTAATTTTTTTTAGTTGTTCTAGTTTTTCAGTAATTCAGAAAAAATCATAAGGCCGCATTCGCATGAATATTATTAATATACGCTAGGTTAAATCAATTAAATACCAATATCATATACAAAAAAAGTGATTAGAACCAGAACTTGGCACTAAAGAAATTAATAGTAGAAATCATGTAAATTATTCATCTACAATTTAAACTAATTAGTTTTTTTCATGATGATTCATTAATTTTACCTTTAACAAATAACAACAACAAAATTTTTAGTTGTTATGTTAAGTTACAAGCAATTTTTAATTCTAATAAGTACAAATTGTATAAATTCGATACTTGTTCTGCTACATTCTTGATGAAACCAAATTTTCATATACTAATTGTATATTTTTGCGAATAAATAAATAATATAAAATAGAATAAATAATTGCTAGTATTATTTTAAACAACCTCTGCGGTAATAAACAACACACAAAAAATTTACAACTACGCATAATTAATTCCAACAAACACAACAGAACGAAAAAACTAAGACGCAATAAAATCTAAAACAATTTTGAAAAAAACGTCTGGCGATTATATATAATTACCAAAATCGCGGCATGTAAAATCTTAATTATTTAGCTCGAAGGATAACCGCTGAAATTATAATCATGTTCGACCCGAACATCGCTTCAAGACCTAATGATCCTGACCTGACGCAAGCGCGCGCCGTGATGGATCTAAGTAGGCGTGGGTCATGCCATTGACATAGAACTTCTCTATTTATCTACCTTTCTCTCTCACACACACACTCTTAAACTTGGGTGAATGGTACTTGCTACAAAACGCACATCTCACGATTGCATTGTTGGCATTGCCGTGTAGAAATTGGATTTTTTTTTGCATATTTCGAAATTGAATAACAAATATTTTCATTGCTCACTGCGAGAGGTGCGTTTTTTTTTTCAACCTAGTTGGCATTGAATGTAGTTTTCAAAATCATTACCAACTCGATAGAAAATTAATTAATCAATTACACAATCGAGGTGAAGATATTTTTTTAAGGCAGTCTAGCATTGAATTCCAATGATTCGAAATATACAAGTTAGAGCATTTAAATTACTATTAAAATTTTGATTTGTACTTATAAACCTGTCCTACTTACCAATTTGAAAACACGTGTTGATACTTTATTGTTTTTTTTGTTATTTTTTTAATAACGATAATTTAAAAAAATGCGCGTAAAAGGTTAATATCACATAATAATTCATCAAATTAACTGATAATACTGGTGTTTCTCAAGGATTTATTATTGGCCTTATATTTTTTTTCGATTATATATCCTATGATAAATATAAATAATTTATACGACTGCACAGTTATGAACGTAAAGATAATTTCAGCACAAATTTCGCGATGTTGCATTGATTGGAGGGTGGGATAGAGGCCACCCACCCACCCTACATATACATTTGAACTTTAATCACTGACAGTGTTTTAGTTTCCAGGGTTTAAAAATACAATTTTGAAAGTATTAATAAATTAAAACAATCACTTACATTATGTTAACAATAATAATTAATTTCAGCACAGTGGGTAAGATTAATAATCTTATGCTTATTGCAGGTGTTCCTCGAGGACCTATTATTAGCCCTATAATTTTTCGATTATGTATCTTAGAATGATTTCACTTTGTGATACATTTTTATAACTTTAAAAACACAAGTAAAGTTTTGTAATTGACAAACAATAACTTTGTTTTGACACTATATTATAGTGGTCAAAAAAGTTAATATGTTTTAATTACAACTCATTCAAAATGTACTGTATCCCTTCTTCGTGAGTATGGTTTCAACACATATAAAGAATAAATTGATTGTGTGTATGTAATAAACAAAATTAACTTGTGTTTTTAAATTTATGGTTTGCGTTCTTACGTTACTAAAAGTGTTTCAGTTAATTTATATTTTTAAAATGTCTTCATTTTACTATAATATAATATATAATAATTGATGATTTTTTTTATAAACCTAAAATTTTCAAAAATTAAAAAAAACAAATAAAGTAAAAGAAAAAATAGTTCCTAGAAATTTTAATAATTTCACCTAAAATTTCTGTACTTCTGTTGCGTTTCTAAGAAAACTCAAGATATGGCAGATGACAGATGATAGATGACAGATGACAGCTGACAGATAAAAGATAATATATGGCAGATAAAAATAATAGATGACAGATGAAAGATGACAGATATAAGATAAGAGATGACAGATGACATTTATAATAACTTTGAATCGTAAGTATTCTAAAACAAATTTCATTAAATTGTAAGGGAAGCATATGAAAATATTTGGTGATGTCAACTGGAAGATCATATATAAAAAATGACAAATGACAGATAAAAAAGACAAATGAAAAATGATAAGTAACAAATAATAAATGACAAATATCAAATCACAAATGACAAGTGTCAAATGATAAATGGCAAATCACAAATAACAAATGACAAATCACAAATAACAAATGACAAATGATTAATGACAAATGACAAAAGACAAATGAAAAATGATAAATAACAAATGATAAATGACAAATGACAAATAAATAAATAAATCACAAAAGACAAATTACAAATGACAAATGATAAATGGCAAATGACAAATCACAAATAATAAATACCAAATGACAAATAAAAAATGGTAAAAGACAAATGACAAATGATAAATGGCAAATGACAAAAGACAAATGACAAATGACAAATGTCAAATGATAATTGACAAATGACAAAATGTAAAATGACAAATGAGAATCACTGTTTTTTGATGACAGATGATAGATAAAAGAACACATATGACAGATGACACTTCATAGATGATATATAAAAAATGTCAAATGACAGATGAAGACAAATGACAAATGATAAATAACAACATGTAACATATGATATATGACATACGACATATGAAAAATGACAAGTGTTAAATTGCAAATGACAGAAGACAAATAAATAAATGACAAATGACTGAAAACAATTATAAAAGACAAATTGCAATTGACAAACGACAAATAACAAAAGACAAATGATAAATAATAAAAGTAAATAATAAATGGCAAATGGCAAATGACAAATGATAATGTAAAAAGCGGCAAAATGTAAAATGACAAATCAAAATCACTCTTGGTTGACGATAGATAACAGAACACACATGACAGGTGACACTTGATGGTTGATATGTAAAAATTGATAGATTTATCTATTTATTTAATGGAAGCCATTTCAGAAAGACATACAATACAAGTGTTATTAAAATATAACATAAATATGACAGATAACAAAAGACAAATGATAACTAGCAAATGATAAATATCAAATGACAAATAACAAATGACAAATAACAAATGACAAATAACAAATGACAAATGACAAGTTGCAAATGACAAATGACAAATAATAAATGGCAAATGAAAAATAATAAATGGTAAAATACAAATAACAAGTGGCAAATGATAAATGGCAAATGACAAATGACAATCAGCAATTGTAATTTAAATTGATTCTGTTAATAAACATTATTATTATATTTATTATTATTACAAAGGACAAAGGACAAATGTTAATTGACAAATGACAAAATGTAAAGCGGCAAAATGTAAAATGCAAAATGAGAATCACTGTTGGTTGATGACAGATGATAAATAAAGGACCACATATGATAGATGACACTTTATAGATGATATATAAAAAATGACAGATGACAGATAAAAAGACAAATGACAAGTGATAAGTAACAAATGATTATGAAAATGGTAAAAGAAAAATGACAAATGAGAAAAGATAAATGATAAATGGCAAATGACAAATGACAAATGACAAATTACAATTGAAAAATTGAAAAGCGAAAAAATGTACAATGACAAATGTGAATCACTTTTGGTTGATGACATATGATAGATGACAGAACACATATGACAGATGACACTTGATAGATTATATATAAAAAATGACAGATGATAGAAAAAAAAGACAAATGACAAGTTATAAGTAACAAATGATTATCAAAAATGGTAAAAGAAAAATGACAAGCGAGAAAAGATAAATGATAAATGGCAAATGACAAATGACAAATGATAATTGACAAATTGAAAATCGGCAAATGAAAAATGATAAATGATAATTGACAAATGACAAAGTGAAAAGCGGCAAAATGTAAAATGACAAATGAGAATCACTCATGGTTGATGACAGATGATAGATAACAGAACACATATGACAATATGACAGATGACACTTGATAGATGATATATAAAAAATGACAAATGACAGACAAGAAGGGCAAATGACAAACAATAAGTAACAAATGATAAATGACAAATATTAAATGACAAATGACAAAAAATAAATGTTAAATGATAATTGACAAATGACAAATGACAGAGTGAAAAGCGGCAAAACGTAAATGACAAATGAGAATCACTGTTGGTTGATGACAGATGATAGATCAAAGAACACATAAGTAACAAATCATTATAACAAATAGTAAAAGACGAATGAAAAATGACAAATGTTAAAGTGATAAGTAACAAATGAAAAATGGTAAAAGAAAAATGACAAATGAGAAAAGATAAATGGCAAATGACAAATGATAATTGACAAATTGAAAATCGGCAAATGACAAATGATAATTGACAAACGACAAAGTGTAAAGCGGCAAAATGTAAAATGACAAATGAGAATCACTCATGGTTGATGACAGATGATAGATAACAGAACACATATGACAGATGACACTTAATAGATGATATATAAAAAATGACAAATGTCAGATAAAAAGGACAAATGACAAATGATAAGTAACAAATGATAAATCACAAATATTAAATGACAAATGACAAATAATAAATGGTAAATGACAAATGACAATTGTTAAATGATAATTGACAAATGATAAATGACAGAGTGAAAAGCGGCAAAACGTAAATGACAAATGAGAATCACTGTTGGTTGATGACAGATTATAGATAACAGAAAACATATGGCAAATGACACTTGATAGATGATCTATAAAAAATAACAGATGACTGATAAAAAAGACAAATGACAATTGATGAGTAACAAATGATTATGACAAATGGTGAAAGAAAAATGACAAATGAGAAATGATAAATAATAAATGGCAAATGACAAATGGCAAATGATAATTGACAACTTAAAAACCCTAAAATGTAAAATGACAAATGAGAATTACTGTTGGTTGATGACAGATGATAGATAACAGAAAATATATGACAGACGACACTTGATAGATTATCTAAAAAAAATGACAGATGACAGATAAAAAAGACAAATGACAGATGATAAGTGACAAATAATTTTAACAAATGGTGAAAGAAAAATGACAAATGAGAAATGATAAATAATAAATGCCAAAGTGGTAAAAGACAAATGACAAATGACAAATAAAATGGCAAATGACAAATAACAAATGGTAAAAGTCAAATAACAAGTGACAAATGATAAATGGCAAATGAAAATCAGCAATTGTATTTTAAATGGCTTCCGTTAATAAACATTATTATTATTATTATTATTATTATTACAAAAGACAAAGGACAAATGTTAATTGACATATGACAAAATGAAAAGCGGCAAAATGTAAAATGACAAATGAGAATCACTGTTGGTTGATTAGAGATGATAAATAAAGGAACACATATGATAGATGACACTTGATACATTATATATATATATATATATATATAAAATTACAGATAAGAGATAAAAAAAAGACGAATGAAAAATGATAAGTAACAAATGATTATGACAAATGAGAAATGATAAATGGCAAATGATAAATAACAAATGACAAAGGATAAATGACAACAGACAAATGATAATTGACAAATTGAAAAGCGGCAAAATGTACAATGACAAATGGGAATCACTCTTGATAGATTATATATAAAAAAATGACAGATGACAGATAAAACAGCCAAATGACAAGTGACAAGTAACAAATGATTATGAAAAATTGTAAAAGAAAAATGACAGATGAGAAAAGATAAATGATAAAAGGCAAATGACAAATGACAAGTAACAAAAGACAAATGATAATTGACAAATTGAAAAGCGGCAAATGACAAACGATAATTGACAAATGACAAAGTGAAAAACGGCAAAATGTAAAATGACAAATGAGAATCACTGTTGGTTGATGACAGATGATACATAACAGAACACATATGACAATATGACAGATAAAAAGGACAAATGACAAATGATAAGTAAATAAATAAATAAATAAGTAACAAATGATAAATAACAAATATTAAATGACAGGTAATAAATGGTAAAAGACAAATGACAAATGATAATTGACAAATGACAAAGTGAAAAGCGGTAAAAATGGTAAATGACAAATAAGAATCACTGCTGGTTGATGACAGATGATAGATAACAGAAAACATATGACAGATGACACTTGATAGATTATCTATAAAAAATAACAGATGCCAGATAAAAAAGACAAATGACAAATGATAAGTAACAAATGATTTTGACAAACGGTGAAAGAAAAATGAGAAATGACAAATAATAAATGGCAAATGACAAATGATAATTGACAACTTGAAAAGCGCCAACATGTAAAATGACAAATGAGAATCACTATTGGTTGATGATATATAACAGAACACATATGCCAGATGACACTTGATAGATGATATATAAAAACTGACAGATTTATTTATTTATTTATTTATTTAACGGATGCCACTTCGAAAGTACATAAAATACAATTGTTATTAAAATATAATATCAACATGATAGATAACAAAAGACAAATGATATGTAGCAAATGACAAACGACAAATAACAAATCACAAATAATAAATGACAAATGATTAATGACAAATTACAAATGACAAATGGCAAATGATAAATGATAAATGGCAAATGATAAATAATAAATGGCAAATGATAAATAACAAATGGTAAAAGACAAATGACAAGTGGCAAATGATAAATGGCAAATGACAAATGATAATTGACAAATGACAAAATGAAAAGCGGCAAAATGTAAAACGACAAATGAGACTAACTGCTGGTTGATGTCAGATGATTGATAAAAGAACACATATGACAATATGACACATGACACTTGATAGATGATATACAAATAAATGACAAATAACAGATAACACGGACAAATGACAAATAATAAGTAATAAATGATAAGTGACAAATGATAAAAACAAATGACAAATCCTAAATGGCAAATTATAAATGGCAAATGACAAATGATAATTGAGAACAAAGTGAAAAGTGGCAAAATGTAAATGACAAGTGAGAATCACTGTTGGTTGATGACAGATGATAGATAACAGAAAACATATGACAGATAACACTTGATAGATTATCTATAAAAAATGACAGATGGCAGATAAAAAATGACAAATTATAAGTATCAAATGATTATGACAAATGGTGAAAGAAAAATGAGAAATGATAAATAATAAATCGCAAATGACAAATGATAATTGACAACTTGAAAAGCGCCAAAATGTAAAATGACAAATGAGAATCACTGTTGGTTGATGACAGATGATAAATAACAGAAAACATATGACAGATGATACTTGATAGATGATATATAAAAATGACAGATGACAGGTAAAAAAGACAAATGATAGATAAAAATGATAAATGGCAAATGATAATTAACAAATGACAAAGTGAAAAGCGGCAAATGGAAAATAAATAGCAAATGATAAATATCAAATGCCAAATGACAAATGACAAATTGCAAATGACAAATATTAAATTACAAATGACAAATTGCAAATGACAAAAAATAAATAAATAAATGGTAAAAGATAAAAAAAACTAGTTGAGACTCAAAATTGAAATAAAAAATAGATTTATATATTTTTTTCATTGTTATTTTACACTCTGGTTGGTTCTTGTCATTGTTTAAAATAAATATATAAATGAATTACACACTTAGACTTTTTAGAATACATTTTTTAAAATTTAATTCATTAATACGACAGATGACAAATAAGAACTTACCAAAAACAATTGACTAAGAACAAATATCATTACTAATAAAGAAAGCAATTTTAAATCAAGGTAATTTAGTAGTAATAGTAGTAGTAAGCAATGGAAATGACATTTTACAGATTACAGTTGATAATAGACAAATAATGACAGATGACAGATTTTTACTTGTTATAAGTGAAAATTTGTTAAATAAAAATGCATTAAAAGTCTAAGAAAATTTACTGGGAAATTGTATTATAGAATTCCCGAAGAAATTTTTTGAAGTTAAATGAAAGATTCTAAAAAAATATGGAATATTTAGAACATGAAGAAGATAAGATAAAAAAATGCTGATAAAATAAATTAAAGAATAATAGATTTTTTTTTAAATAGCAGGTATTCTTAAAAAAAATGGCAAGCCCTTAAAGAATTGATAGATAGATAATTTCAAATTCCATAAAACTTTCCAGAAAATAGCAGAATTTTTTTTTAAATCTCAAAGAAAATTTGCTTAAAAAATGAGAAATGACAGATAGCGGATGACAGATGACAGATGATAGATGACAGATGACAGACGACAGATAAAGTGGATAAAATAAACAGAAAAAATATAGAATAATTTCCAAAAATTATAAAAATTTTCAACTATTTTACTTTTAAAATTGCAGAAAGAAAACGTGATAAAAATTTGTGATATGTCTCAGAAATATTGAGGGAAAAAATCATGTAATTTTAAAGAAATTTTTTGGAAAATTATTATAATTTCAATGCTAAACATATTGAAAAGTAAGTTCGTGGAAAATTTCGATAAAACATGTTTCAAAAATTATTGAAAATGCTTAGAAAAACAGTAGAAATTTCATAGACTGTTAAGTAAAAATTCTAGAACTAAATGCTGTAATATTTTGTGACTTTGCAGAAATTTCACTGGAAAATTCTTAAAAGAAAATTCTGTGAATTTGAAAGGGAAATATCACCTGTCATATGACATGACATTTGCTATGATGTTTTATTTATCTGGAAAATTCCGATTAAATAATGCGAACATTTTATTCTAATAATTGACAAATGCTGATTAGCTAAAGTCCTTACATAAGTCGAGTAAAATATAATATATAAATGTAGAGCTAAATTAGTTTCTCAGTCTAATTATTATATGAATGAACCTTAAAATTAAATTATTCACCTAAAAACATCGATGTTTGGAATCCAGTAACAGATGACACATGTTAGATTACATATAATAAATGACAAATGATCATAGATGACAGATTTTCACGTGTATGTGTCATATACCAAGTGAAAATGTATTTTTTTTTTTAAATTCTATAAACACCGACGATAAATTTCTTCAAAATTCCAGAACTTCTTAACTTATTTAAATCATACTGTGCTAATAATACGATAATGCGATAAGTACTACGTACCTACGTAAAACAATCTTATCAGCGGTTGTAAACGGTTTTAACATTCGCCCAGACTGCCGTTTTTACATATTATCACGCTAGTACGATTATTTAAATATCGTGGTGATAATCTCATTAGGGCCGACTGTTATTGAGCGTCATCGGTCTCCGTCAAAAGTGCACGGACCGAGACTGGAAATTCAAACCGGTGAAAGTAATTACTTACACGGTTCTTCGATATATTTTCATTTTGTGTTTCGCGTTCGCGCGGCATTAAGTAACGGCGAAGAGTGCAGGTCACTTCCGCGAATGTAATTTGCTCAAATCTGGCCAACACTTGCACTTTTAGCGGAGAGAAAATTCAATTTCACAATGATTACAGGTGTGAATCATCGCCGGGTCTAATGAGGTGAAATGTGTGTCAATTGGTTAATAATAATGTATAGCAGTAATGAGACTGTTGTTTATGATTATTAATCAAAAAATACAATTATAAATTAAAAACAAATGATTTAGAGAAAACTTTATAAAAAGAACAGATTACCGTAAAGGTGACATCTATTGTTTAAACGTTACACTAGATAGTAAAGTAAATGTTGATTTCCTGTCTTCAACTGCGCTACACTGATGAGATCTAAAATAGATCGAAACCGGCTGTTGTTGACAGGGAACTATAATTAAGAATAAGAATACATTTATTTCAAAATTTCATTAATTTGAAAATATGTTTAAATAGCTAAAAGAAACGTCGAAGACAATTAAACCAAATAAAAAATCTAAACTTGTAAAGAAAAATATAATTAACTTTAAATAGAGATTTTTTTCTTAGTGGCAACGAAAATATAAAATAATACGCCTTTATAATTGTATCTTATATTTCCCTTCAAGTAACTTAAGAATAAACCAACAGAATTAACAGACTAACATGTAGAATTTTCAAATATACAATATTCAAACCTCCTTCTTTTATAAAAATAACAATTTTTACACATTTATTCTATTTCAGGGAAGACATGGAGAAAGTCAACATCAAGTTTCACAACAATGGCACGGTGACGTTCCAGCACAAGAAAATACTCCACTTTGTTCCTGAACTTTCGGTGAATAAAAATCAGAAATTAGTCGTTCCGAATATTCCACTCCTGGTAAAATCTTTGGACGTACATTGAAGGGATTATACTAATGCAGAGTATTTCAGGCTTTATCTACGCAATCCAATTCGTTAGGCTATTTCCTCCAAAAAACGATATCGTTCGTGCTCAACATGGGAAGTTATAAACCGTTCATATCGCTCACCGCTGAAGATTTGGTGTTCGGCTACGAGGACACCATCATGAATTTGGCCCATCACTTTTATCCGAAACACAAGAAGCCGAAGAGTAATAGGGTGGGATTGCTCAATGGTGTAAGTATATTTAGACTAAATATATTAAAAATCATTTTTAATTTTAATCAATCGCGTGTTTTTAAAATCAAGAGATTTTTGGCCCAAAATTGCAAAAATTGATTTTATTAGATCAGAATTAATTTATATGGAATGCAAGTACAATTTGAAAAAGTAAGCTGAATCATTTTTTGCTGATCTATCTATTGTACGTTATATGTTATAATTTATCATCTATTATCCGCCATTGCTCATCTTTAATCATCAATAATCAGTCATTTTTATATGTCTCCATATATTATTTATCAATAATCATGCATCAATTTTTATTCACGATTCGTTATCTTCTATGATATATCAATTGTTTTTTTTTAATTTGTTGTCTATCATTAATCTTGTGATATTTATCATCCTTATTGTCATTTGTTATCGGACAACTTGTATGTTTTTATTGCTTGTCATCTATCATCTGTCATGTGTTCGCTGTCGTGGTTATTATTTATCATCTATCATTTGTAATTTGACATT
Organism: Ontholestes murinus; assembly: GCA_963969525.1. Taxonomy (NCBI): domain Eukaryota; kingdom Metazoa; phylum Arthropoda; class Insecta; order Coleoptera; family Staphylinidae; genus Ontholestes; species Ontholestes murinus. The sequence continues at coordinate 7,967,346 of OZ018396.1, forward strand.
TGTCATTTAACGTCTATCAACTGTCATCGGTTATTATTCATTGATCTTGTCATTTTCCTTTCGTACTTGTCATCAATCATGTATCATATCTCATGCCTCAGTTACATTAATCACCTGATATCTATCAAGTGTCAATTGTTATTAATTACTTACCATATATACATTTATCATTTGGCACGTGTTATTTATCATCTACCATCAATTTATTACCACCTAATATTTGTCACCTGACATATATCCTTGTTCATATGTTTTTATTATTTGACATGTGTCATCAGATATTTATCATCTATCAACTGCCAACTGTCATATATTACTAGTCATATATCTTTATCGTTTAATATTTGTCATTAGCTATTTATTACCTGTATCAGTCATTTAACGTCTGACATATACCAACTGTCATCTGTCATTAATTATTACGTGTCTATTTTTGTTGTTGACATTAGCATCTGACATCATCTGAAATCTATCAATCTATCATTAATGAATTTACTATTTCACATTTTGTTATCCGTCATTTGTCCTTTAACATTTGCCATAAGTAACGTACATTCTGACATTGATTAAATCTTGATACCATTTATCATCTGTCAGCTGCCATCTGTCATTTGTTATCTGCCATTAGTCATTTATAATCTGACATTTGTCATCAGCCATTTATCATCCATCATCTTATCATATGCCATCTGCCTCAGTTATTCCTCATCAGACATCTATCATATTTTTACTATTTTCTGATATCGATTAACTCTCAATTGTCACCAATTATTGACCATATGTCTTAGTCGTTTTATATCTGTCATTAACCATTTATCATCTGTCAGCTGCAATCTATCATTTGTCATCTGCCATCTACCATAAGTCATTTATCATCTGACATTTGTCATCAGTAACTCATCATCTGACATCTATCAAACGGTCATTTATCATGTCTATACTATTTGACACTTGTCATCTGCCATTTAATATCCGTCATTTGTCATTTGATATCTGTCATCAGTGATGTAAATTTTTACATCGATTAACTCTTATTTGCCATCAATTATTGACCATATGTCTTTGTCGTTCGATACCTGTCATTACATTAACAATTTATGATTTGTCAGCTACCATCTGTCATTTATCATCTGGCATCAATCATTTATAATCTGACAATTATCATCAGTAATTTATCATCTGACTTCTATCAATCTGTCATTTATCATGTCTTTACTATTTGACACTTGTCATCTGTTATTTATTATCCGTCATTTGTCATTTGACTATATGTTTTTGTCATTCGATTCCTGTCATTAACATTTTATCATCTGTCAGATGTCATCTGTCATTTATCATCTGCCATCAGTCATTTGTAATATGACATTTGTCATCAGTAATTTATCATCTGGCTTTTATTAATCTGTCATTTATCATGTATTTATTATTTGACACTTATCATCTCTTATCGTCATTTGTCATTTGACATTTGTCATCAGTGACGTTCATTCTGACATCTCTTAACTCTTATTTGTCATTAATACCACCAGTCATTTATAATCTGACATTTGTCACCAGTAATTCATCATCTGGCTCTTGTCAATCTGTCATTTATCATGTATTTACTATTTGGCACTTGTCATCTACTATTTATTTTCCGTCATTTGTCATTTGACATTTTTCATTAGTGACGTACATTCTGACATTTATAAATATATACATTGTCATTAACATTTTATCATCTGCCATCAGTCATTTATAATCTGACATCAGTCATTGGTAATTTATAATTTGAAATTTATCAATATTTCATTTATCATGTCTTTACTATTACTATCTGTTATTAGTAATTCATCATCTGACATCTATCAATCTGTCATTTATTATGTCGTTACTATTACTGTCATCAGTGACATACATTTTGACATATATTAACTTCTATAAGTCATCAATTATTGAACATAAGTCTTTGTCATTCGATACTTGTCATTAACGTTTTATTATCTGTCAACTACCATCTGTCAGTTATCATCTACCATCTGCCATCAATCATTTATCGTTTTAATACTTGTCATTAACAATTTACTATCTATCAGCAGCCGTCTGTCATTTACCATCTGTCATTTGTCATTATTCAATTATAAGCTGACATTTGTTATCAGTAATCAATCCGACATCTATAAATCTGTCAATTATCATGTCTTTACTATTTGACATTTGTCATTTGGTATTTATCATCAGTCATTTGTTATTTGACATCTGCCATCAGCCACATTTATTCTGACTTCTATTAACTCTTATTTGATCATTAATATTAATTTACAATCTGTCATTTGTCATCAGCCATTTATCATCCATCATTTTATCATCTGCCATCTACCTCAGTTATTCATCATCTGACATCTATCATGCGTTTACTATCTGACAATTGTCATCTGCTATTTAATATCCGTCATTTAACCTTTGAAATTTGTCATCAGTGAGGTACATTCTGAATTAAATTATTGATCATATGTCTTTGTCGTTTGATACTTGCCATTAACCTTTTACCATCTCTCAGCAGCCATCTGTCATTTATCATCTGCCATCAGTCATTTATAATCTGACATTTGTTATCAGTCATTTATCATCCGTCATTTTATCACCTGTCATCTGCCTCAATTTTTTATCATCTGACCAGTATCATGTCTTTAATATTTGACAATTGTCACCTGTTAGTCAATACCCGTCATTTTTCATTTGACATTTGCCATCAGTGATTTATTAACCATTCATCAACTCTCAACTGCCATCTGTCATTTATTATCTGCCATCTATTATCTGACATTTGTCATTATCTGGCATCTATCAATATATATTTTACTATTTGACACTTGTCATTTGATATTCATCATCTATTAACTCTTATTCGTTATCAGTTATTGATCATATATTGTTTGATACTTGTCATTAGTCATTTATCATCTGTCATCTGCCATCAGTCATTTATAATTTGACATTTGTCATCAGCCATTTATTATCTATCATGTTGTCACCTGCCATCTGCTTTAATTATTTATCATTTGACATCTATCAACGGTCATTAGTCACCAATCATTTGTCTTCGCTTTGTGACACTTGCAATAATCCATTAATCACCTACAATCAGTCATTTATCATCACATTTTACACGTCATCTATAAACTATCATTTATTATCAATCGTTGGTCATATATCTTTATCGTTTGATATCGTTAATGTCCATTTATCATCTGTAATTTTTCAACTACCAACAGTCATTTATCATGTGTACTCTATCATCTGCCATTTAATATCAATTATTTTTGTTTGATACTTGTTTTATCAACTGTCACTTGTTACCTGTCATCTATCATTTATCAACTGTCAATTGTCATTAATCATTGGTTAAATGTCTTTATAGTGTAACATTTGTTATTATTTGTAAAATGTCATTTATCATTTGTCATCTATCATTAGTCACTGGCATCTATTAACTGCCATTTATCATTAATTATTGGTTATACAATACTTTTTCTAAATTTATCTTTTAGCACTTTTCATCTGACATTTATCAGTTGTTAATTGTCATCAATCATTGGTTGTATGTCTTTGTCGTTTGAGTCATTATTTTTAAAATATCATTTTGAAAATTTAGGAAAATAAAAATTAATCTTTAGAAATCCAATTGGATTCTTCATTTATGATTGTCATCTGCTTTATTTATTGATCATCTGACATCTATCAACTGTCATCTGTCATTAGTTATTAATCATATGTCTTTGTCGTCTGGCACGTGTCATCAGTTATTATCATCTATCATTTTGCCGTCTGTCATCTGCCTCAGTCATTTATCATCTAACATCTATTATTTTTATCATTTGACACTTCTTACTTATCATAGCTTTTCATCGTTAAATACTTATCAGGAGTCATTTATCATCTGTTATCGGTCATTTGTTATCTGACAACTAAAATTTATCAAAAATCATTGGTTGCAATTGTTTGTCGTTTGAAATTTGTCATCGTTTGTATCTGAAAACTATTTTTTTAAACAATATTATTTTACAATGTGACATCCGCTTCAGCTTTTTTATCATCTGACATTTGTTATCAGATATCCATCAACTGACATCTATTAACTGTCATTTGTCATCAATCATTGATCAAACATTTGTATTATTTGTAAGATGTCATTCGGGAAAATAAAAATGAATCTTCAGAAAACCAATCTGACATCTATCAAAGGTCACTTGCCAACAATTATTAGTCAAGTTGTTAAACGACAGACATATCGTTTAACACTTGTCATTAGCCATTTATCATCTGTCATTTTCATTATATCATGTAATCGTTAAACATTTGTCATAAGTCATTTATTATCTATCGTGTGTCAACTGCTCAACTCAAACAACAATATTAATCAAATTCATTCAGTGACTTCAAATTGTATTAAAATTTTAGGAAAAGATATAACTTCAATACATTTAAGGATGTATAATTGGTTGCATACATTAAACCCAAGAAACATTTAACATTCTCATTGGGCGAAAATAACTTTATCGTATGCAACTAATTATACACACTATAATTGAATGTATTTAGAAAATTTGAAAAACAAACTTTTGAATTATTTAAGCAGCAACATTTCTACATGTATTCTGAATATATTTAGAAAGTTTCAAGTCGATGGCAATTGTTTTTATATTTTTTTCACACTTTCAAAATTACGATTGCATTTTTCTTAACTTCTCGTTCATTTGACGTAAAATTATTGCAAAATCTAAACACAAACTTTTGATTTTTTCAAGTAGCAACATTTATACATGTACTTTGAATATATTTAGCAAATTTTAAATCGATGGAAATTGTTTATATATATTTTTTACACCTTAAAAGTTATGAAATACAATTTTCTTAATTTCTAGTCAATTTCACGTTAAATATTTGCAAAATCTAAAAACAAATTTTTGAATTTTTTGTAGCAGCAACATTCCTACATGTATTTTAATTATTTTTGGAAACTTTGAAGTCGATGGCAATAGTTTTTTTTAGTTTATTACACCTTCAAAATTATGATTGCGTTTTTCTTAACTTCTTTTTCATTTGACGTAAAATTATTGAAAAATCTAAAAACAAACCTTTGAATTTTTTTAAGCAGTATTATTTCTACATATATTCTGAATATTTTTTAAATCGATGGCAATTGTTTTTATATTTTTTTCACATCTTTAAAATTATTATTGCAATTTTCTTAACTTCTCTTTCATTTGACGTAAAATTTTTGCAAAATCTAAGAACAAATTTTTGATTTTTTTTTAAGAAGCAACATTCCTACATATACTTTAAATATATTTAGAAAGTTTAAAGTCGATTGAAATTGTTTTTATATTTTTTTTACGTCTTCAAAATTATGAATGCAATTTTCTTAACTTCTCTTTTATTTGACGTAAAATTATTGCAAAAACAAACATTTGAATTTTTTAAGCAACAACATTTCTACATGTATTCTGAATATTTTTGAAAGGTTTGAAATCGATGGCAATTGTTTTTATATTTTTTCACATCTTTAAAATTATTATTGCAATTTTCTTAGCTTCTCTTTCATTTGACGTAAAATTTTTGCAAAAACTAAAAACAAACTTTTGAATTTTTTGTAGCACCAACATTCCTACATGTATTTTAATTATTTTTGGAAACTTTGAAGTCGATGGCAATAGTTTTTTTAGTTTTTCACACTTTCAAAAATATGATTGCATTTTTCTTAACTTCTCTTTCATTTGATGTAAAATATTTGCAAAATCTAATAGCAAACTTTTGATTTTTTTAACCAAAAACATTTCTACATACATTCTGAATATATTTAGATAGTTTAAAGTCGATGGAAATTGTTTTTATATTTTTTTACGCCTTCAAAATTTTATAATTGCAGTTTTCTTAACTTCTCTTTCATTTGACGTAAAATTATTGAAACATCTAAAAACCTTTGAATTGTTTTAAGCAGTAATATTTCTACATTTATTCTGAATATTTTTAAAAAGTTTGAAATCGATGGCACTTGTTTTTATATTTTTTTCACACCTTCAAAATTGTGATTGCAATTTTCTTAACTTCTCTTTCATTTGACGTAAAATTTTTGCAAAAACTAAAAACAAACTTTAGATTTTTTAAGCAGCGACATTCCTACATGTATTTTAAATATATTTAGAAAGTTTAAAGTCGATGGCATTTGTTTTTATATTTTTTTCACAACTTCAAAATTACGATTGCATTTTTCTTAACTTCTCTTTCATTTGTCGTAAACTTTTGATTTTTTAAGCAAAAACATTTATACATACATTTTAAATATATTTAGAAAGTTTAAAGTCAATGGCAATTGTTTTTATATTTTTTTCACGCATTCAAAATTATGATTGTATTTTTCTTAACTTCTCGTTCATTTCACGTTAAATATTTGCAAAATCTAAAAACAAACTTTTGAATTTTTTGTAGCAGCAACATTTCTGCATGCATTTTAATTATTTTTGGAAACTTTGAAGTCGATGGCAATAGTTTTTTTAGTTTTTCACACCTTCAAAAATATGATTGCATTTTTCTTAACTTCTCTTTCATTTGATGTAAAATATTTGCAAAATCTAATAGCAAACTTTTGATTTTTTTAACCAAAAACATTTCTACATACATTTTGAATATATTTAGATAGTTTAAAGTCGATGGAAATTGTTTTTATATTTTTTTCACACCTTCAAAATTATGATTGCAATTTTCTTAACTTCTCTTTCACTTGTCGTAAAATTTTAGTAAAAACTAAAAAACAAACTTTAGATTTTTTTAAGCAGCAACATTCCTACATGTACTTTAAATATATTTAGAAATTTTAAAGTCGATGGCATTTGTTTTTATATTTTTTTCACAACTTCAAAATTACGATTGTATTTTACTTAACTTCTCTTTCATTTGTCGTAAAATTTTTGCAAAAACTAAAAACAAACTTTTGTTTTTTTTTAAGCAGCAACATTCCTACATGTACTTTAAATATATTTAGCAAATTTGAAATCGATGTTAATTGTTTTTATATTTTTTTCACACCTTCAAAATTATGATTGCAATTTTCTTAACTTCTCGTTCATTTGACGTAAAATTTTTGCAAAATCTAAAAGCAAACTTTTGATTTTTTAAGCAAAAATATTTCTACATACATTCTGAATCTTTTCAAAAAGTTTGAAAACGATAGCAATTGTTTTTATATTTTTTCACATCTTTAAAATTATTACTGTAATTTTCTTAATTTCTCTTTAATTTGACGCAAAATTTTTGCAAAATCTAAAAACAAACTTTTGATTTTTTCAGCAGTAATATTCCTACACGTACTTTAAATATATTTAGAAAGTTTCAAGTCGATGGCAATTGTTTTTATATTTTTTTACAACTTCAAAATTACGATTGCATTTTTCTTAACTTCACTTTCATTCGACGTAAAATTTTTGCAAAATATAAAAGCAAACTTTTGATTTTTTTAAGCAGCACCATTTCTACATATTCTTTGAATATATTTAGCAAATTTGAATTCGATGGCAATTGTTTTTATATTTTTTTCACTCCTTAAAAGTTATGATTGCAATTTTCTTAATTTCTCGTTCATTTCACGTTGAATATTTGCAAAATCTAAAAACAAACTTTTGAATTTTTTGTAGCAGCAACATTCCTACATGTATTTTGAATATATTTGGAAAGTTTGAAGTCAATGGCAATTGTTTTTATATTTTTTTCACAACTTCAAAATTACGATTGCATTTTTCTTAACTTCTCTTTCATTTGACATAAAATTTTTGCAAAATCTAAAAGCAAACTTTTGATCTTTTTAAGCAAAATCATTTCTACATACATTCTGAATATATTTAGAAAGTTTAAAGTCAATGTCAATTATAATTTTAATTACTAAAATGACTAAAATAGTGAAACACAACCAAGTGTTTAATTAATCTTCTAATTAACATTGAAATGTATCACCAAGAGTTAAGTGAGAATTTAATTCATCATAGAAATCGTTTGTTTTTTTATTTAGAGGAATGGTACGTTAAATCAAATGCAGACGATTTACACTGGTGAAACGGGAATGCAAGAATTCGGATTGATGCAGAACATGAACGGCATGGAGAGGTTGCCATATTGGATGGACAGTCCCTGTTCGGACATCCGCGGCAGCGAGGGCTCCTTCTTCCCGCCCAGATATTTCACCAAAGAAGACGTCCTCTACGTCTTCGACAAGGATATTTGCAGAATATTACCGTTGGTGTATCAGTACTCGGAAAGAAAACATGGTCAGTATTGAAATTGTTGTTGGTTATCTATCCAATTAGGCAATATTAGTGCAGTACTTTTTACAATAGATGTCACCTTAATAGTATATAGCCTAATAGAAAGTAAAAAAATGATATCTTTGGTTAATCTGTAATAAAGTAATTTTTAATTTCAGGAATTTTAGTAGATATCTACACACCGCCAGCTGATGTCTTCGAGTCTGTTGAAACACAGCCGAAGAATAAATGTTTCTGTCCTGCTAATCAGTACTGTCCTCCGAGAGGGTTGCAAAGCATCGGACCCTGTCATTTTGGTAAGATTTTTTATTCACTAATTATTTTAACATAGTTACATTACTCAACCCGAAATTTAGTGATCAACCGTTTATCATTATTTAAATCAAAACTCTTAATTTAAAAAATCAAAAAAATTGTTTTTAGAATAAGGTAAAAAAAAATAGGGTGGGTGTGTGGACTTTCTAATACTTTGTTTTTGTTTTAGATGCTCCGCTCTACGTCTCGAATCCCCACTTTTACGAAGCGGACGAGAAGCTCCTGGAGAAATTCGAAGGCCTCCACCCCAACCACGAGAATCACAGTTCTTATTTCAAAATCCAACCGGTAAGTTCAAAAATTTCAGTGCGTATTTTTTCTATAGGTGTTGTAACTTTAATAATTCATTGCAGAAATTGGGTGTTCCTTTGGAGGGCAAGGTGCGACTACAGGTTAACCTGAAAGTGGACCATGCACCACACGTGCAAACCGTGAAACAGTTTCCCAGCATCATTTTCCCCATTATGTGGGTCGAAGAGGTAATAGAAAAAACTGATCAAAGAAAAATAGAGAATTGTTTTTCCCTCATAATTTAAATAATTAAAGTCTTGATTTATTCATTATTTGGTGGGAAATTAAGAATTTTTATCCTTGTAGAGTGTATTTATTTTTTTATTTCATTTATTAGGGTATTAATGATGTAACACCACCAATCCGTCGTTGGATCTACTTAGCGACAACCTTCTGCGACATAGCCTCACCATTGTTGACCTACGGTTTCATCTTCCTGGGCTCGTGCGTCCTCATCGGCGTTTTCATCAACACCTACAAATCGATAGTCTTCACCAAGGAGACGATCGAAGTCGGCATGAAGACCATTCGTCGGGGCAGCGCCATCAACAATCGCATCCTCTTCGTACGCGACAGCTACACCCTGCTGCGCGACATCCCCGAACAGACGCATTCCGTATGACATCTAGAAACCGTCAGAAGAGCACAAGATTTCCAGTATTGGCCAGCGTTTACTTCACGGACCAATCCAGACACGAACTTCACTTTAACTAGTTTAATATCAGATACAGTAGTTTCTTTTTTGTTAGGTATGTAATGAAGGGAATAGGGAAATGTACTTAAAGTGTGTCGATTGCTTCAATTTTTAGGAATAAGAATTGAAGGGATCTCTTTGGTGTCAGGATTGGTCTCAGGTAATTAATTGGATGGACCGTAAAACCATCAGGACTTTAGGTGTTAAGGTCCATTCTAGGATACATTTGCTCAAGAGAGAAGGTTCTATTTGTGATATAGAATAAAACGTGCAATAGCGTACAATTTGCTCAAATTGATGGCGGAAAAAAGAAAACAAAATATATATTTTTGGTGTAATAAATTGATTTGAGTTTATAAAAATATTTATTGTAGTTTGTGTAAATTTGGAAATCAGCTCAACAATTTTTTCTTGTTCATATAATAATTATATTCAATACCGTACTTGCAATTCTTATTTGTTAATTATATTATTAAAAACCCCGCCATTAGTCCAGTATAGACCTCACGTCCATTCTAAGTCCATCTCGTCCCCATATTCTTATAGATTCCGATTCAATAGATTTTAGGCAACATTGTGATATATCCTGTAAAACTTTTATATAAATATATATGAATATTTTTTTAGATTTGTAACGATCATGTCCGTAGAGATTAAGGTTAATAATAGTTAATTAAGTAGAGTAGAACTGATAGATGACAAATCATTATCACATTCTGATTTCATAATTAAAAAAAACATCGTTTTGTTTTAAACAACATAAAGGACTATAATTAAAATTGTAATTCGATTGTGATTCTGTAATTCCTTTTATCGTAATGTAATGATGATCTGTTTTATTTTAATCGGCTTGTTAAAATATAATTTATATATATTTTTTTATATAAAATTCGGTTTAGCTGTACAATTTAAATTTTTATACGAATAAAATATTTTTACTTTATTTATACATTATGAATTCTCCACCCTGTAGGTAGTAGTTTAAAAAAAAATTAAGTAAATATTTATTATTATGAAATTTTCAACAGTTTAAAATTTTTAAATTCAAGTCATTTAAATTTGTTTACTGTCGAGACATTCAATTGTTTTACCGTTAGTTACATTAAGTTGTAAAGTTGATTTATTATTATTATTAATAAACACGGTATTAACTTCATTATTACTTATTCTATCGTACTCTTGACCTACCTCAATAAACAATTCAATGACCTCTCGTACTCCTGACCCGCCCGAACAAATTATACGTTGAGGTAGGTCAAGAGTACGCTGGAGTTTAAGCGGTAAAATATGCGCTAGGTTAACGTATAGTTTATTGTCGTAGGTCAAGAGTACGTTCGGTTAAATAAATAGTTTAAATTATTTGAATTTTTATCGAAAACAATTGAAAATATCTGAAAACATATTTTAAAATTCACTTCCAACTCATGACTGAAAAATAATTGATATTCGAATTTTACATTTTTACTTGATTTAAATAAATTTGATTGTAGGAATCCATTGGTGCAAAAAAAATCCATAATCTGATAATTATTTTAGAAGTTATCATGAAAAAACTAAAAAACAATTGAAATTCGAATTTTAGATTTTTACTCGATTTAAATAAATTTGATTGTAGGAGTCCATTGGTGCAAAAAAATCCATAATTTGATAATTATTTTAGAAGTTATCATGAAAAATTAAAAAACAATTGAAATTCGAATTTTAGATTTTAACTAGATTTAAGTAAATTTGATTGTAGGAATCTTTTGTTGCAAAAATTTCGATAATCTGATAATGATTTTGGAAGTTATCGTAGGTAAACTGAAAAACAATTGAAATTAAATTTTTTCTTATTTGAGAAAATTTCCTTTGTAATTAAGTTTTATGAAGTAAGTTTTTTTAAACTGTTTGTAAGGAAAGTTTCAACTGTATTTTAACAAAATTTTATTCTGAAAGTTTAGAACTGTTTGGAATAAAATTCAATTGTTTGATTTTTTTTTAATTCAACTGTTTTTAACTGCATTTCTCTTAGTAAATGCATTTGTTTAATTTATTTTCAATAAGTTTTGGTTCTTCAATAATTTTTAGAAAAATAATTATTTTAACCTTAAGTAAATATATTTTTTTTAAAATCAATTTTTAGCTTTGTTTATGTTTATGTTTATGTTTATTAATCTTTAGCTTTCATTCCAAAAAAATAAATACATAAGCCATAAAATTAATTCGTTTCTTTTTATTTTTTTTTTTTATTTCAACTGTTTTAAACTGTGACTCTTTTAATAAGTGTTTTTTTAAGCTTAGATTTTCAGTTGTTAATTTTTAAGAAGGAAAAGGGAAGGGAAAGAATTTTAGTTGTGCTTTCTTTAATTCAATTTTTTTTCTTATTTCTGAAATTTCTGAAAGCAAATCTAATCTATTTTTTTCAAAATTAAAGTTTTTAGCTACATTTAAGAAAATCAATTGTTTTCTTTATGTAAAAGTTTTCAACTGTAATTTCTTAGCAAATGCCTTTTTCAAAAATTCAAAGATTCAAAAATTCAAAAACTTACAAAATTCAAAAATTCAAAAACTTAAAAAGTTTTAATATTCAAAAACTTAAAAAAATCAAAAATTTAATTTGCATCATATGGAATTATTTTACTTATAAATTATAAAAACAACTTTACATTTGTTAAAAATTTTCAACAACTGATTCATACTATTTTTTGACAATTTTTTTGTCATGATGTTTTCTAGGCAATTTTTCAATTTTCCAAATTATTATTTATTAATAATAATAACATTATTAACGGGATTCATACTATGTACATTAGAAAAAATATAAATAAATTAACATTGAGAAAAACTTACCTTAACTACTCTAAACACTAAACAACAATTAAATCTAAATAAAAGTAATTAATGAAAGCTAATAATAATTATTCTATACAAAATTTCAAATGTATTTAATTTCTGTATCATTTTTTTTTTTTTAATTCTAACTAATTTCAGGCAAAATTTATATTTTCTGGCAAATTTAAATTACAATTGATATTAAAAAAAAAAATTAAATTATATTTTATATTTTCAATTGTTTCTATTTTATATTTAGTTTCGATCTCTTTAGCTTTAATTTTAATTTAGTAATCAGAATTCTAATTAATTTTAAGTAAATTTTAAATTGCGAATTTAAATGTTTTGCAAACTGATTCAAATTTTAAATTAGTTTTCAGATTTTCATATGCCATCTGTCATCTGTCATTTGTCATCTGTCATGAGTCATCAGTCATCTACCATCTGTCATCTTTCATCAATCATATGCCATCTGTCATCTGTCATTAGTCATCTGTCATGAGTCATCTGTCATCTGTCATCTGTCATCTGTCATCTGTCATCTGTCATCTGTCATCTGTCATCTGTCATCTGTCATCTGTCATCTGTCATCTGTCATCTGTCATCTGTCATCTGTCATCTGTCATCTGTCATCTGTCATCTGTCATCTGTCATCTGTCATCTGTCATCTGTCATCTGTCATCTGTCATCTGTCATCTGTCATCTGTCATCTGTCATCTGTCATCTGTCATCTGTCATCTGTCATCTGTCATCTGTCATCTGTCATCTGTCATCTGTCATCTGTCATCTGTCATCTGTCATCTGTCATCTGTCATCTGTCATCTGTCATCTGTCATCTGTCATCTGTCATCTGTCATCTGTCATCTGTCATCTGTCATCTGTCATCTGTCATCTGTCATCTGTCATCTGTCATCTGTCATCTGTCATCTGTCATCTGTCATCTGTCATCTGTCATCTGTCATCAGTCATCTGTCATCTGTCATCTGTCATCTGTCATCTGTCATCTGTCATCTGTCATCTGTCATCTGTCATCTGTCATCTGTCATCTGTCATCTGTCATCTGGCATCTGTCATCTGGCATCTGGCATCTGGCATCTGGCATCTGTCATCTGTCATCTGTCATCTGTCATCTGGCATCTGTCATCTGTCATCTGTCATCTGTCATCTGTCATCTGTCATCTGTCATCTGTCATCTGTCATCTGTCATCTGTCATCTGTCATCTGTCATCTGTCATCTGTCATCTGTCATCTGTCATCTGTCATCTGTCATCTGTCATCTGTCATCTGTCATCTGTCATCTGTCATCTGTCATCAGTCATCTGTCATCTGTCATCTGTCATCTGTCATCTGTCATATGTCATCAGTCATCTGTCATCTGTCATCTGTCATCTGTCATCAGTCATCTGTCATCTGTCATCTGTCATCTGTCATATGTCATCAGTCATCTGTCATCAGTCATCATTCATCTGTCATCTGTCATCAGTCATCAGTCATCAGTCATCAGTCATCAGTCATCAGTCATCAGTCATCAGTCATCAGTCATCAGTCATCAGTCATCAGTCATCAGTCATCAGTCATCAGTCATCTGTCATATGTTATTTTTCCTCGGTCATCTGTCATCTGCAAGGAGTTTAAAGTATTGAATTTTATTTATGAATTGCTATTTTTTTGTGCGAATTTAAAATTAAAAAAAATTAATCATTATCAATTGTTTCTTTTGTTTGTTTGTTTTTTTAATTCACCTGTTTATTTTATAGTTCATTAGTTTATCTTATTTTCAATGGGTTTTTGTTTTTTCAGAAAATAATTATTTTAACCTTAAGCAAATAACTTTTTGTTTAATTAAATTTTTAGCTTTGCTTAAATTAATAATTATTAAATTGATTAATGGTTGAAGCGTTAACTTCGTGATACATTTTGGAAAATTAAACAAAAACGTTTACTTTGTTAATATCACAATTTAATAATTATCACTTGTTTTTTTGAAAATTTTACATGGTTTTTTATTTTACAATTTCACAATTTTCTAATGTATTTTGACACACCGACAAAAGATTCTAAAGACAAAAGTGATTTATTTTTTGTGACAGGAATTTTTAGAAAATTCTTGTAAATTTATATTGCTATTTGTATATGCCATCTGTGACATGTCACTTATCGTATGTCATCTGTCATCTGTTATCTATCATCAGTCAAATTTTTTAGAAATTAATAATTATCAATTGTTTTTTAGAAGTTTTTGATGTTTTTTTTTTACAATTTGGGATTTTTTTTTTAGACAAACTAATAAAAGGTTCCAAGAACAAAAGTAATTTTCTTTGTAAGAGAATTTTTAAATGACATTTTTTCAGAAAAATTTCGTCAATTAGTATTGCTATTTTGTATTTGTCATTTGTCACTAGTCACTTATCGTAAGTCAACTGTCATCTATCATCTCTCATCTGTCATCAGTCATCGGTCATCGGTCATCGGTCATCGGTCATCGGTCATCGGTCATCGGTCATCGGTCATCGGTCATCGGTCATCGGTCATCGGTCATCGGTCATCGGTCATCGGTCATCGGTCATTGGTCATCGGTCATCGGTCCCCTGTCATCTGTCATCTGTCATTTGTCATCTGTGATTATTCCTCTGTCATCTGTCATCTGCAAGAAATTTATAGTATTGAATTATATTTATCAATTACAAATTGTTTATTTTTTGTGCGAATTTAAAATTTTAATAAATTAATAATTATGACTTGTTTTATGAAAATTTTTCAAGGTTTTTTTTTTCATTTTATAATTTTCTATTGTATTTGGACAAACTGACAAACGATTCCAAGGACAAAAGTAATTTATTTTTCCTAAGAGAACTTTTAAATGACTTTTATTCAGATATACCTATTTTTACAAAATTTTGGTAAATTTATAATTATATATTATATTGCTAGATGACATATGACAGGTAACTGATGACAGATGACAGATGACAGATGATATACGATAAGTGACATGTGACAGATGACAGATACAAGTGTGTCATCTGTCATCTGCAAAGAGTTTAAAGAATTGAATTATATTTATTAATTGCAAATTGTTTTTTTTATGCGAATTAATAATTATTATTTGTTTTTTGAAAATGTTTCAAGGTTTCTATTTTATTTTACAATTTTCTATGGTGACAAAAGATTCCAATGACAAATGTAATTTATTTTTTGTAACAGAACTTTTAAATTACTTTTCAGAAATACCTCTTCACGAATTTTTAGAAATTTTTTGAAAATTTATATTGCTACTTATATTTGTCATCTATCACATGTCACTTATCGTATGTCATCTGTCATCTGTCATTTATCAGCAGTTAATTTTTTAGAAATTAATAATTATGAATTGTTTTTTAGAAATGTTTGAAGGTCGTTTTTAAAATTTTTGGTTTTATCAATTGCAATTTTTTGCTTGTGCGAACTTAAAATTTTAAGAAATTAATAATTATCACTTGTTTTATGAATGTTTTTCAAGGTTTTTTATTTTACAATTTCCTATTGTATTTTAACAAACTGACAAAATATTCCAAGGACAAAAGTAATTTATTTTTTGTAAGAGAACTTTTAAATGACTTTTTTCAGAAATACCTCTTTAGGAATTAAAAAAAAAAATTGGTGAATTTATAATTATATATAATATTGCTAGATAACAGATGACGGAAGACAGGTGACTAATGACAGATGACATACGATAAGTGACATTTGACAGATGACAGATACAAGTCATCTGTCGTATGTCATCTGTCATCATTCACCTGTCATCTGTCATCTGCCATTTATCATCTGCAAAGAGTTTAAAGTATTGAATTATTTTTGTCAATTGCAAATTGTTTTTTCTTTGTGCGAATTAATAATTATCACTTGTTTCTTGAAAATGTTTCAAGTTTTTTGTTTTATTTTACAATTTTCTATTGCATTTTGACAAATTGACAAAAGATTCCAATGACAAAAGTAATTTATTTTTTGTAACAGAACTTAATTGAAAATTTTGGTAAATTTATATTGCTATTTTATTATTTTTTAGAAGTTTTTGATGGTTTTTCTTTACAATTTGGGATTTTTTTAGACAAACTAATAAAAGATTAGAAAAAACACGAAAATTTTCTACAACGTAAAGGACTTATATATTTTATTAATAAAAGATTCCAAGAACAAAAGTAATTTTCTTTGTAAGAGAATTTTTAACTGACATTTTTTCAGATATACCTCTTCAGAAATATTTCGTCAACTTGTATTGCTATTTGTATTTGTCATTTGTCACATGTCACTTATTGTAAGTCAACTGTCATCTGTCATCAGTCATCAGTCAACTGTCATCTGTCATCAGTCATCTGTCATCTGTCATCTGTCATCTGTCATCTGTCATCTGTCATCTGTCATCTGTCATCTGTCATTTGTCATCTGTTATTTTTTCTCTGTTATCTGTCATCTGCAAGGAGTTTAAAGTATTGAATTATATTTATCAATTTATCAAATTGTGTTTTTTGTGCGAATTAATAATAATCACTTGTTTCTTGAAAATGTTTTAAGTTTTTTGTTTTATTTTACAATTTTCTATTGTATTTTGACAAATTGACAAAAGATTCCAAGGACAAAAGTAATTTATTTTGTGTAAGAGAACTTTTAAATGATTTTTTTTTCCAGAAATACCTCTTCAGGAATTTTGAGAAAATTTTGGTAAATTTGTATTGCTATTTGTATCTGTCATCTATCACATGTCACTTATCGTATATCATCTGTCATCTGTTATCTATCATCAGTCATTTTTTTTTAGAAATTAATAATTATAAATTGTTTTTTTAGAAATTTTTGAAGGTCTTTTTTTACAACTTTGAAATTTTTTATCAATTGCAAATTTCACTTGTTTTATGGAGGTTTTTCAAGGTTTTTTATTTTACAAGTTTTGTATTTTGACAAACTATCAAAAGATTCCAAGGACAAAAGTAATTTATTTTTTGTAAGAGAACTTTTAAATGACTTTTTTCAGAAATACCTCTTTAGGATTTTTTTTTTAAATTGGTAAATTTATAATTATATATAATATTGCTAGATAACAGATGACGGATGACAGATGACAGATGACATACGATAAGTGACATTTGACAGATGACAGATACAAGTCATCTGTCATCTGTCATTTATCATCTGCAAAGAGTTTAAAGTATTGAATTATATTTATCAATTGCAAATTGTTTTTTTTTGTGCGAATTAATAATAATCATTTGTTTCTTGAAAATGTTTCAAGTTTTTTGTTTTATTTTACAATTTTCTATTGTATTTTGACAAATTGACAAAAGATTCCAATGACAAAAGTAATTTATTTTTTGTAAGAGAACCTTTAAATGACTTTTTTTAGAAATACCTCTTTAGGAATTTTTAGAAAATTTTGGTAAATTTATATTGCTATTTGTATTCGTCATCTGTCACATGCCACTTATCGTATCTCATCTGTCATTTGTAATCTGTTATCTATCATCAGTCAATTTTTTTAGAAATTAATAATTATGAATTGTTGTTTTAGAAACTTTTGAAAGTCTTTTTTACAATTTTACATTTGCATTTTTTTTTTCTTATGCGAACTTCAAATTTTAAAAAATTAATAATTATCACTTGTTTTAAGAAGGTTTATTAAGGTTTTTTATTGTACAATTTTCTATTGTATTTTAACAAACTGACAAAATATTCCAAGGACAAAATTAATTTATTTTTTGTAGGGGAACTTTTAAATGACTTTTTTCAGAAATACTTCATCAGAAAATTTTGTGTCAATTTATATTGCTATTTGTATTTGCCATCTGTCACATGTCATCATAAATTAAGAATTATCAATTGTATTTTCAGAAATTTTTTACAATTTTGGATTTTTTTGACAAACTGATAAACGAATGCAAGAACAAAGGTATTTTTTTTTTGTAAGAGATATTTGAAATGACATTTGTTATTTGTATTGGTCATCTGTCACATGTCATCTATCATCTATCAACAAATAATTTATCTGTCATCTGTTACCTATCAACACTCATTTTTTTCAGAAATTAATAATTATGAATTGTTTTTTAAAAATGTTTGAAGGTATTACACGACTGTCAATTGTTTCTTTTGTGCGAATTATCGTTTAGTCTTTATTTTTAAGTCTTTATTTAAGTCCAAAAATAGTATAAACATTTCAGGATACTTAAGGATAGAGTACAGAGGTAAAAATTGAAAGTTAAAGATTTATGGTTAGGAATAGAAGGTGTTATAGAGAGCTTTTAAAAGACGTCAAAGGGTAGTTAAAGTTCCAAGGTGAATTTTTATATTATGCATAGTTTGGATTACTGCAATGTAAATAGAATAATATTTCTTTTGCTAGTGAATATTAATTAAACGTTAGATTGGGAATGGTGAAATCAATCCATACTCCCATGTCTTTGCCATAATTTATGAATATTATCGATATTTCTTGTAATTAAATTTTCTGTTTGACCATTTTCTTAATTATATAATTAATTTTCTCTTTGTAATTAATGTCTATACTTAGGAAACTCAGATTATTATTATTATTGTTCATAATTCTGGTGATTCATTCAATCAAAAAATGGTGCCAAAGGAATTATTTCAAACCGAACAAAAACATTAATTATTCATAATACATCATCGATTTATTTACAATTACTCATCAGTAATCAGTGAATTAATTAAAAAAAGATCACGAGCCTGCATCGAGAAACACATTGTGCAACACGCAGACGCATCTGACCTAAGCCTTTATGCGTACGAACCAGGAAGCTTTTCATTTATTTAAGTCGCAAATGCACTTCTTCGAGAGAGAATTTTCACAGTGGAAAAATTATTACAGAGAGAAAGAGATTAAGTCGACATGCATTTACCTGTTATCTTTATTGACACCATTTTATCGTTAATTGCGGTGTTTATTAAATAGTTGCGACACTTGCAAGAAAATTCTACATTTCTTAATAATTGAAAACGCAAATATTTAATCTCAGCGTTGTTAAATGAGTGCTAATTATAAAGAATGATCCTAAACGCGTTTGTATTTTATATTGTGTTTAAGTATCAATTATCACGTCATAATTAATTATTATTATTTTCCATGTGTTTAGATTATACATAAAATAGTTGTTTTAATTAATTGATTAATTTAAGTTTTAAAATGTTTAATTAGATGAGTTACGTATGAATTATTTTGATTGATTATATAAAGCAAATAATTATTGATAGTGATAACTAGAATTTACTTATTGCACATTTTTTAAATTCATTCATCTTGTGAATTAAAACATTTCACTTTGTATTTATTATTTCAGACATGGTCTTTATGTTAAATTTAATCACTATGACATAAAATATACGTCACGGATTAAGTATGCAAAAATTAAAACAGCTGATTTACCCAACGGTTAAAGAGGTCACGTGATTGTATTATCGCTTCCATAAGAGTTCAAATTAGGAAATTTTACTTTAAACTTTTTATTGAAGAATGTAATGCACCAATGGCATGAATAAAGTAACACTAACATTATTTAATTACAAATATAAACAAGAAAATTACTTTCATACTTTTAATTTACAAAACAATCTGATATCTTCTTATTAATATAATTTTATTACGTTTCATTATTGTTGGTTATCTATAAAATTTTAATCATTACACTATCTATATGCGATCGAGTTATCTTGATAAGCTAAATATTTATTTATGTATATAGTGCGTGGAATTAATTGTTACTATAAGGTGTTTCGATTTTTTCAGTCGTCACCAGCTGAAACTTTTTCGGCCGTGTGGAAAGGTCAAGTGATTAGCCGAATCTCGAATCGCGGTTTATCATCAAGAACGAAAACATGAGAGTTTTGATAAGGATAAGTGTACGTAATCGTTTCGTGCGGATCGGGTGTCTTTCGATAGTCGTCATTCGACTCTCTTGGTGTCCAGTTGGGGGAAAACATGGAAAATGCACTTTTTTGTTAACCTAAAATGTGCAAACAGTGTATTACCCAGTGAGCAAGATAATAAGTAAAGTACAGGAACAATACGAATTATTCAAAATATTTATTAAGAATTACGATAGTTTTTTAATTAAGGTAAGTTCTTAACTTAAGAATGATATTTAGATACATCCTCTAATCAATAAAATCAACTTGGTTTACTTATACAAGAACAAAAGCGCGTTTCTTTATATAAAATTATTAAAATAATTATGTAAGAAATGTAAAAATTAATCCAGTAAAAACTCGCTAATGTTTTACTAATTGGAGGTTGGCTACAGGCCAACCATTCACCCTACATATACATTTCTACTTTAGACATAAAACTGTTCTTAATTTTGTTTTGTTTGTAACAACAAAGAAATTTTCTATTTATTTTATTTGTAGCTTGAATTTTAATTAATATGTAGGGTAGGTTTGTTGCCACAATCCCACCCATTATTTGTAATCAAATTAAGAGTGAAAAATAATTAAATAATTCCGATAATTATATATTTTTTTAGTTGAAACATGGGAGTGGAAAAAGAAACGCACCAGGAACGATCCGTCACATTACAGGTGAGAAAATAAGAAAACCTTAATCCACTGGATTTTCTTCAAATCACTTAATCTGGTTAAAACGCTGATAAACGTTTCCAACGATTAAGCACCATAAAAACAATGCACGCCGGGATTTAGAGTGGTTAATGACAATAAAAAAATTATCTATAATTTCAATTAGTAGCAGTGGTTAATCAAATAATACTTATCTTAGAAAATACAAATTGTACTCTTAATTAAAATTAAATGTTTCCTCTTAAATAATTTTTAGTAACAAATATAAGTAGTATATTTTAAATCGTGCTAAAACTAATAGAGTATTTAACATCATAATCATAATTATGGTGAAGACAGTAAATACGTGATGATCCATAATTAATTATAATTAAAAACAAAACAAAAATGTATCTATTGTTAATGTGTTTTTCATTTATCTGGATTTAGAGTTTTGATTTTGGAAATTTTCAGATCGTTCTTGGTCTAATCGCCTACTTCACGAGTGTCGCCCCTAGCATGAGTATAGGTTTCTCTGCGGTGGCATTACCAGCACTTTTGGACCCGAATAATCCCAATAAACTTACACCAAGTGAAGCTTCATGGTTTGGTAAGTTGTGTATTTAAATAATTAGATTTTATAAAAAATCAAAGAGCATTACAAAAAGGAAAAAAGAAGCTTGTGATTGAAATGATAGAGGCTATGAAAGAAAAATGAGTAATTACTAATTTCGGAAATAATTTACACAAGCTCTGGTTTATGATGTAGTGATTGGAGGGTAGGATAGGTGCCACCCACCCACCCTACATATACAATGAAACTTTAATTACTGACAGTGTTCTAGTTTCCAGTATTATAAGAGAAAAAATTGTTGATAGTGCCAATAAATTTTTGGTGCTGTGAGTGTAAGTGAAATATTTTTAATCCTACCTACTGCGCCGAAACTATTTATTATAACTAACATAAAGCTAATGATTGTTTAAAAAATATTAACTTCATCAAAACAGTAATTTTAAACTATGAAAATTAAAACACTGTTCGTAATAATTGTTTCATTGTATATGTAGGGTGGGTGGGTGGCCTCTATCCCACCATTAAATCAATGCAACATAACGAAATTTGTGCTGAAATTATCTTTACGTTCATAGCTTTGTGGACGTATAAATTTTCAACCCTCAAAATTCGACGATTTTTGTTTCTTAATTTCTAATCACGTTAGTGTAATCAATTTCGGAAATAATTGAAACAAACTCTGGTTTATGTTGTAGTGATTGAAGGGTGGGATAGGTGCCACCCACCCACCCTACATATACAATGAAATTATAATTACTGACGGTGTTTTAGTTTCTAGTATTATACGAAAATAAAATTGTTGATAGTGTCAATAAACTCTTTGGTGCTGTGAGTAAGAGAAATATTTTTAATCCTACCTACTGCGCCAAAATTATTTATAATTATTAACATCTGACTAATCATTTTTTAAATTTATTAACGTCATCAAAACAGAATTTTTAAATCCTGGAAACTGAAACACTATTCGTAATTAATGTTTCATTGTATATGTAGGGTGGGTGGGTGGCCTCTATCCCACCCTCTAATCAATGCACCATCGCGAAATTTGTGCTGAAATTATCTTTACGTTCATAGTTTTGCGAACGTTTTAATTTTCAAGTTCGGCGATTAGTGTTCCTTAATTTCTAATCACGTTAATGTAATTGATTTCGGAAATAATTTAAACAAACTCTGGTTTATGATGTAGTGATTGGAGGGTGGGATAGTGGCCACTCACCCACCCTACATATACAATGAAACATTAATTACTGACAGTGTTCTAGTTTCCAGTATTACAAGAGAAAAAATTGTTGTTAGTGCCAATAAACTTTTAGGTCCTGTGAGTGAGTAAAATATTTTAATCCTACCCACTGCACCGAAATTATTTATTATTATTAACATAAGGCTAATGATTGTTTAAATTTATTAATGCCATCAAAACAGTGTTTTTAAAGCCTGAAAACTAAAACACTGTTCGTAATTAAAGTTTTATTGTATATGTAGGGTAGGTGGGTGGCCTCTATCCCACCCTCCAATTAATGCAACATCACGAAATTTGTGCTGAAATAATCTTTACGATCATAGCTTTGCCGACGTATAAATTTTCAACACTCAAAATTCGACGATTAGTTTTCTTAATTTCTAATCACGTCAGTGTAATTAATTTCAGAAATAATTTAAACAAACTCTTGTTTATGATGTAGTGATTGGAGGGTGGGATAGGTGCCACCCACCCACCCTACATATACAATGAAATTATAATTACTGACAGTGTTGTAGTTTCCAGTATTATAAGAAAAAAAATTGTTGATAGTGTCAATAAACTTTTTGTTGTTTTGGCTAAGTGTAATATTTTTAATCCTACCTACTGCGCCAAAATTATTTATTATTATTATTAACATACGGCTAATGATTGTTTAAATTTATTAACGCCATCAAAGCAGTATTTTTAAAACCTGGAAACTAAAACACTATTCGTAATTAAAATTTCTATGTATATGTAGGGTGGGTGGGTGGCCTCTATCCCACCCTCCAATCAATGCAACATCGAAATTTGTGCTAAAATTATCATTACGTTCATAGCTTTGAAGACGTATAAATTTTCAACACTCAAATTTCGAAGATTAATGTTTTTTAATTTCTAATCTCGTTAGTGTAAGTAATTTCGGAAATAATTTAAACAAACTCTGGTTAATGATGTAGTGATTAGAGGGTGGGATAGGTGCCACCCACCCACCCTACATATACAATGGAACTTTAATTACTGACAGTGTTTTAGTTTCCAGTATTATACAAAAATTAAATTGTTGATGGTGCCAATAAACTTCTTGGTGCTGTGAGTAAATAAAATATTTCTAATCCTACCTACTGCGCCGAAATTGTTTATTATTATTAACCCAAGACTAATGATTGTTTAAATTTGTTAACATTACCAAAACCGTATTTTTAAAGCCTGGAAACTAAAACACTGTTCGTAATTAAAGTTTCATTGTATATGTAGGGTGGGTGGGTGGCCTCTATCCCACCCTCCAAACAATACAACTTCACGAAATTTGTGCTGAAATTATCTTTACGCTCATAGCTTTGCAGACGTATAAATTTTCAACAATCAAAGTTCGACGTTTAGTGTTTTTTAATTTCTAATCACGTTAGTGTACTTATTTTGGAAATAATTTAAACAAACTCTGGTTTATGATGTAGTGATTGGAGGGTGGGATAGTGGCCACCCACCCACCCTACATATGCAATGAAACATTAATTACTGACAGTGTTCTAGTTTCCAATATTACAAGAGAAAATTGTAGTTAGTGTCAATAAACTTTTTGGTGCTGTGAGTGAGTGAAATATTTTTAATCCTAACCACTGCGACGAAATTATTTATTATTATTAACATAAGGCTAATAATTGTATAAATTTATTAACGCCATCAAAATCGTAATTTTAAATCCTGGAAACTAAAACACAGTCAGTGATTTAAGTTCTAAAATATATGTAGGGTGAGTGGGTGGCTTCTATTCCACCCTGCAATTAATGCAACATCAGGAAATTTGTGTTGAAGTTATCTTTACGTCTATGCTTTACAGACGTATAAATATTCAACTCTCAAAATTCGACGATTTGTGTTTCTTAATTTCTAATCACGTTAGTGTAATTAATTTCGGAAATAATTGTAACAAACTCTGGTTCATGATGCAGTAATTTGAGGGTGGGATAGGTGCCACCCACCCACCCTACATATACAATGAAACTATAATTACTGACAGTGTTCTAGTTTCCAGTATTATAAGAAACAAAAATTGTTGATAGTGTCAAGAAACTTTTTTGTGCTGTGAGTGTAAATAAATTATTTTTAATCCTACCTACTGCGCCAAAATTGTTTGTTATTATTAACATAAGACTAATGACTGTTTAAATTTATTAATGCCACTAAAACAGTTTTTTAAACCCTGGAAATTAAAACATTGTGTGTAATTAAAGTTTCATTGTATATGTAGGGTGGGTGGGTGGCCTCTATCCTACCCTCCAATTAATGCAAAATCACGAAATTCGTGCTGAAATTATCTTTACGTTCATAGCTTTGCAGACGTATAAATTTTCAACATTCAAAGTCCGTCGATTCGTGTTTTTTTTTAATTTGTAATCACGTAAATGTAATTAATTTTGGAAATAAGTTACACAAACTAGTTTATGATGTAGTGATTAGAGGGTGGGATAGGTGCCACCCACACACCCTACATATACAATGAAATTATAATTACTGACAGTGTTTTAGTTTCCAGAATTATAAGAAAAAAATGTTGATGGTGTCAAGAAACTTTTTGGTGTTGTGAGTGTATATAAAATATTTTTAATCCTATCTACTGCACCGAAATTATTTATTATTAGTAACATAAGGCTAATGATTGTGTCATTTTAATAACGCTATTATTAACATTATTTTTAAAGCCTGGAAACTAAAACACTGTTTGTAATTAAAGCTTCATTCTATATGTAGGGTGGGTGGGTGGCCTCTATTCCACCCTCCAATCAATGCACCAAAAAAAAATTCATGCTGTAATTATCTTTACGTTCATAGCTTTGTAGACGTATAAATTTTCAACAATAAAAATTCGACGATTAAAGTTTCTAAATTTCTAATCACGTTAGTGTAATCAATTTCGGAAATAATTTGAACAAACTCTGGTTTATGATGTAGTGATTAGAGGGTGGAATAGGCGCCACCCACCCACCCTACATATACAATGATATTATAATTACTGACAGTGTTCTAGTTTCCAGTATTACAAGAGAAAAAATTGTTGTTAGTGTCAATAAACTTTTTGGTGCTGTGAGTAAGTAAAATAGTTTTTTAATCCTACCTACTGCGCCGAAATTATTTATAATTATTAACATCTGACTAATCATTTTTTAAATTTATTAACGTCATCAAAACAGAATTTTTAAATCCTGGAAACTGAAACACTATTCGTAATTAATGTTTCATGGTATATGTAGGGTGGGTGGGTGGCCTCTATCCCACCCTTCAATCAATGCAACATCACCAAATTTGTGCTGAAATTATCTTTACGTTCATAGCTTTGAAGACGTATAAATTATCAACACTCAAAGTTTGACGATTAGGATTTCTTAATTTCTAATCACGTTAGTGTAACTAATTTTGGAAATAATTTACACAAACTCTGGTTTATGATGTATTGATTGAAGGGTGAGATAAGTGCCACCCACCTACCCTACATATACAATGAAACTATAATTACTGACAGTGTTCTAGTTTCCAGTATTATAAGAACAAAATTGTTGATAGTGTCAATAATCTTCTTGGTGTTATAAGTGAGTAAAATATTTCTAATCCTACCTACTGCGCCGAAATTGTTTATTATTATTAACTCAAGATTAATGATTGTCTAAATTTGTTAACACTACCAAAAACGTATTTTTAAAGCCTGGAAATTAAAACACATTCAGTGATTTAAGTTCCAAAATATATGTAGGGTGGGTGGGTGGTCTCTATCCCACCCATCAATCAATGCAACATCACCAAATTTGTACTGACATTATCTTTACGTTCATAGCTTTGCCGACATATAAATTTTCAACAATCAAAATTCGACGATTAGTTTTCTTAATTTCTAATCACGTCAGTGTAATTAATTTCATAAATAATTTAAACAAACTCTTGTTTATGATGTAGTGATTGGAGGGTGGGATAGGTGACACCCACCCACCCTACATATACATTGAAACTTTAATTACTGACAGTGTTGTAGTTTCCAGTATTATAAGAAAAAAATTGTTGATAGTGTCAATAAACTTTTTGGTGCATTGGCTAAGTGTAATATTTTTAATCCTACCTACTGCGCTGAAATTATTTATTATTATTGTTTAAATGTTTTATTTTTATTGTTTGTTTAAATTTATTAACGCCATTAAAGCAGTATTTTTAAAACCTGGAAACTAAAACACTATTCGTAATTAAAATTTCTATGTATATGTAGGGTGGGTGGGTGGCCTCTATTCCACCCTTCAATTAATGCAACATCACGAAATTAGTGTTGAAATTATCTTGTTCATAGCTTTGCAGACGTATACATTTTCAACTCTCAAAGTTCGACGATTCGTATTTCTTAATTTCGAATCACATTAGTGTATTTAATTTCGAAAATAATTTAAACAAACTCTGGTTAATGATGTAGTGATTGGAGGGTGCGATAGGTGCCACCCACCCACCCTACATATACAATGAAATTATAATTACTGACAGTGTTTTAGTTTCCAGAATTATACGAAAATAAAATTGTTGATAGTGTCAATAAACTCTTTGGTGCTGTGAGTGTAAATAAATTATTTTTAATCCTATCTACTGCGCCGAAATTATTTATTGTTATTAACTTAAGACTAATAATTGTTTAGATTTATTAATTCAATCAAAACCGCAATTTTAAATCCTAGAAACTAAAACACAGTCAGTGATTTAAGATCCAAAATATATGTAGGGTGGGTGGGTGGCCTCTATCCCACCCTCCAATCAATGCAACATCATGAAATTTGTGTTGAAGTTATCTTTACGTTCATAGCTTTGCGGACGTATACATTTTCAACTCTCAAAGTTCGACGATTAGTGTTTTTTAAATTTCTAATCACGTTAGTGTAATAAATTTCGGAAATAATTTAAACAAACTCTGGTTAATGATGTAGTGATTGTACGGTGGGATAGGTGCCACCTACCCACCCTACATATACAATGAAACTTTAATTACTGATTGTGTTATAGTTTCCAGTATTATAAGAAAAAAATTGTTGATAGTGTCAAGAAATTTTTTAGTGCTGTGAGTGTAAATAAATTATTTTGAATCCTACCTACTGCGCCGAAATTATTTATTGTTATTAAGACTAATAATTGTTCAAATTTATTAATGCAATCAAAACCGTAATTTTAAATCCTAGAAACTAAAACACAATCAGTGATTTAAGTTCCAAAATATATGTAGGGTGGGTGGGTGGCCTCTATCCCACACTCTAATCAATACAACATCACGAAATTTGTACTGAAATTATCCTTACGTTCATAATTTTGCGGACGTATAAATTTTCAACATCCAAAGTTCGACGATTAATGTTTTTTAATTTCTAATCACGTCAGTGTAATTAATTTCGGAAATAATTTAACCAAACTCTTATTAATGATGTAGTGATTGAAGGATGGAATAGGTGCCACCCACCCACCCTACATATACAACGAAACATTAATTACAGACAGTGTTCTAGTTTCCAGTATTATAAAAAAAAAATTGTTGATAGTGTCAATAAACTTTTTGGTGCTGTAAATGAGTAAAATATTTTTAATCCTACCTACTGCGCCGAAATTGTTTATTATTATTAACCCAAGGCTAATGATTGTTTAAATTTGTTAACACTACCAAAACAGTATTTTTAAAGCCTGGAAACTAAAACACTTTTCGTAATTAAAGTTTCATTGTATATGTAGGGTGGTTGGGTGGCCTCTATCCCACACTCCAATCAATGCAACATCATGAAATGTGTGCTGAAATTACCTTTACGTTCATAGCTTTGTAGACGTATAAATTTTCAACACTTAGAGTTCGACGATTAGAGTTTTTTAATTTCTAATCACGTTAGTGTAATTAGTTTCGGAAATAATTTAAACAAACTCTGGTTTATGATGTAGTGATTGGAGGGAGGGATAGGTGCCACCCACCCACCCTACATATACAATGAAACCTTAATTATTGACAGTGTTCTAGTTTCCAGTATTATAAGAAAGAAAATTTGATAGTGTCAATAAATTTTTTGGTGCTGTGAGTAAGTGAAATATTTTTAATCCTACGTACTGCGCCGAAATTATTTATTATTATTAACATATGGCTAATTATTGTTTAAATTTATTAACGGCATCAAAAACGTATGTTTAAACCCTAGAAACTAAAACACTATCACTGATTTAAGTTCCAATATATATGTAGGGTGGGTGGGTGTCCTCTATCCCACCCTCTAATCAATACACCATCGCGAAATTTGTGCTGAAATTATCTTTACGTTCATAGTTTTGCGAACGTTTTAATTTTCAAGTTCGGCGATTAGTGTTCCTTAATTTCTAATCACGTTAATGTAATTAATTTCGGAAATAATTTAAACAAACTCTGGTTAATGATGTAGTAATTAGAGGGTGGGATAGGTGCCACCCACCCACCAGCGTAAAGTTAATGTTCATAGCTTTGCAGACGTATACATTTTCAACACTCAAAGTTTGACGATTAGAGTTTATTAATTTCTAATCACGTTAGTGTAGATAATTTCGGAAATAATTTAAACAAACTCTGGTTAATGATGTAGTGATTGGAGGGTGGGATAAGTGCCACCCACCCACCCTACATATACAATGAAATTATAATTACTGACAGTGTTTTAGTTTCCAGTATTATACGAAAATAAAATTATTGATAGTGCCAATAAACTCTTTGGTGCTGTGAGTAAGTGAAATATTTTTAATCCTACCTACTGCGCCGAAATTATTTACAATTATTAACATCTGACTAATCATTTTTTAAATTTATGAACATTATCAAAACAGAATTTTTAAATCCTGGAAACTGAAAAACTATTTGTAATTAAAGTTTTGTTGTATATGTAGGGTGGGTGGGTGGCCTCTATCCCACCTTCCAATCATTGCAACATCACAAAATTTGTGCTGAAATTACCTTTACGTTCATAGCTTTGCACACGAATAAATTTTCAACACTCAAAGTTCGACGATTAGTGTTTTTTAAATTTCTAATCACGTTAGTGTAATTAATTTCTGAAATAACTTAAACAAACTCTGGTTCATGATGCAGTGACTGGAGGGTGGGATAGGTGCCACCCACCCACCCTACATATGCATTGAAACTATAATTAGTGACAGTGTTATAGTTTCCAGTATTTTAAGAAAGGAATATGTTGATAGTGTCAATAAAAGTTTTGGTGCTGTGAGTGAGTGAAATATTTTTAATCCTACCCACTGCGCCGAAATTATTTATTATTAACATAAGGCTGATTATTGTTTAAATTTATTAACGCCAACAAAACAGTATTTTTAAACCCTGGAAACTAAAACACTATCAGTGATTCAAGTTCCAATTATATGCAGGGTGGGTGGGTGGCCTCTATCCCACCTTCCAATCATTGCAACATCACAAAAATTATGTTGAAATTACCTTTACGTTCATAGCTTTGCAGACGAATAAATTTTCAGCACTCAAAGTTCGACGATTTGTGTTTCTTAATTTCTAATCACGTTAGTGTAATCAATTTCGAAAATAATTCAAACAACTCTGGTTTATGTTGTAGTGATTGAAGGGTGGGATAGGTGCCACCCACCCACCCTACATATACAATGAAACATTAATTACTGAAAGTGTTCTAGTTTCCAGTATTATAAGGGAAAAAATTGTTGATAGTGTCAATAAACTTTTTGGTACTGTGAGTGAGTGAAATATTTTTAATCCAACCTACTGCGCTGAAATTATTTATTATTATTATTAACAAAAGGCTGATGATTGTTTAAATTTATTAAATCCATCAAAACAGTATTTTTAAAGGCTGGAAACTAAAACACTATTTTTAATTAAAGTTTCATTGTATATGTAGGGTGGGTGGCCCCTATCCCACCCTTCAATCAATGCAACATCACGAAATTTGTGCTGACATTATTTTTACGTTCGTAGCTCTTTAAATGTAAAATAAGTCATCTTTTAAAACACGATGATAATTTACAAAACAATTATAATTCGTTCTGTCTTGTTTATTATTATCTTTATATTTATTTATTTTATAGCAAGTATTGCATCAGTCGCTACTCCGGTCGGATGTTTCCTGTCCGGACCGATATCGGACCGTTTCGGAAGAAAATCCGCCCTTCTGTCGGTAAATATAGTCACATTCGCCGGATGGGTCACCATAGCCTTGGCCTACAACATGGTAACCCACCAGTATGCGGTTTTGCTCGTAGGTAGAATCCTCACCGGATTGTCTACGGGATTGGCCAGCATGCCGGCTTCGGTCTACATGGCGGAAATTTCCAGTCCAAAACTGAGAGGCATGTTCACCACGGCCAGCGCGATATTCTTCGCGTTCGGTATTTTAGTCGTCTACATTCTTGGATACCTATTCGAAGTAAGTAACACAAAAAAATAAGTAAGTTAGTAACTTTAACACTCCACCAGCTCTACCAATTTGATATAGGGATCAGTGATTTTTAACCAATGTTAATTTTATTACAAATATTTTAATTATTAATAATTTAATATTTAATTTGCATAAATATTTGTATTTTTTTTATTTTAGAATGATTGGGGAACAATCTGCACGATAACAGCTGCAATTCCCTGCTGCGCAATGTTCGCAGGCCTGATCTTCCTTCCTGAATCTCCATCCTGGTTGGTGTCGAAGAAACGCGACGCCGAAGCAACAGAAAGCATGCGACAAATCTATGGCTACCATGAGGTGAACGCGCAAATAAAGGAAGACATCGGTGCTCTGGTGAAGAATAGAGATGCTACGAAAATCAACTCTACGCAAACTGGAAAAAAGAGCGTTTTCAACTCGTTCATGAAGAAAATGATCTACCTAAGACGTCCGACGTGTTTCAAACCTTTCATCATCGTATTAACGTATTTCTTCTTCCAACAATTCAGCGGCACCTTCGTTATTGTTTTCTACGCCATCGATATTGTTAAAGAGGCCGGTGTAAAGATCGACGCCTATAAGGCGATTGTGCTAATAGCCTTCACCAGATTCGTAGCTGCAATTTTGGTCAGTTACACCTCAAGGAAATACGGTAGAAGGCCACCTTCGATATTATCAGGAGCTGGAATGACTATTGGAATGTTGGCATTAGCTATTTACTTATACCTAAAAAACACCAACAGTTTAAGCGATGATTTCATCGAAAACTTCAGCTGGATCCCACTATACTCCATCATCTTTTATTTCTTCACCAGCACTTTGGGTTTCCTCACCATGCCTTTCGCCATGGCGGCTGAATGTTTCCCGGCGAAGATCAGAGGCACGGCCACAGGTCTAATCACTTGTATTGCTTACATCTTCAACTTTATCATCGTAAAAATTTTCCCATCGATGTTAGAAGCGATGTCCGGACATGGATTATTCTTCTTCTACGGAATTGTATCCTTAGCGGGAACACTGTTTATTATTTTCTTATTGCCGGAAACTAAAGGTAAAACTTTAGCGGAGATCGAGGAGTATTTCGGAAAGAAGAGGAGTACGAAAAAGGATTTAATTATTAACGAGGTGAACGAGGAGAAGAAGATGTTAGAAGCTTGATCCAAAAAAATTGTTAAATAGAAAGAAAACGTGATATATTTAATTATTATAATTTAATAATATGTTTTTATAAATTATTTTTATAATATAGTTGTTTTGCTGAAAATAATTGAACAAACATTGAACCAACCCTGCAATAAATAAATAATTTACGATGATAATAAATATTATGATTTGTTGGGATCAGGTTTTTTTGGGTTAAAACAAACATTTCAAAAAAAAGTATATTTCCTTAATCAATAAATCTATAAATTAATTCAACAAAAAAATTTTAAAATATCACAATCAGAAACTGACACGCGCTTGACTAATCCTCCCGTTATTAACTTCACCTTCGAAGGCGGTGTTTTGGTAAACGTTCGGTTTGGTTAACACCTCGAAACGCGCTTTCTTTTCGGAGAACTTCCATTTAGAATCCACGTTCAATTCCTGCTCGACTTTAAGGTATTTCTTCCTGGAGGTCTCCACGTTGTGGAATTTTGGCTTTAGAATTCTGTAGAGGATGATATCGCACACGAATTCTTCGAGGATGTAGGTGAGTAGGAAGTTGGCGAAGGCTAGGATTAGGACGAGGATTTTGCCATCGTATTTCGGTGGCATCATGAGCTCTAAAACGTCGATGATCCATTGGGCCGGGTTTAGGATTATGTACATGTTGAAAGCTACGGCTAAAATTAAAAATCCGGTGAATAACGTGTTGGTGTAAACTTTTTTTCGATAAGGTGGACCTTTCGAAAAAACTAACGCCGTGCTTATGTATTGGAAGACGCTGATACCGAAAACCGCGTAGTTTTCGTAAGCGATGAAGATATTAACGTCTGGAATGTGTTTGAACGGGGTAAACCAAGAATATGTTTGGATGATGTAATAGGATAGGATTTGGAAGACTATAACGGAGATCATGTGTAGGAGGAGCGATGTTAGAGGGACGAAACCTAGTAAGGAAGTCATTGGGGCTTTTTTGAACAACTTTTTCTCATAGGCTTGCGTTCGGCCGAACAATCCAGCCATCACCATTATCATACAGAGGTCGATGTATAAATACTGTATGTTTCCGAGATTGCAATCGATACCATAGAGGATGATGGCCGATGAAAATTCCGTTAAACTATAAGCGATCATGAATTTGAAGATTCCAAAACTCGTTACTAAAGCGGCGCGTCCTTGCTTGATAATTTCTGGAACGCATGTAATATTGTTGATGGATGAGGTGAAAGGTGCTGCTACGCTGGATTCCGCTTCGGATAAGGAAATACCTGCATGGGCGGCCTTTAAAGCTCCACAATCGTTCGAACCATCTCCACACATGGCTATAATAATTTTTGATCATCTCAACTGATTAAAAATAATTTTTGAATACGTACCTACGTAGTAGCCTAAAGCTTTAAATTCCTCCACGAGTTCCTGTTTTTGATTGGAGGTCATTCTAGCGAAAACTGCTCCTCTGGTTACGAATTTTGGTATTTCTGAAGGGAAGTATTCACGTAAACTGGACCAGGTTTGGCCAGTCATTACGAAACTGAATGGGGTTTGATTTTCACCTTTTTCCACGGTGGTGATTTTGCGGGATTTAAATGATACTGCTTGTATTGGCTATAAAAAATAATTTTTGGGAATCAATCTTCAATGAAATTTTATAAATACCTGTATTATATTAAAAATTTGTTTAGCATCCTCTGTTTTCGTAGGTGGTTTAACCTCAACATCAACAACTATAGCTCCTTTATCAATAATACCACAATCCCTAGCCACGCTCAAAGCCGTCAACTTATTATCACCTACAACGAAGATAATCAATAACCTCATCAACACAATCAACTCAACAAACCTGTAATCATCGCAATCTTAAACTTGGCGTCTTTAAGGACCTTAATAATACCAGCCGTTTCCGGTTTCAGCTTATTTTCCAAAACGATCAGACCTAAGAACTCCAAGTCGCATTCCACATCTTCGCGACTCTGTTTTTGGATCCTCACCAAATTCGTGAACTCTAGTTCGCGGTAGCCCAGCGCAATCACCCTGTAACCTTTTTCGGTGTACTCCCTAAGAACCGGGGCGATGTTATCCGGAACGGTCTGCGGATTGGAAAGGGTGACGATGGTTTCCGGAGAACCTTTGCAGAAGAGCTCAAATTTTTGGCAACCCAGTCGTTTCGTAACCACGCTCATTCTTTGCAAATTGGAGGAGAACTGGTGCTGATGTATTATACCTACTTCTATATCAGTCTACATAAAAAAACAAACAAATTTTAAAAAAAATATGTTATAGTAACCTCAACTTAATATAAGAACTATATTTTAGGCCTTCGAAAAAAACATTAATTATTCAACTTAATACAAGAACTAATTTTTAGGCCTTCGAAGAAACACTTCATCCAAATAAAAGTATACAATTTCATGTGTTATATATGTTAGAGGCTTCTACTTCGTTATACATTTTTGTAAATTTAATAAAACACAAAAAGTTTTCAAGTTATACAAACAAAATTATCGAATTTTATTCAATTTACAATTTCATAATCCAAATAGACAGAAATAGTTTCGATAATAGATTTAACAAATACTACATTATTCTAGCAAGACGGTGCTTTGAATTTTTTCCTGGCAAATTAATCTCCAAGAAAGATGACTTACTTTTCCCTTAATTAGTCTACTAAATATAAAACTTCTCTTGATATCTTCTTGACCATGACAATTGCTTTATAATTATTAATTTTCTTACCTCGTCGAAAAATTTCGGTTTAACAATTCTCGGTACCATCAGGTCGAATTTCGATGTGTCTGGTACGTTGGGTTCCTCAAGGATCCATCCTGTCGACTCGAACATCTTTATATGAAAATTGATGAATTATTTTTGGTGCGAAATTTTTGGATTCAATTTTTACCTTAACGTCTAGAGGGTCGCCTTCGAGGTTGCCTTCGATTAGTGTTAGCGAATGACAAGACGCCATTCCGTGCAGGAATTTCGAATTGTTGGGAAGGGCCGAAGCGCTCTTGTGGGCTATGTGCAGCGTGCCGTCGATGAGTGGTACAATTCCCCACATGTCCAAACCGTCTTCTGTTAGTGTACCTGTCTGAGACGAAATCATTGCTTTAGAAAGATTACAAATCGGTTATTAACTAAAAAGTGATTTTATTCTTGATTATAAGATTTTATCAAAATTTTTAGGTTAATGTAAATTTTAGACTAATATATTTTTGAAAATTTTAGTTCTTAGGGAGATTTTTAATTGTTTTAAACAAAATTTTTGTTGGAAAAATGCTTTTTTAATTAGAGAATTGCCAATTAGGTTTTTTTAGGTTTAAGTTCAATTAAATTTTCTTAAACAAACGTTTAATTATAATTTTTTAACATTTTTAGGTTTTGGTTGATTATTTTGTAAACTTTCGCTTTTATTTTAGCTTATTTTAATATATTCCAATCTAAATTATTTTTAGTATTAGATTTTTCTTTTGGTGATTTCAAAATTAAATATGTTTTAATACAAATTCAATTTTCATTTTTTTTAAATCGATTTTTTTTATTCTTGCCAACTGTTTTTTAGTCAAGTTTCAATTGTTTTCTTTTTTAAATCAAAATTTGAACTTATTTTAAAATAAGCATTCTTAAACAAATTTTTAATTGTATTTCCAAATTTTTAATCTTTGACTTTTGGAAATTTTAATTTTATTTTCAATTTAAATTCTATTTTGCTTGAGTAAAGTAAATTATTGTTTTTATTGTTAGTTTAAATCATTTTAACCGTTGTTTTTTTTTAATTAACTTTTTTCTAATTTTGAAGTTTTCCGTTTTTATAAACCGGTTTTTACTAAAATTTAAAAATGTAAAATTGGTTTTTTTATATATAAACTATTTCAACTATTTTTAAATTTATATCATTTTGTATTTAATGAAGATTGAATATGTGTTTCTAAAGGAAATTATCAACTGTTTTTAAGTAAAGTTACTATTGTTTTTTTTGTTAAAATTTTAAAACTATTTTAACTAATTTTCTGTTTATAGTCAAAACATTTATTTATTTAAAGACAATAATGAACTATTTTTTTTAGTAGATTCAATTGTTTTTTAATAAAATTTTACCTAACTGAATTTTTGACATATTTCAACTATATTTTTAATAACATTCTTTGCTTTTAATCAAAATTGAATATATTTTTGTAACGGAACTTATCAAGTGTTTGTTTTTTCAATAAACTTTTAATTGTATTCTTGTAAAATTTAATTTTAAATAAAAGCTGAATTATTTTTCAAAAATTCTAATTCTAACATTTTTAAACAAATTTTTCTACTTGATTTCAAGTAAACGTTTTTGTTTTTTACTTTTCAAATCTGAATCTGTTCTTTTTTTGTAAAGTTTTAGAAAATATTAAAATTCAATAAATAAATAAATAACGTTTTTGGTCAATTTTTTCCACTTGTTTTGAAGTAAACATTTCTGTTTTTTTTTCTTTTTAACTTGAATCTGTCGTTTTTCAATTTTTTGTAAAAACTTTTTGTCCTTAAAAAAATATTCAATTTCACTTTTAACTTTTTTAAACAAAGTTTTATTATGTATATTATCATTACATATAACTTTTTCTACCTATTTTTAAAATAAACTTTTTTGTTTTATTTTTTCAAACTTTGATCTATTTTTTAATTTTTTGTTGTAAAATTCTTCTAGATGTTAGAAATTATTCAATTTTTTAATTCTAACTTTTAACAATTTTTCCAGTTGTTTTGTTTCCTTTTCTTTTCAAACGGAGTCCGCGATTTTTTTGTAGAATTCTTTTAGTTTTTAACAAGTATTTAATTTCACTTTTAACTTGTTTTATTTTTGTTTTTTTCAAACTTACATTTTGTAAAAAAAATTTTTTTTAATATTTTAAAGAAAATGTTAAACATTTTCCACCTGTTTTAAATTTAAATATAATTTTTTGTTTTTTTTTCAAACCTGAATCTGTTTTTTTTATTATTTGGATTTTAGAAAACATTCTATTTTCATTCTTTTTTAAGAAAATTCCTCCAATTGTTTTCAATTTCAAGTAAGCTTTCAAATCTGATATTTTTACGTTTTTTTTTTGTTGTAATTCTTCCGTTATTCAGAAAGAATTCAATTTTAATTGTAACATTTTTAAGCAAAGTTTTAACTTTTTCCACCTATTTATAAACTTTTTTTTAAATTCAAAACTTGAATCTGTTTGATTTTTTATTTTCAATTCAACTTTTTTAAGCAAATTATTAAATAATTTTTTTATTTTTTTGAATCTGTTATAATACTAAAATTCTTTTCGTTTTTAAAAAAATATTCAATTTTACTCCTAACTTTTTTAGACAAAGTTTTAAAATGAACTTTTTTTGTCTTTTTGCAAACTTGAATCTGTTTTTAATTTTTTGTAAAAATTCATCTGGATTTTAGAAAATATTCAATTTCAATTCCATCTTTTAAGCAAATTTTCCACTCGTAATCTTTTTTTGTTGTTTTCTCTCTTTTTTTATTTTTTTGCAAAATTGTTTAAGATTTTTAAAAATATTCAATTTTACTTTTAACTTTTCAGCAAAATTATATATTGATATGTATTTTTTTATTATTGGATAATAAGCTAAAGAATAATAAACATAAACATAAACATATAAAGTTCTAAGTTATAAATAAACATTTTGTTTTTATTTCAAACTTTAACCTGTTTATTTTTTAATTTATAAAATTCTTCCGAATTTTAGAAAATATTCAATTTTGAATCTGACCTTTTTAAGCAAATTTGTTCACTTGTTTGCTTTTTTTCATTCTGAACTTTTGTAAAATTATTTTGTTTTTTAGACAATATTTCATTTTTAAAGAAATATTTTCACCTGTTTTTAAATAAACGTTTTTGTTTTTTTTTTATCAAACTTGAATCTGCTTTTTTCTTTTTTTCCTTGTAAAATTCTTCCGTCTTTTAGAAAATATTCAATTTTAATTGTAACTTTTTAAACTTTTTAAGCAAATCTTAAGTTTCTTTTCACCTGTTTTAAAATTTTAATTTTATAAAACTTGAATCTGTTTTTTTGTAAAATTCTTCTGTTTTTTGAAACCATTTTGTTTTTTTTTTTAACTTGAATTAAATTTTTTTATTATTTTTTTGAACAATGCTTTTGGATTTTAGAAAATATACATTTTCCACCTGTTTTAAATAAACTGCTTTGTTTTTTCAAACTTGTTTTAATTTTTTTAATTTTATGTAAAATTCTTTTGAATTTTAGAAAATATTCTTATTATTTTTATTAAGCAAATTTAAGTAAGCTTTTATATCTGATATTTTTACATTTTTTAACTCTTCCGTACTTCAGAAAATATTCAATTTTAATTCTAACATTTTGAACCATTTTTAACTTTTAACTTTTTGTACCAGTTTTTTTTAAATAAACTTTTTTGATTTTTTCCAAACTTTAGTCTGTTTTACTTTTTATTTTCAATTCTAACTTTTTTTAAGCAAATTTTCAACTTTTTCCACCTGTTTTAATTTTGAATAAACTTTTTGTTTTTTTAACTTGAATCTGTTTTTTTTTAATTCTTTTTGTTAAAAATATTTAATTTTACTTCTAACTTTTTTGGACAAAGTTATAACTTTTCCAACTGCTTTTAAAATAAACTTTTTTGTCCTTTTTATAAATGTGAATCTGTTTTTTTTTAATTCATCTGGATTTTAGAAAACATGCAATTTCAATTCTAACTTTTTTAGGCCGTTTGTAATCTTTTTTAAATTGTTTTCCTCTTTGCATACTTGGACCTGTTTTTTATTTTTTCTTTTGATTTTTTTTTTAATTTTCAGTTTTAGTTCTTACTTTTTAGTAAAGTTTAACTTCTTCCACCTACTTTAAAATAAACTTTTTTTGTTTTTTTTCAAACTTTAATTATTGCCACTAATTTACTACTAAACTTTTTTACCTCTTTTTTTAATATTCAATTCTACTTCTAACTTTTTAAGCAAATTTTCAACTTTTTCCATGTGTATTTAAATAAACTTTTTATTATTCAATTATGATCTTATTTTCCCCAATCCCGAATGTAATTCTTTCTGTAGAATTCACTAATCCATCTCAGGTATAAATTCAGACCTTCAGTCGATTATGTTTCATTATTGTGTCAGTTGCGGTACATACCTGAGTAAGTTATTTATACTTCATTATATTTATTTAAGTAAATGTTTCTACTTGTATTTAAAATCAATTTTATAATAAAACTGTACTGAAGAGATCGAAAGATCAAAACACTTGTCTCATTATAACTTGGTGTTAAATTATTTAGTTACGTTTGCTAATTTATTTTTAATTACATCAACCTAAATTCAGTTCTTGTTCGAAATTTATCATACCATAGTCACTCACAAACTATTTAACTTACATTCAAACATTTTAGTTTATTTTACAGAAATAAATACGTTGAAACTAGTGTTGCTTTGATAGCAAATTACTCATCATTCAATGTCTGTCGAGGTATTATCCAGAGAAGTCGTTGTTTCAACAAGTGATTTGTTTTTGTAGTCTTAATAAGACTTATTTGTTGTAGATTTTACGAAATATTTTCGTGTTTATTCTAATTTTTTGTTTCTTTTTAAACTTGAATTTGTCTGTTTTATTTATTCTTTTGGTTTTTAGAAAATATTTCATTAACTTTCTAAACAAAATTTTTAACTTTTTTCACCTGTTTTTAAATAATTTTAAATCCTAACCTACATTAATAAATAATACGTTAATCCAGCGTACTCACGACCTACCATAATACAAAGTATAATGACCTAGCGTTACCCTGACCTATCGCAATAAATCGTACATTAACCTAGGGCAGTTTTAAAGGAGGTCAATATACAGTTTATTAGGGTAGGTCAGGAGTACGCTAGATTAATGTAAAAACCTGTGTAAATGCAATAGAAAAAAGTTGTCATTGTAATATAGTTGAAAATTGTCAGAAATTTAATTTTATTATTGGTCATAAAACATGTTTTGAGCAAATACAGTTCAAATTTTCACAATTCTATAAAAAGAAGGAAAACATCAGCTGAGGTTAGGAAATATATTTATTACCTTGTCAAAACACACGCAATCCACTGAACCAGCCACGTTGATAACTCTGGAATTGATGCAAAAGATGTTTTTCAACTTCAATCTTCCCAAGGCGTAAAGTTTGCCCACTGTCATCGCAGCGGGCAGTGCCGGTGGAATGATTATGGTGATGGTGTCCAATGCTTTGATCATGATGTCGCTGAAGCTGATGTTTCTCGTACTCTATGAATATTAAAACCTTATAATCATATACTGTTTTAGGGAAGCAAACAACATTAAGGAACAACTTGTTAGATAACTGGAGCATCATTAATATTTTTTTGGTTTTCTTTACCTTTGATACGATGGTGTACAAGACACCAGCTGCAGAAATTACGGCCAAAATCATCATGAACTTATAGCTGTCCTGGTCAAATTTAAAATCTGCTGGTGGAGGATAAAGGATGCTCCTCACCAATTGTCCTTTAGATGTGAGAAATCCCGTTCTCGTCACAACCGCTAAAACATGCTCATCACCTTAAAGTAATGTAAATTATTAATTTAAGGTAGCAACAAAGCATATCATTATTACTTTTATCGATTATTTTGAAGCATTTTGTATGTATTAATAATTTTAATTGCACTAAGGTGATAACAAAACTCACATTTTGAAGTTTAGCTTTCAATAGTACCTACCGTAATATCTGGTTTGAATTATTTTTGTGCCACAGTATAATATGTGGTTATTGTCTTCTTTTATATCAAAAGGTTTGTCGGCGTTGGGTAAAGCTGTTTTCATCACAGGAACTGACTCACCTTTAAAAGACAAACATATTCTTAACTGCAATTACTTTTAAAAGTATTCAGTATATCAAGTATTCGCAATCTGATTAGCAGCGTCAGTCCTTAATTCAAAACCGTTAAAGATAACGTTTGTTCTAAAAGTTTCTTCCAGAAACTTGTGGCAACCATTGGCAACAAGAAATACAATGTAGTTTCTGCGCGATGCTAGCACATTTTAGTTTTTAACAGTAACACGTAGGGGTGGCTGAATTGGTCGACGTGGATTTCATTCATGGCCTGCTCGATCCCCAGATTATTTCCTGTAAGACTTTCTAAAGTCAATGGTTTTTTTGGGTGTAACATCATAAGAAACAGCCTTAGTGTTTTTGAAAGTCAATGTGGAAATGATTAAATTATTGCATCATGGTTGTAGGTAATCATTTTCAAGAGTTCTTCTAGATTAAAAACTTGACATGTAATTTTTGGCAATAAAATGTTGTTATTGTCAAACAATTTTTTCGGATTATATCTTCAGCCCTTCGATTTTTGGTCCTGTATATAATTCAGTATAAATTTCAAATGTTGTTTAAAACAAAAGTTATAATTGATGATTTTAGGTAATTTAAGGTAAACGTTGAATCATCTTTTCTCAAAGGATCAATTTAACTCGACAAAGATTTGCATTATGTCACGTACCTGTCAGCATACTCTCGTTAACGATGCATGTTCCGTTAAGCAATACAGCATCACAAGACATCACACAGCCGTGACTCGGTATCACAATAACATCACCTGGAACCAGAGCCGTCGACGAAACGCTTTCGCAGCTGTCGTCGGCACGTTTTACGAGCACGTTATCTATCAGATGGATGGTACCACGTAAATTAGATTGATTCTGAAAATAGCATTAAATAGTAACTACCTCAGTTATTTTTCTATTAACCAAAAACATACAGTTGTAAAACTAATAATCTTCAGTACACTCACTTTTCTAGTTTGTATCACAGACGAGCCAATTCCAAATACTGACATTGCAATAATGGCCATGCCATAGTAATAATACTCTTCGCACATCCACACGATTAAACTAAACAATTGGAATATGTAAAACGGTGTGAGTGCTTCCAATACGAACAATCTGAAGATACTGTCTTGGGGCACTTCGATTTCATTTGTACCGTAAACAATTCTCCTGAAGAAAATAAACAATAAAACATTATTTATGTGGCAATTATTTGATGAAAATTTGATCTTCAAACGATGTTATTATAATAAAAACCGATTTTGGCCAAAACGAATAGTTGTAAAAATGTTATAACGCAATATTGATAAAGAATTGATTTAGGTTTTTGGAAATATAGTTGATGCTTGAAGCCATTACTTTGTGATACATTTTTGACAATTAGGACGATAAACGAAATTCACTTTGTTGTTATCTTAGGATTCGATAAGTTGTTATTTTAGGATTCGACTATAAAAGTCTCTTTAAATGATTTAGGTGTACTATTTAGTGTGTGATAACAACAAAGTGAATTTCATTTATCGTTCTGGAAATGCTTCAAACTCTATTATTCCAGGAAAAATTTTATGCATCTACTCTGTGGTTTACCTAACGTTTCTAAAAATGCATTATTCCGCCAATAATTCGATTATTGATGTTAAGAAGGTCAAGTGGAAAAACCAAAGTGTTCATTTCAAGAATAATTAATTAATTCGATGTGCGACAAACGCGGTTTAGCAACGGTTTAGTTAATTATAATGCAATCGGTTACCTCTGCCGTTGTTCTTGCTCTGTGAAACCTCGACACGTGTGGAACTCACTTTGGGCAATACCATTTTCCAAACCGCAAAGCTTCACGAAACCGTGCCGTCGGTCATCCCAGACGTACTTCAGACGTTTACATGTGAAGGTTCTCAGCTTTGTCACTTCTAAAAACAAAAACAAACAAAAAACTTGGAATCAAGAAAATTTGTAAACTCTCGATTATGTTCTAGTGGTTGGAAAGTGGGTTAGACAAGTTAAACAATAATAAAAGAAATCACACTGTTGTTACCTCTCATTTTTGAGTCATTACAATAGAACGTTAAACTAGCTTCCTTCTCCTCGTCTGCTGTTTCCAAATTGGGATTGGACGTGGTGAGAGTGAAGACCTCCTCGACGAAGTACGTCTTGTACTTTCCTTTATAATTATTCTGCAATCACAAAATTTTAGTCATCTTAATCTGTTTAAAATATTCATGTTTATAATTGTTATAAAATATTAATAATAAAAATCGTTACCACTCCTGTATAATCTTCCAACGCGAGCTGATAAAAAGAGAATAATCAATAATAAACATTTGTTAAATTTATATTCTTATTTTATATAATGTAAGATAAAAATATAAATATTATAAATAATACGTTCGTTAAAATTGTATTGTGTAATATTTAAATACTCACAACTACTAAAACTTTTTCGGCAATGTCTAGGCTGCATGGCGTGTGGGTCGACATCAGCCTGTACCTAGGATACCAGTGGAAGAACAGCCTGAGGAGGCCTAGTGTGAAGATGTAGGCGAGGATTATGAAGGCGCTTTTCACTTTATTTCGTTTGAATCCATAGAGCTCCTGTAAAACAATAGTATAAGAGAGAAACTGTTTTATTGCAGATTTTTTTTTTTGAGTACTTCAACTATTTTCAATAAATTAAACAATTTTTAACTCTTTGGCAAATATACAAGTTAAATACAATTAAAAATTGTTTTTAAATAACGGATTGAAATAAAATTTACTACAAGAATTTTAAATTTGCTTAAAAATTTGTTGGAATTTTCTCTGAACTATTCAACTGAGATTATTGTTAAAACTGATATCGGACTGCTAAAGATCGTGTCAGCTTCTTACCAATCACCTAGCAAACTGATGCTCAAAGCCTTGTTTTTAGTCCTTGCTGGAACAGCAGGATTACAAATAGATACGAGAAATCCATTTTCCATCTTTATTTTGGCATCTTTGCATAT
This sequence comes from Ontholestes murinus, assembly GCA_963969525.1. Classification (NCBI taxonomy): domain Eukaryota; kingdom Metazoa; phylum Arthropoda; class Insecta; order Coleoptera; family Staphylinidae; genus Ontholestes; species Ontholestes murinus. The sequence goes on from OZ018396.1 coordinate 8,011,474, forward strand.
TTGAGAGCTAGATGGTAAGATTTCTTGTACCTTAGATAGTTATCCTTAAGTTTGAGATTTCTAATAGACACTTCGTGCATTAAAAATTTGGACCCATTTCTTAAAAAACTACATATACAACTAATCAATTAAAAAAAATGTACTTCAAATTTTGGGCAAAAGAAGAGTTCACAATTACAAAGTGTTCTCCCACTCAAACCCTTCATTTTCCATGATGCTGAGGGAGCAAATATCCCTGGTCAATTGGATTCGTTGAAATGTTTCCTTCCATATTGGATAAAACATTATCCAGGAAATTAGTTAAAGGAGTTTGAAACTTCACCAGGCAGGAAGAAGACCAATGAGACTTAGTCGAAACTTTGCTAACAGGTCCTTACCAGAACGATTAAAACTTTCTCATTTTCACATTCTTACCCTCATTTGCTCTCTCTTGCTTATTTTCGCTCTTCCTACTCACTCGCTCTCTTGTTCACTTTTGCTTTGTTTCTTGTCCAAAATTATATAATATATTTTTGAGAGAGAAGTTAAACTTTTTTATGTTTCCTTTATTAATTTAAATTCCAAACAGTATACAACAGAGAGATTAAGAATAAGGTTGATTGTTTTTGGGTCCAATGCTCTCTGTTTTTTATGGGCTGGATGTGGTGTGGCAGCGCTCTAACATTGTATTTTGCTCTCTTTTGTTCTCTCATGCTCGCTGTCATTCTCACATGCTCACTTTCGCCCTCTCGTATGCTCTCCCTTGCCCTCCATCGCTTAATTTTGCTCACTTTCTCTCTCTTTCACTCTCAGCTACTCACATTCGGTCTTTCTTGCTCATTTTCGCTCTTTATTGCTCACCCTTACTCTCTTTCCCTCTCTTGTTAACTATCGCTTTCTCTAGCTCTCCCTTGCTCACTGTTGAATTAAATTGAACTTTTCTAAAGTTTCTTCTTGTGTATGGACATTCCAAAAAATATATAACAGTGTGTTGATTAATTGTAAGTGTAAACTTTTTAAGGTTTTTTTTTGTAAATTGAAAATTCAAAAAAAGTTATAAGCTAAGATATTAAACTTGAACTTTTCTGAAGTACAGAACGGCTTTCTAAAGAAACATCTAAAAATTTTGCCTAAAATCGTGTCCACTCTAGAGAAATAGAAACATTTACATAGAAGATAATAGATGATATGTTATAGATGATAAATGATAGATAATAGACATTTTATCTAAAATCTAATCCACTCTAGAAAAACAATAATTCAAAACAAAAACATTTCAAGTTTGATTAATAATTGATGAGAGATGATAGATGGCCGATTAAAAATATTATGTCTTAAATGAATTTCATTTTAGATAGGGAAAGAATATAGAAAAAAATAAATAAAAAGTTGAAAAAAATATATGACAAACCGAAGACAAAAATATCAAACATTTTATATTATAATAGATGACATGTTACAGTCAATAAATGGCAGATGATAAATGAGAGGTGACAAATAATTTATTAAAGATCTTAATTAGCAAATTAGAAAACTTTTCAAGTTCATTAAGCTTGTCAGATAAAATATGCAATTCACTTTTAATAAATAACCAATAAAATGTGATAGATGATAGATCAGAAATAATAAATTGATTCCACAACTGAGAAAATATAGAAACATTTAAATTTAGATAAATAATAGTTGGCAGATAAGATGTAATAGATGATAGGTGGTAGATAATAGATCATAGATGATAGATGATAGATTAGTAAGTAGAAAACATTTTGGACAAAAACCAACATTATACGAACATTTAAATTTTCATAAATAAAAGATGATGACAAACGTCACATTTTATCTACAATCCATTCTATTTAGTTAAAAATATACAGTCGTTTATTTTTTTTAATAATAGATGGTAGATGACATATCATAAATAACAGATGGAAGTTGCAAGATGACATGTGATACATACAAATGGTAGACGACAGATAAAAATTGATAGATGATAGATGGTTTGCAACAAATGACAGATGATAGATGGAAATGTAGCAGATAAGATGTTATAGACGATCGATGACAGATTATAAATGGTAGATAGTAAATCGAAGATGATAGATGGTAGATTAAAAAGTGTAAATCACTTTAGACAAAAACCAAAATTAATTCATTTCAAATTTCAAAAATAATAGATGATACATAAAACATTTTGTGTACAATCGATTCTATTTTAGAAAAGTTAAAAATATACGAATATTTTTTATTAATTTTTAAAATAATCATAAGTGATAAATGCAGATGAAAACTGTTAGATGATTGGTGGTATACAACAAATGATAGATGACAGATGAAAGTTGATAGATAACATGTGGTTTACAACAAATGGCAGATGGCAGATAAAAGTTAATAGATGATATATAGTATATGACAGATGATAGATAAAATAAATGAAAAACTTGATTAAGCGATTAATGATAGATATCATAGAAGTATTTAAAGTTTGATAAATAGTAGATAGCAGATACGATGTGATAGATGATAGGTGTTAGATTATAGGTGATAGATAAAAGATAGTGGATACCATTTTAGACAGAAACTAAAATTATAGGAACATAATTCAAAAATAATAGATGATTTTTAAATCTTTGCAGAGAGTGACCGATATCTTGGAGAGGGGGCGGGGGGAATTACCTATTGGGGTATATCTTGACCTCTCCAAGGCATTATACACTAAATAAACTTTACACTTATGGTAAACGAGGAAAATGTCACAGCCTTATAAAATCAATTTTAGAGAACCGTTGGAATAATATCAAAATCCAAAATATCGAATCAGAAAAATGGACTGTCAAATAGAGCCGTACCGCAGAGGAGCATTTTAGGATCAATACTCTTCATAATAATTTAAATATTCACCGAAATGTACGAAAACAATACAAAAATATTTTATATAGGGAAAGTAATAAATATTGATTTGATTTGATTTGAAAGGTGTTTTCTTGTGTTGAGTCATTTGAAAAATATATAATAGAGATTTGAGAAGGAAGATAAACTTTTTAAAGTTTTTTCTTGTTAATTGAAATTACAAAAAATATACAACAAAGAGATTATGGTTAAAAGTTTCTAGTTTCTTTCTCTGTTTGTGCAAATTTAACAAATATACAATACAATTTAAATTGAGGTTCAAACTCGCTCTTCCTTGCTATCTTTCGCTCTCTGTTGCTTCCTTTCGCTCTCTGTTATTCTCTTTTGCTCTCCCTTGCTCTTTTTCGCTCGTCGTTGCTCTTTTCTGTTTCCTCCTACATTCTCCCGCATTTTCTTGCTCGCTTTCATTCTTCCATGCTCACTTTCGCTGTCTCTCTTGACCTTCTTCGCTCTACCTTGCTTTATTTCGCTTGTTGTTGCTCTCATTTACACTCATTTGCTCTACTTTGCTCACTTTTGCTCTCTCTTGATCTCTTTCACTCTCAATTACTCACATTCGGTCTCCTATTTATTTTCGCTCTTTCCTGCTTGCCCTTGCTCTCTTTCGCTCTCTTGTTCACTATCGTACTCTCCCTTGCTCACTGTCTAACGAGATTGGATATTTTTTAGTTTCTTCTTGTGTGTGGACATTCCAAAAATCTATAATACAGTTTTGAGAGAGAAGTTAAACTTTTTAAACTTTTCTCTAGTTAATTGAAATTCCAAAAAATATATAAGAGAAATATTAAAAGCTTAAACTTTTTTAATGTTGTTTTTACGCAGATTCCAAAAAATATACAATAGAGTCGAAATTAAACATTAAACATTCCCAAAGTTTTTTATTGTTATTTGAAATTCCAAATAATATACAACAGGAATACGAAAATAATTTGAAGGCTTGGAACATGTTACGAACCTTAATTGAAGTAATTATCAACGAAATTTACAAACAAATTTTAAAAAAATTAAAAGACCCTCGATTATGTTATGATAATTGGAGGGTGGGATAGTGGCCACCCACCCACCCTACATATGCTAGTATACTTAAACCAGAATTTACTTTTAAATTTCTTGATATTAAAACTAAAATTACTGACCTATTTCAAAAAAACAAAACCAAATATTGTGGTTTAAATATAAACGTATATGTAGGGTGGGTGGGTGGCCTCTAACCCACCCTCCAACCAGTAAAACATACGGCAGAGTTTAATGGAAGGAAAATAAAATATTAAAAGTTTTTTTGCACAATTAAAATCACTAATTTTTTTCACCAAAACTGTTTTTAAAATTGAAAACCCTTGTCTATGTTATAGGAATTGGATGGTGGGATAGTGGCCACCCACCCTACATATGCACATAAACTTAAACCAGAATTTACCTTTAAATTTCTTGACATTAAAACTAAAATTACTGACCTATTTCAGAAAAACAAAAACAAATATTGTGGTTTAGATGTAAACGTATATGTAGGGTGGGTGGGTGGCCTCTAACCCACCCTCCAACCAGTAAATCATACGACAGAGTTTAATGGAAGGAAAATAAAATATTAAAAGTTTTTTGCACAATTAAAATCAATAATTTTCTAAAACAGTTTTTTTTAATTGAACACCCTTGTTTGTGTTATTGTAATTGGATGGTGGGATAGTGGCCACCCACCCACCCTACATACGCACATAAACTTAAACCAGAATTTACTTTTAAATTTCTTGATATTAAAACTAAAATTACTGACCTATTTCAAAAAAACAAAACCAAATATTGTCGTTTAAATATAAACGTATATGTAGGGCGGGTGGGTGGCCTCTAACCTACCCTCCAACCAGTAAAACATACGATAGAGTTTAATTGAAAGAAAATAAAATATTAAAAGTTTTTTGCACAATTAAAATCAATAATTTTCTTCATCAAAACAGTTTTTTTAATTGAAAACCCTTATTTATGTTATTGTAATTGGATGGTGGGATAGTGGCCACCCACCCACCCTACATACGCACGTAAACTTAAACCAGAATTTACTTATAAATTTCTTGACATTAAAACTAAAATTACTAACCTATTTCACAAAAATAAAACCAAATATTGTGGTTTAGATGTAAACGTATATGTAGGGTGGGTGGGTGGTCTCTAACCCACCCTCCAACCAGTAAAACATACGACAGAGTTTAATGGAAGGAAAATAAAATATTAAAAGTTTTTTGCACAATTAAAATGAATAATTTTCTTCATCAAAACAGTATTTTTTAATCGAACACCCTTGTTTGTGTTATACACCCACCCTACATATGCACGTAAACTTAAACCAAAAATTACTTATAAATTTTTTGACACTAAAACTAAAATTACCGACCTATTTCAAAAAAAACAAAACCAAATATTTTGGTTTAAATATAAACATATATGTAGGGTGGGTGGGTGGCCTCTAACCCATCCTCCAATCAGTAAAACATACGACAGAGTTTAATGGAAGGAAAACAAAACATTAAAAGTTTTTTGCACAATTAAAATCAATAATTATCTTCATCAAAACAGTTTTTTTTTTAATTAAACACCCTTGTTTGTGTTATAGTAATTGGATGGTGGGATAGTGGCCACCCACCCACCCTACATATGCACATAAACTTAAACCAGAATTTACTTTTAAATTTCTTGATATTAAAACTAAAATTACTGACCTATTTCAGAAAAACAAAAACAAATATTGTGGTTTAGATGTAAACGTATATGTAGGGTGGGTGGGTGGCCTTTAACCCATCCTCTAATTAGTAAAACATACGACAGAGTTTGATGAAAGGAAAATAAAATATTAAAAGTTTTTTGCACAATAAAATCATTAATTTTTTTCACCAAAGCAGTTGTATTTAATTGAAAACCCTTGTTTATGTTATTGTAATTAGATGGTGGGATAGTGGCCACCCACCCACCCTACATATGCACATAAACTTAAACCAGAATTTACTTTTAAATTTCTTGATATTAAAACTAAAATTACTGACCTACTTCAAAAAAACAAAACCAAATATTGTCGTTTAAATATAAACGTATATGTAGGGCGGGTGGGTGGCCTCTAACCCACCCTCCAACCAGTAAAACATACGACAGAATTTAATGGAAGGAAAATAAAATATTAAAAGTTTTTTGCACAATTAAAATCAATAATTTTCTTCACCAAAACTGTTTTTAAAATTGAAAACCCTTGTCTATGTTATAGGAATTGGATGGTGGGATAGTGGCCACCCACCCACCCTACATATGCACGTAAACTTAAACCAGAATTTACTTTTAAATTTCTTGACATTAAAACTAAAATTACTGACCTATTTCAAAAAACAAAACCAAATATTGTCGTTTAAATGTAAACGTATATGTAGGGTGGGTGGGTGGCCTCTAACCCACCCTCCAACCAGAAAACATACGACAGAGTTTAATGGAAGGAAAATAAAATATTAAAAGTTTTTTTGCACAATTAAAATCATTAATTTTTTCCACCAAAACAGTTTTTTTTTTTAAATTGAAAACCCTTGTTTATGTTATTGTAATTGGATGTTGGGATAGTGGCCACCCACCCACCCTACATATGCACATAAACTTAAACCAGAATTTTCTTATAAATTTCTTGGGAAAACTAAAATTACTGACCTATTTCACAAAAACAAAAACAAATATTGTGGTTTAGGTGTAAACGTATATGTAGGGCGGGTGGGCGGCCTCTAACCCACCCTCCAATCAGTAAAACATACGACAGAGTTTAATGGAAGGAAAATAAAATATTAAAAGTTTTTTGCACAATTAAAATCAATAATTTTTTTCACCAAAACTATTTTTAAAATTGAAAAACCCTTGTCTATGTTATAGGAATTGGATGGTAGGATAGTGGCCACCCACCCACCCTACATATGCACATAAACTTAAACCAGAATTTATTTTTAAATTTCTTGACATTAAAACTAATATTACTGACCTATTTCAGAAAAACAAAAACAAATATTGTGGTTTAGATGTAAACGCATATGTAGGGTGGGTGGGTGGCCTCTATCCCACCCTCCAACCAGTAAAACATACGACATAGTTTAATGGAAGGAAAATAAAATATTAAAAGTTTTTTGCACAATTAAAATGAATAATTTTCTTCATCAAAACAGTATTTTTTAATCGAACACCCTTGTTTGTGTTATAGTAATTGGATGGTGGGATCGTGGCCACCCACCCACCCTACATATGCACGTAAACATAAACCAGAATTTACTTTTAAATTTCTTGATATTAAAACTAAAATTACTGACCTATTTGAGAAAAACAAAAACAAATATTGTGGTTTAGATGTAAACATATATGTAGCGTTGGTGGGTGGCCTCTAACCCATCCTCCAATTAGTAAAACATACGACAGAGTTTAATTGAAGGAAAGTAAAATATTAAAAGTTTTTTGCACAATTAAAATCATTAATTTTTTTCACCAAAACAGTTTTTTTTTAATTGAACACCTTTGTTTGTGTTATAGTAATTGGATGGTGGGATAGTGGCCACCCATCCACCCTACATATGCACATAAACTTAAACCAGAATTTACTTATAAATTTCTTGACATTAAAGCTAAAATTACTTTCCTATTCCAAAAAAACAAAAACAAATATTGTGGTTTAGATGCAAACGTATATGTAGGGTAGGTGGGTGGCCTCTTATCCACCCTCCAATCAGTAAAACATACGCCAGAGTTTAATGGAAGGAAAATAAAATATTAAAAGTTTTTTGCACAATTAAAATCAATAATGTTCTACAACAAAACAGATTTTCTAAATTGAAAACTCTTGTTTATGTTATAGTAATTGTATGGTGGGATCGTGACCACCCACCCACCCTACATTGCACATAAAGTTAAACCAGAATTTACTTTTAAATTTCTTGATATTAAAACTAAAATTACTGACGCATTTCAGAAAAACAAAACCAAATATTGTGGTTAAGATGTAAACGCATATGTAGGGTGGGTGGGTGGCCTCTAACCCACCCTCCAACCAGTAAAACATATGACAGAGTTTAATGGAAGGAAAATAAAATATTAAAAGTTTTTTGCACAATTAAAATTAATCATTTTCTTCACCAAAACAGTTTTTTGTAATTGTTAATAATGAAAACTTTTACAATCTATAATCAAATTATCAATCAATTTCTTACCATTTGATCATCGCCGCCGTAATTGACGTACTGCACCTCCTCGCCGTCTTCGTTCACCACGAACTTTACATCCCCCATTGTTGCACACACCCCGCCGCTTCAACTTAACCGCCGTCAGGCAGGCGTCATGGTCGACTGTCAAAATCCTCCTTGGGTCGAGTCGCGGACCTGAAATAGAAACGGTCACAAGGTGAACGCCAATAACTTAATCATTCCCTCTCAATTCCCTAGAGAGCGCATTAGAACAATCACTACATCTCCGGTCATTTAATGACCTGCCATCGTCACTTCCATTTCACACACGTACAACAATCAAATATATAATGATTTAAAAATGCGAAACCTTCAGTAAATATACAGAAATAAGTTTTTAAACGACTACAAAATAAGATTCATTGTTGTATTTTTCTTAACTATGTAATAATTTAAATCATACGTTTCACATTATAAATATTACAGAATCAATTATAATTAATCGTGTATAAATGATAATTGCAAGTCCATTGAAGAAGTAGATAAGCAGGACAATAATTGTTATCTCGAAATATTGTAATACTACCTTCAATAAAGACGATTATCTCTTTCTCTGATAAATGCAATATTGATGTAATTAGTTGTAATAGTAGTGATTATCTTTATTTATTTTTGTAAGATATATTAATTATTTTTATAAATACACATTAATTTATTCCTTTGAATAAATAAAAATTGTATCTACGTTATTATTTAAGTGTCGGCAAGATTATATCCTATACATATAGGAAATATTATAAACGATAAAAATATTTTTAATAACTTGTTTTATTGTCAGAGGATTTAAATTTTAATTGCTGTACAGATTAAGTGAGTAATTTGATGTTAGTTCTATAATCCGAAAAATTGTTATAAAATTATATTTATTAAGATTGTATCACTTAAAAAAATACGTTTTATCTATATCCTCATAATTATATACACATCCTAAAAGATAATTTCAAATAGTTTATTGATTATTGGGGTTAAATTAAAAATTAAATTATAAAAAAAATATTTAATCCTCTCAATTAACAACAAAATTCTACGTATTTATTTTGGTTGTTATTCGATGTAAAACAATAAACCTTGACACTTTTATTATATAAAAAAATATGGTAAAAACCATTTCGTGAGAATTCGACGTATGGAATTTGTTTGTGTGTATTTTCTTTTCAGTGAATAACATTTTATAAATTGGACATTCATCCTTCAAGGAAACGTGACGTTAATTGGACGCTAATGACTTTCCACACCGATATTGAGATTAATTGGTTGCCGGAATGAAAAATCGCCAATTATTATAATATTTATATATAAAAGAAACAAAACAAACACGCATAGAAAGTCAAACGGTTTTGTGTGTACAGTTCATTCGTAAATAAATGAAAGTGTCAGGTTGTTGAATGTTTAATTATAATAAAAATTATTCTATTCATTATTTTGAATAATAATTATATTTATTTATAATGAACAATTGAGAGTTAACAAATGTCAGATAGATGATAAACAAATATATAATTCCTCAAAATTAAGGTAAATTTAAAAATCAAATCAAACATTTCTATTGCGGCAATTACAAGAATTGTGTCAAAGTGTTTTGATGGAGTTTAATTCAGAAATTGATCACAAATGACAGACCGAAAAATGATAAATGACGCATGACATGTGACATAAGACATAAGATGAATGACAGATGACAGATGAATGTTGAGAAGATTATAGAAGTCAAATGGCAATAGTATACAAAAAGTAACAAACCGATTGCAGATGATAAATATTAATGAATGATATAGATAACTCAATTGACAGATCACAATTTAGAGTTGACAGATGATAGTACTTTTAATTATGTTATATAAACTAACAGTGTAATACAAAAAATTGAATATGAAATATTACTCAGAAAAATATAAAAATTAAAAATTAACTTGTTAATGTACTTCATTAAGTGACATGGCAAATGATAGATGACACGAAACAAGTGACATATAGCAAATTGCAATTGAGAGTTAGATGATAGAAGACACATGACAGATGACGAATGACAAATGACAGATGACAGATAACAAATGATAGATATGTATGAAAAATTACAGTGAACAAACAACTAAGAATTAACTAAATAACAGATAAAAAATGAGACTTGACAGATGACAGATGGTAACTGACAAACGGATGACAGACGGCAGATGATAAATTACATGTAATATATGATAGATGACAATATTAAATATGTATTAAAAGTTACAGATGACAGACAATCATTAAGAGTTAACAGAATGACAGATTACAATTAATGGTTAATAGATGATAGATGGCAGCTGACAGATGACAGACGATAGAAAACAGATAATAAATGGCAGGTACACATAAAATAATCACAGAATTCCTGAAGATTGTGAAGAACTGGAAAAATCAAAACAATTTTGTCAAATTGCAGATGAGAGGTGAGAGATGACAAATGACATATAACATATGACAGATAACAGATGACAGATGACAGATGACATAAGACAGATGGCAGATGGCAGATGATAGATGACAGATGATAAATGGTAGCCGACAGATAACAGACAATAAGAAGTAGACACACATAAAAAATGACAAATGATCTATCATATTTTACTTGTCATCTGTCATCCCTCATTTGTCGAATCTTATCTGAAATTTGTCAATTGTCATATGTTTTGATACAAATATCAATTATCATTTATTCAGTTTTATCTGTCATCTATGAATCATTATTAATTAACTGCCATCTGTGATGAATTTCTGAACTACTTAAAAGACACCCATCTATTACTTGTCACTTTTTATGTGTATCTGGCATTCATCATCTGTTATCTATCGGCTGCAATCTGTCATCCGTCAAGTCTTAATTGTAATATGTCATTCTGTTAATTCTTAATTATTGTTTGTTTACTGTAGTTTTTAAGAGAGTTAACAGATGGCAGAAGACACATGACAGATGACAGATGACAATTTGCAAATGGCAAATATGTATGAAAAATTTCAAATGACAGACAACAATTGAGGGTTCACAGAAGACAGATGATTGATGACAAGTGACAGGTGACAAATGTTAAATTTGTATGTAAAATTAGATCTGACAGTTAATAATTGAGTGAGTTAACAGAATAATAGATTACAATTAAGAGTTATCAGATGACAGATGAAAGAAGACAGATAATCAATAGGCAGACAAGCATCAAAAATGACAAGTGACAAGTGATAAATAAATACAGAATTTAGGTTGGTGTAATTAACAAATAAATTACACCAACCTAAATTAATTTCTTGTTCCAAATTTATCATAAAATACAGAATTCCTGAAAATTGTGATGAACTGGAATAATAAAATATTTCTGGCAATAACAATTGCAGACGAGAGTTGACCAAAGACAAATGGCAGATGACAGATGATAGAAGATAGAACATTTGTCAACTGTCATCTGTCATATGTATTCTATCATCTGTTAACTCTCAATTGCAATTTGCCATATATCACATGTTCGTTGTCATTTATCATGTAATTTAGTGAAGAATTTCATACACATTTGTCACTGTCATCTATGAATCATTGTTGGCAATAACAATTTTATCAAAATATTTTCAGTAGTTCGGAAATTTTCAACTGTTTTTTTTAATGTGCTGTACTTTATGAAACTTTAAACTGTTTCTTCTCTTAACTATTCTTTTTTTTTTTAGAAAAATCTTAGTACAATAATGTGGCAGATGACAGCAGATGATAGATGAAAAATGTGTCGGATGACAGATGACTGCAGATAACAAATGACAACCGATAATAGATGACCGCAGGTGATGGATATCAGCAATTGACAGATGACAGCATCTCTGCTTCTTCTTCAATTGTTCTTTCTTAAAAACATCTTAATAAATTAGGATGGCAGATGACAGCAGACGATAGATGACAAATAACGCATGTCAAATGACAGATAATGGCAGATGAGAAATGACATGAAGATGAAAAATGATAGATTATAAATTACAGATAAAAGATAGTAGATGAAAAATGTCAGCAGGTGACAGTTGATAGCATCTCTGTTTCTACTCTTCAATTGTTTTTTCTTAGAAACATCTTAATAAATTAGGATGACAGATGATAGATGACACCAGATAATAGATGACAAATAACACATGTCAGATGACAGCAGATTGATAGCTGATGGCAGATAAGAGCAGGTGACAGATGACTGCAGATGCCTGATACTAGATTACAAATTGCAGATGACAGATGATAGATTACAAATTAAAGATGAGAGATAGTAGTAGATGGTAGATGACAGATAACAAATGGCAGATGATAGATTATAAATTATAGATGTTCCATGACCGCATGACAGATACCTGATAACAGGTGACAGATGATAAATGATAATTAATAGAATACAAATTACAGATAAAAGATAGAAGATTACAGTAGATGCCACCACATGATAGATGACAACATTTCTCCCTTTCTTCAACTGTTTTATTCCTAGAACCATTAAGATGGCAGATGACAGATGACAATAGATGACTGATGATAGCAGAAGACAATTGCATTTTCTTAAAAAAGCATATGATAGATAACAGATGACAGATGATAGATGAAATATTACAAATTACAGATGATAAATGGTAGATGACAGATGACTTAAAACAGATGACATAATAGATGATAGTATATAAATTACATGACACATGGTGGATATCAGATGACAGATCTTAGAAAAATCTTAATAAACTAGAATTACAGATGACAGATGAAAGCAGACGATAGATGACAAATGACAGACGATAGCAGATGACAGCAAATGACAGATGATAGATGATAGCAGATTACAGATAACAGATGGCAGCAGATGACAGACGATAACAGATGACAGATGACACATGACTGCAGACGTCAGATGACTGATGATATATGATAGATTATAAATTACAGATGACAGATGATAGATGGCAGATAACGAGAAACCGATGACAGATGATAAATTATAAATAACAGATAAAGAAAAATAGATGACAAACGAGAGCAGATGACAGATGGCAGCATCTCTGTTTATACTTTTTAATTGTTTGTTTTCTTTTTGGCAGATAACACCAGACAATAGATGATAAATGATGGATGTTAGATGACATATGCCAGCAAATGACAGATGATAGATGACAGCAGAATAGAGTTGACAGATAGCAGCATAGCACAGACCACAGGAGAAAACAGATAATTGCAGATGACATTATAAATTAAAGATGATAGATGATCTATTACAAATTACAGATCATTTCAGCAGATAACAGATGAAATAATCTCTATTTCTTCTCTTCAGTTATTTCTTCTTATTAATATCTTGACAAATGACACATTCAGATGACAGATGTTAGATGATAGCAGATTACAGATAACAGATGGCAAAAGATGGCAGATAACAGATGACTGCAGATGCCAGATTATAGTTTATAAATTACAAGTTACAGATGACAGATGATAGATTATAAATTACTAATGACAGATGACAGATGATAGAAGATCTATTACAAATTACAGATGACAGCATCTCTAATTCTTCTCTTTAATTATTTTTTTAGAAAAAACTTAATAAACTGAGATGACAGATGATAGATGACTGCAGACGATAGATGACAAATGGCATATTTTAGATGACAGATTACAGCAAATGACAGATGATAGCAGATTACAGATAAAAGATGACAGAAAATGACACACGCTAGCAGAAGACTGTAGATGACAAATACTGTAATGACAGATGATAGATGATAGATTACAAATTACAGATGACAGGTGTTAGATTACATATTACATGATGATAGATTATAAATTACGGATGACAGACAAAACATGACAAATAACTAATGGCAGGTGACAGATGATAGATAATGACAGCAGATAACAGATGACAACATCTCTGTTTTTTCTCTTAAGCTGTTTTTTTCTTAGAAAAAATAAGATGACAAATGACAATAGATGGCTGATGACACATGTCAGATTACAGCAGATGACAGATGTCAGAAGATGGCAGATTACAGCAGATGACTATTGTATTTTCTTAATAAAATCCTAATAAATTAAGATGACAGATGAAAGCAGATGACAGACGATAAATAATAGATTGCAAATAGATGGCAGATAACAAAAAAATAGAAGACAGACGATACATTATACATTTTACAGATGACAAATAGCATATGACAGATGATAAATTACAGGTGACAAATGTCAAATTTATATGTAAAATTAGAGATGACAAATAATAATTGAGAGCTAACATAATAATAGATTACAATTAAGAGTTACCAGATGAGAGATGGCAGCTGACAGATGACAGACATATAAGACAGATAATCAATAGGCAGATAATCATGAAAAATGACAAATGACATTGATAAATAAACACAAAATTCCAGAAGATAAAATCAAATATTTATGTCAATAAAAAATTTTGTCAAATTGCAGACGAGAGGTCGCAAATGACAAATGACAGATGACAGTTGACAGCTGGCAAATATGTATGAAAAATTACAGATAATAAACAATAATTAACAGATTACAATTGAAACTTAACAGATGACAGATGGCAACTGACAGATAACAGATGATAAATAAGAGATACACAAAAAATATGGCAAATGAAAGATAATAAGTAAACATAGAATTCCTAAAGATTGTGGAGAATTGGAAAAACATTTCTAATAATTTTTTCAATTTTTTTAGTTCTTCAGAAATTCTTCACAGATATCAGAAAAATTTCAACAGTTTACAAAAATTATTTCATTTTAATAGGTTTCATTAAAAAAATCAGAAATTTTCTCACCTACAGAGATGTAGGTTTATAATTACAGTTGATAGATTCTAGATGCAAAAAAGACAGAAATAATACATCACACAAAACAAATGAAAAATAATAAATTACAGATACAAGATGACATGTAACAAATTATATTATAATTATCCTTTCGTGATAAATAACATTTCTCGTTAAAATTGAAATTATTCTCTTATTAACAAAAACGGCAAAATCTCGAAACGTCCTTGGTTTATATAAGATAGAGTGAATTGTATGTGCGTTTAGTTGTTATGAAATTGAGACGCAGTGAAAGTTCATAATAATTGATAATTATCTGCTAGTTTCAAAAATCGACGTTTATATTTCAATTGGTTATATTTACACTTAACGTTTATAAATAAAACTGCTCTTCAAAAAAAAAAACAATTAAATTGCATTGATCATTATCGGCATTATCTATAATAGCTAAGTTCGTTTATCAATACATCTTCAAAAAAAGTATATTGGTATGTAGATAATACTTATAAATATATTTCATAAAATTTTTAAGCATAATTTCACTGTTTTTATTTGTTGTTTCTACCTAGATTTTCATCTCTTATAAAATTTAATCGTAAAAACATTTTTGTTTATTACGTCCATATTTTAGGCCTAAATTAGAACCTTGTGGAACACAAAAATAATGATAAGACTAATATCGTTGATTCAAATCAATTTAACTCGTGTTATTATAATTAAAATCATGCAAATACGATTAATTGTTAATTCATTAAACACCTAGAGATCGCATTTACGTGTACGATTACGTACACAATAGAAATTCACTATTTCCTGTTTCTCATCGTTAATTACGAAATTAAATTCTATACAAGGTCACGCCGTGCAAACAATTTGCATTTTGCTGTGATTAATAAATACCTCATTTTTCAGATTTTAAAATATTTCATTTTATCTAGCAATGTGTTATATACGTGCCGCGGTATTTTGTGATAAATAATAATAATAATATATCCCCCACGTGAACTGAACAGTCGACGGCGACTCACCTTGAATAAATAATGCGTTTCGGAAACTGAGGACATTGTTTGATTTTGGTGTTATTATTATTTGGTTTAAATTATTCGCGTGCGACTGAGATAGGTAGATGAGTTTCTACGTTATCGCATGAAATGAAAAGGTCGTACACATTTTTTTTTTTCATTTCGCTCGACCCCGCACTAATTTTAGTGAATATCATAAAATGCAAACGTATACAAAAATAGAGATAAGAGATGAAAATCTAAAAATGAAATTGTTTAATTGTAAAATTTCCAAAGTAAATTAAAATTGAAGACTTGTAAAAAAACGAGGTTTTTAATAAGAGTTTTTTTTTTAAGTTAAAGTTTAATAATAAAATGTATTAAAATCCTTTTGTTCGTTGTAGAAAATTTGTTTTGTGATCTTATTAAGACTCACTGTTGTAGATTCACGAAATGTTTTCGTATTGTTAAATTTAAAGTTTAAATAGTTTGCTGGAAAAAACTGTAAAACAATCGAAGTTTTGCAAAAAAGTTAAATTGAAAAAAATTTAAAAAGTTGAAAAATTTAAAACAATTTCTTTTAGACTTCTAGAATTTCACAGTACTCTTATTTCTCTTCTATGATAATGTTTCAAATTGTATTGCACTAACTCACCTGACTTTTCCATCAATTTTTTTTCTTTTAAATATCTATTTTTTCAATTTTTCTTCAATTTATAGTTTTTGCTAAATCCTTTCTTAATCTTATCAAAATTGTTTAGGAATCTTTCTTTTTAAAATTGTGAAAATTTGCTTCGAGAGATCTAGAATTTAGAAACTAATTTTGAATGAAAAAAATAATAATAAAAGCAACAGAAATAAAGAGTTTATAACAAATGTTCTTGATGGTTGAAATTTCGTAAAAACAAAATCGTTTAAAATTAGGAAATAGTTGAAAATTTTCTTAGAAAAAGCAATTCAGAAATGTAAAAAAAAAACAGAAAGTCATATAAAAAATTTATAGAGTTAAATTTTTACAGTCAATTGAAATTTTCGTGAAAACAAAACATTTAAAATTTACTCCAACATTTAGCAACAGTTGAAAATTTTCATTAAAAATCAGTTTTAAAAAGTAGATAAAAAAACAGTTTAAAATAGTTGAAATTTTTTGAGAATAAAAAACAATTGAAAATTCACAAATCGAAATTATAAGATTTTGGAATTTGTTAAAATCAGCAATTTTTAAACACAAAATTGTCAAAGAAAAATATTAAAATTTAATTATTGTTTGCTTTATACAGTTTTGTTATTTATTTAAAAAAATAATTCAAATTAAAAACTGTTGTTTTACAATTTTTTTAAGAATTTGTTAATACTAACATTTTTTAATAATTTGTGTCAATTTTTTCTTAAATTTTAATTAACCGTTTTTACTGATTTCTCAATTATTATTATTTTTCGTAAAATTTCAATTGTTTCTAAACACTTTAAACTCATTTTTTTAAATGTTTTGTTATAATTATTTTCAAATTTTTGCATAGTTTCTTACTGAAAATAGCAGATTTTCAACCAATTGTTTATTTTTAACGCTTCTCTTATCATTTCAATTGTTTTTTTTTTATTTAGTAAAGTTTCTACTGTTTTTTTGGTAAGTTTACAACAAATTGTTTTTAAAAACATTTTTTGTTATTTTTCTAATTGTTTTCCTCTTTCATGATATTTGAATCGTTTCCCTCTAGGTAAAATTTCAATTGTTTTCAAGCACCTTAAACTATTTTTTATACTTTTTGTACGATTTTTTTTCAATTGTTTCTTTCTTAATTAAGTTAACTATTTTCAGTGATGTTTTAATACTGCTTTTTTTTTGGTAAAAATTTAATTTAAACACTAAACGTTTTTTATGGTTTTATGATTTTTTTCAATTGTTTTTTTTAAATTATTTTTCGAAAATTTCGTCTATTTTTCAGGATTTTTTTAAGAAATCGTTTATAGTAATACTTTTTAATAATTTATCAATTTTTTTTCTTAAATATTAACTGTTTTTACTGATTTTATTCAATTATTATTGTTTTTCGTAAAATTTCAAGTGTTTCTAAACCCTTTGAACTAGTTTTTAATACTTTTTTTTTTCAATTAATTTTTTTTGTATAATTTCAATTGTTTATAAAAACACTAAACTGATTTTTTCTATGATTCTTTTTCAATTGTTTTTAAAAAAATTATTTAAAGTTTCAACCAATTGTTTATTCTATTATGATTTCAATTGATTTTTATTTAGTAAAGTTTTCAACTGTCTTTTTTTACTAATTTTGCAACAACTTGTTTATAAAAACATGTTTTAAATTTTTTTCAATTGTTTCCTTTTTTTGTGCTTATTAAACCATTTCCTTCTAGGTAAAATTTCAATTGCTTCCAAGTATCTTAAATTGTTTTTTATACTTTTTGTATAATTTTTTTTTTCAATTGTTTTTATTTTTTAATTTTTATAATTTCATCTATTTTTTTAGCAAGTTTTCAACAAATTTTTTATAGTAACATTTTCTAATAACTTTTTTCAGTTGTCTCTTTTTTTTAATTTCAACTGTTTTTATTGATTTTTAAATTGTTTCCTTTTTGTTTTTTAACAATTGTTTATTTTTAACACTGTTTTTTACTTAGTAAAGTTTCAAGTGTTTTTTAGTATTTAGTTTTTAAAAACAATTTCTTGTTATTTTCCAATTGTTTTCTTCTTTCATGATACTTGAAACTTTTATCTCCAGGTAAAATTCAATTGTTTCTAATTTTTATAGTTTTATCTAATTTTTATAGAAAGTTTTCAACAAATTTTTTATAGTAACGTTTTTTCAGGTGTTTCCATTTTAATTTTAACTGTTTTTAATGATATTTCAATTGTTTTTTTTTGTTTTTTTTAACAATTGTTTATTTTTAACGGTTCTCTTATGATTTCAATTGTTTTTTATTTAGTAAAGTTTCAACTGTTTTTTTTACTAATTTTTCAACAAATTATTTTGAAAAACATTTGTTATTATTTTTTCAATAGTTTTCTTCTATCTTGATACTTGAATCGTTTCCCTTTAGGTAAAATTTCAATTGTTTCTAAGAACTTTAAACTGTTTTTTTTTATACTTTTTGTATAATTCTTTTAAGGTTTGTTTTAATTTTTACAGTTTCATCTGTTTTTTTTTTGTAGTAATTTTTTAACAAATTGTTTATAGTAACATTTTCAAATAACTTTATTCAATTGTTTCGATTTCAATTTTAACTGTTTTTAGGGATATTTCAATTATTTCCTTTTTGTTTTTTTTTTAACAATTGTTTACTTTTAACGCTTCTCTTATGATTCCAATTGTTTTTTTTTATTTAATAAATTTTCAACAAATTGTTTTTAGAAACATTTGTTGTTATTTTTTCAATTGTTTTCTTCTTTCTTGATACTTGAATCGTTTCCCTCTAGGTAAAATTTTAATTGTTTCTAAGAGCCCTAAACTATTTTTTTTATACTTTCTATATGATTTTTTTTTTCAATTGAACTTTAAACTGTTTTTTATACTTTTCATATAAATTTTTTCAATTGTTTGTTTTCAATTTTATAGTTTTATCTTTTTTTTTAGCAATTTTCAACAAATTATTTAGAGTAACATTTTCTAATAACTTTTTTAAATTGTTTCCTTTCTAATTTCAACTGCTTATTTTTAGTTTAGTTCAATTGTTTTCTTTTTGATTTTATGGTGAAATTGGCTCTATTTTTAACACTTAAACACCTGCATTCTGTATTATTTCTTGACAAATGTAAAATTTTGTTCTGACATAAGTTTTAGATTTTCTACTGCCTATAATATCATCTATTATCTATCATCTATCATCTATCATCTATCATCTATCATCTATCATCTATCATCTATCATCTATCATCTATCATCTATCATCTATCATCTATCATCTATCATCTATCATCTATCATCTATCATCTATCATCTATCATCTATCATCTATCATCTATCATCTATCATCTATCATCTATCATCTATCATCTATCATCTATCATCTATCATCTATCATCTATCATCTATCATCTATCATCTATCATCTATCATCTATCATCTATCATCTATCATCTATCATCTATCATCTATCATCTATCATCTATCATCTATCATCTATCATCTATCATCTATCATCTATCATCTATCATCTATCATCTATCATCTATCATCTATCATCTATCATCTATCATCTATCATCTATCATCTATCATCTATCATCTATCATCTATCATCTATCATCTATCATCTATCATCTATCATGAACCTAAAAGACCAGCGTATACCTTTTTAACTTCTTGTCGGTTATATAGGGATGTTTTATTAAGAAAATTAACATTTGAGAGATGACAAATAACAATTGACAGGTTACAGAGGAAATATGACAATTTGACGGATAAGAGTTGACAGATGACAATTGACAAGTTACAAATGAAATATAATAATTGGGAGTTGTAAGCTAACGGATAACAATTGACAGGTTATAATTGACATATGACAATTGGCAAATGTTAATTGATAACTTATAGCAGATATATTAAAATTGGCAATTGGCGTTTGGACACTAAATATATACTTTACAAATTTTACAGATGATAGTTGAAATATGACACAAAAATTGTATGTAGATGGCAGCTGACAGATAACAATTGACAGTTGACATAAAGAAGTAGAAATGACTCTTTGAAGTATAAAACATTTATTTTATTACAATCATCTTTAATATATTTAAACAACAAAAGAATAATATTACAGATGATGACAGACAGAAATTAGTCAGATAATAGTTAATAGATGAGTGTCAGCTGTCAAATGCCAATGTTTTTGACAGCTGACATATGACAATTGACAGTTGCTAGTTGACCCATAATAATTAAATCCTGATATATGACAATTGGCAGTTTGGAGCTGACAGATGATAATTGACAGTTTACAACTGACACATTTAAATTGACAGTTGAGAGTTGATAGATAACAGTTGACACTTTGAAGAGATAAATGACAATTTCCAACTAAAATATGACAATTGGAAATTGAGACCTCGAAATGACTATTGACAGTTTCCAGTTAACATACGATATTTGACAGTTAGGAGCTGACAGTTGACAATTTCAACTGACAAAGGAATTGACAGTTGCGAGTTAACAGACAACAATTAACAATTTACAAATAAAATATGACAATTTGGTATCGAGAGCTGTAAAATGATAATTGAAATTTTACAACTGATATTTGACAGTTAAGACAATTGACAACATTCAACTGACACACGACAGTTCATGGACAATCAATCATCTATCATAAAATCATAAAAATGAGTGTTAGAAGTAGCTGACATATGACAATTGACAATTACTAGTTGACACATAATAATTAACCCCTGATATATGATAATCGGCAGTTTAAAGCTGACAGATGATAAATGACAGTTTACAACTGACACATTTAAATTGACAGTTAAGAGTTGATAGATAACAATTGATACTTAAGAGATAACAAATGACAATTTACAACTAAAATATGATAATTGAAAATTGAGAGCTCGAAATGACTATTAATAGTTTCCAGCCAACATATGATATTTGACAGTTAGGAGTTAACAGTTGACAATTTCAACTGACACAAGGAAATTGACAGTTGCGAGTTAACAGATAACAATTAACAATTTACAAATCAAATATGACAATTCAGTATCGAGAGCTGACAGATGATAATTGAAATTTTACAGCTGATATTTGACAGTTAAGACCATTGACAATTTTCGACTGACACACGACGCTTCATGTAATCATCTATCGTCTATCATATAATATTTTTATAATTTTTTTAGTTTTAGAAGTAGCTGAGATATGACAATTGACAATTGCTAGTTGACACATAATAATTAACCCCTCATATGACAATTGGCAGTTTAGAGCTGACAGATGATAATTGACAGTTTACAACTGACACATTTAAAATGACAGTTAAAAGTTGATAGATAACAATTGACACGCAAGAGATAACAAATGGCAATTTACAACTAAAATATGACCATTAGAAATTGAGAGCTCGAAATGACTATTGACAGTTTACAGTTAACATATGATATTTGACAGTTAGGAGCAGACAGTTGACAATTTCAACTGACATAAGGACATTGGCAGTTGCGAGTTTACGGATAATAATTAACAATTTAAAAAAATATAATATGACAATTCAGTATCGAGAGCTAACAAATGATAATTGAAATAATTTTACATATTTGACAGTTAAGACAATTGACAATTTTCAACTGATAAACGACAGTTCACGGGCAATCTATTATCTATCATCTATCATAAAATCATAAAAATGAGTTTTAGAATATGACAATTGACAGTTGATAGCTGACACATATTAATTAACTCCTAATATATGACAATCGGCAGTTTAGAGCTGACAGATAATAATTGACAGTTTACAAGTGACACATTTAAATTGACGGTTAAAAGTTGATAGATAACAATTGACAATTTATAAATAAAATATGACAATTGGAAATTGAGAGCTCGAAATCACTATCGACAGTTTACAAATAATACTTGACAGTTAGGAGCTGACAGTTCACAATTTCAACTGACACAAGGTAATTGACAGTTGTGAGTTAACAGATAACAATTAACAATTAGCAATTTACAAATAAAATATGACAATTTAGTATCGAGAGCTGATAGATGATAATTGAAATTTTACAGCTGATAGTTGACAGTTAAGAGCTGACAAATGACAATTAACAATTTTCAACTAATACACGACAGTATCTATCATAAAATCATAAAAATGAGTTTTAGAAGTAGCTGATATTAGACAATTGACAGTTGCTAGTTGACACATAATAATGACCCCATGATATATGACAATTGGCAGTTTAAAGCTGATAGATAATAATTGACAGTTTACAACTGACACATTTAAATTGACAGTTATAAGTTGATAGATAACAATTGACACTTAAGAGACAAATGACAATTTACAACTAAAATATGACAATTGGAAATTGATAGCCCGAAAAGACCATTGACAGTTTAGAACTAACATATAATATTTGACATAAGGACATTGACAATTGCGAGTTTACAGATAACAATTGACAATTAACAATTTACAAATAAAATATGACAATTCATGACAGACAATATTTTACAGCTGCTAAGGTCATTTTTGTTTTTGCGGCTGCTTTCCTTTAAACCATGATTGATTCAAAACTGAAAATGGAATATTAATACTCAATATTCTTACATCGTCACTGACGTCAACACGAACAGAGAGAAAGTTCTAATTAATAATCATTAATATAGATAGATGTAGAAATTGAAAATACGACAAGAAATTAAAATATTTGCTGCAGCCATTCCATACTTCATCATCTGTCAATTAAATTTTACCATCTTCATCAATCATCTGCTATCTGTCATATTTTACTTTTCACTGCGCGAAACATAAATATTTATCATATTTATCTGTCTCTAACATTTATTAATTTGAAGCTTTTGATTATTTTAATCTACTTTAATAAAAAAAAATATTACGTAATGATGTCACTGATCTAAATAATTCTTTTTGTTGATATCACATTTTTTTAAAGGATCCAATTGTTTAAATCAATCAATTATTACTTGGAAGTGTGATAGGTGTTGAAATATTTTTGTTAAAATTGATAACACCAATAGATTATAAAATTCTATTTATTTTTTCTAAATGTATTATTTTCCTTGCACACTTAACTAACTGTCCTTACTTATTTTACTTATTTTATTTATCTATTGTGGTTTTACGCTTTACATAACTAACCTTCAATTGCAAAACACCGTATTATTTTATCTACACGTATTATTAAGTATAATAGTAGTACAATTTTTTGTAATAGGTAGTCGATTAAAAATTCACTTTATTTTTTATTTATTATCCGACTAGTTTCGACACTGGGCCATTATCAAGGATAATTATTAACATAACGTTTCACCAAGTGATAAACGTATAATTATATTTACTTACCTTCAAAAATTAACCACAATCCAATACCACCGTGTCACTAACAATTAATAAATAAAACAAAAAAAAACAAACACAAATACTCGACGCCGCGTCGTAAACAAAACTGGTTTCCGAATTTTCGAATCTTGCCCGTCCGCTCAAATTCGTCGCTTTTCTTTTTTTTAATACCTCTTAATTTTTTTTCTCACACCTGAACCTCTCACCTCAGGTAGTGACCGCGGAGTGAAGCGCCGCTAGTTAAAAATCGCGAATGCGCGCGTTGCATATCTCTCTCATTCACTACACACCAACCTTCACGAGTTGCGTCACGACCTATCGGAACGCGAACTGAAAAATTAACAAAAAATAATATTATACGAAAAATTGACAACGCGAAAAATAAAGCGGGGTAATGAGTTGTTATTTTGGAAACTTCGGCGCTCGTGGAATTGTAATAAATTATTTAAATTGTAAATTTGTTGATAATATTAAGGCTCGTTTTTTTTTTTTCAAGTACGGATATGAAAAATTTCCACAATATTGTTTTTAAAATATAAGGTACGCTAGGGATTTATTACATTTGATAGTCTTTTTTGAATGTATATTTTTTTTTGAAATGTCAATTTTTTTGAATATTTTCTCCTTTACTAAATTTCAAGCCTAAACATATTTTTTTATAAGTATTTTTGATATGTCTTAACGGATAAGAGACGACAAGACGACAGGTGGCCGAAATGATAGTTGACAGTATTCACAGACGACAGATGACATAATTAACAGATAACAGATGATAGATTTGACAGATGACAGATGGCCAATTTATATAACACATATAAACAAAAATGACCGAGGATAAATGAAAAATTAAATATAATACATAAAGGATTATTGTTAAAAGAAAAAAATAAAAGGCAAAAAAGATTATTAATGACATTTATGTGTCATCATTTGCCACAGCATCAAAACAAGAGCTTTAGACGGTTGATTAGAAATGAATGATCTGACATTAAAAACATTTTAAAGCTAAAAATGGAGAACAATGATAAATCTCAAGTGACAAATGATAATTTTAACAGAATGAGATTCCTTTGTAATTTAGAAATGTTTAGCAAAATTATTATTATTATTATTTTTTTTAATTCATTTTTTTATGTTTCCTTTTTTCAGCTGTCCTTTTTTGGTAATTACAGTTTGTTAGTAGTTCTTTGAATTTTTCCTGTAATTTCAGTTTTTTTTTATTTTTAGAAAATTTCAATTATTTTAAGCAATTTATAAGCGTACTATTTAATTTTTTCAAACTGACTTGCAAATCTTTTCTCCGAGAACATTTTCACTTTTATCAACCAGTCATAGAACTCTGAGCCCCCAGAAAATTCGTCTTGACATTAGAAACGTGTTACGTGCAGAGGTTATTGCTGAAGTGGTTCGTAAATTTACACTTTTCTTTTCTGAGGAATCAAAATACTACTTTTTTAAGAAAATTATAAATATACCATTTTCGTATAATATTTCCTTTGACAAATGACGGATTATATATGAGAGATCACAAACAATAAATTACAGATGATAGGCGGCAGTAATAGATGACAAATGACATATGACAGATAATGGATGATAGAATTGACAGATGAATCAATTATCGACAAACGGAAGGGAACTGTCAAAAGTGACAACGAAGTGATCCAAAATAGATCGAAACCGGTCCGTGACTGTTATTGACAGGGAATAATAATTAATGTTTACAAAAAATTATTGACAATTACCATATATAATTTTAAAAAAAAACTATCAACACGCAGCAAATGACAGATTACAGGTAATAAATGATAGATGACAGATGTTATATGATAGGTAACAGATGACAGATAATAGTTGTCAGATAACAGACACATATATTTATATATTTCACAAGAATAGAAATTTATAAATATTATGTAAATATTAACAGAGAGAAAAAAATACGTTTGAAAGTTAAAAAGTTTTAAAAAAGACAAATAAATCACTATGTCCGAAATAATATAAATTTATGGAGATTTATCACCTTTACCAAGAGATGAGATTTGAGATATTCAGATGGCAAATGACAGTTGGCTGATGCCAGATGACAGATGACAGATGTCAGATGACACATGACACATGACAGATGATAGAATTGACACAATTGACAGACATAACAGAATTGACAAAATCGAGAGAATTGATAGAATTGACAGAATTCACAATATTGACATAATTATCAAGAATTGATAGAATGAATAGAAATGGCAGAATTGACAGAAATGATAAAATTGTCAAAATTGACAGATGACAGATGATAGATGATATAATTGACAGATGACAAATGACAAATGACCCATATAAATAATAGATGATAATAAAAATGACAAAAGAATAAGTGAATAGTAAAATATATTACATAAAGGATTATTGTTAAAAGACAAACTTTTAAAAGACAAAATGACACAACATTAAAAGAAAAGCTTTAGACAGTGGATTAGAAATGAATGATCTGACATGAAAAAACATTTTAAAGCTGAAAATGGAGATGAATGACAAATCTCTAAAAACAAAACAAATGACAAATGACAAGTGACAAATAACAAGTGACAATATCATAATGATGGTTGCGACCATTACTAAGTGGTAATTCATAATGAACACTGAATAAAACACTTACTATGTTTTTAACCACTATAATTTATTATAATATATAAATATATTACAATGTTTACGACTTAAGTTTCGACTTTTGACGGTCATTTTCAACTTGATAATGACCGTCAAAAGTCGAAACTTAAGTCGTAAACAATATATTTATATATTATAATAAATTATAGTGGTTAAAAACATAGTAAGTGTTTTATTCAATGTTCAACAAATGACAAATTACAAATGACAAATGTCAAATGTCGAATGACAAATGACAAATGACAAATGACAAATGATAGAAGTTAAATTAAACAAAATGACATTTCTTTATATTTTAGAAATGTTTCGTCAAAATATTTTTTTTTCTGGTTTCGAAAAATAACTCCATTCTTAATGTTCTATACATTATTTTTTTGAAAAATTATTTATTGTCATTTTATTTTTTAGTAATTACAATTAGGTACTTTTCGTATATTTTTTTTTTAAATCAAATTTTATTTTTTTCTTTTTATAAAATTCTAATTGTTTTAAGCAATTTATTATATAAATTTTTTCAAACTGAAATATGGCGGATGACAGGTGACAAATGACAAGAAAATAGAGATGAGTGAATAACCATAAAACAATTAAGGGAACAGTCAACATCGACAATGACGTGATCCAAAATTGATCGAAACCGGTCAGTTGTTATATTGTTGACAGGGTAGGATAATTAATGTTTACAAAGAAAAGAAATCCGTGAAGAAGAAATTTTAAAGTTAATCAGTTAAAAAAGTCAAATAAATCACTTTGTCTGAAATAATACAAATTTATAGACAAGAACCTTTACCAAAAGATGGCAGATGACAGGTGATGGATGACAGATGACAGGTAACAGATGACAAATGCTAGATAACACATGACAGTTGACAGAAGACAAATGACAGAATTTACAAAATTGACAGCATTAAAAAACATTTTAAAACTGAAAATGGAGAAAGTTGATAAATCTCAAGTGACACATGAGAAATAACAAATGACAAATGACAAATGACAAATGTCAAATGCCAAATGACAAATGACAAATGACAGATGACAAATGATACATGGCAAATGACAAATGACAACTGACAAATGACAAATGATGACAAATGATAAATGCCGACAAATGACATATGATGACAAATGGCAAACGACAAATGACAAATGATAAAAGTTAAATTTAAAAAAATGACTTTATATTTTAGAAATGTGTCGTCAAAATATTTTTTTGAAAAATTATTTATTGTCATTTTATTTTTTGGTAATTACAATTAGGTACTTTTTAATTTTTTCGTATATATTTTTTTCAATCAAATTTTACTTTTTTCTTTTTATAAAATTCTAATTGATTTAAGCAATTTATTGACATTTTATATACATTTTTTCAAACTGAAATATGACGGATGATAGGTGACAAATGACAGATTACAGATGATAGTTGATAGAATTGACAGATGAGTGGATAACCATAAAAAAATTCAGGGGAACAGTCAACAGCGACAATGACGTGATCCAAAATTGATCGAAACCGGTCAGTTGTTGTATTGTTGACAGGGTAGGATAATTAATGTTTACAAAGAAAAGAAATTTAAAAGTTAATCAGTTAAAAAAAAGTCAAATAAATCACTTTGTCTGAAATAATACAAATTTATAGAGAAGAACCTTTACCAAAAGATGGCAGATGACAGGTGATTGATGACAGATGGCAGATGACACATGACAGTTGACAGAAGACAGATGACAGAATTGACAAAAATTAACAGAATTGAAAAATATTTGAAAACTGAAAATGGAAAAAGTTGATAAATCTCAAGTGACAAATGACAAATGAGAAATAACAAATGACAAATGACTAATGACTAATGACAAATAAAAAATGACAAATGACCAATTAGAAATGATAAATGATAAAGTTAACAAAATGAAATTCCTTTACCAAAAGATAACAGATGACAGGTGACAGATGACAAATGACAGACAACACATGACAGTTGACAGAAGACAGATGACAGAATTGACAAAATTGATAGCATTGAAAAACATTTTAAAACTGAAAATGGAGTAAGTTGGTAAATCTCAAGTGACAAATGACAAATAACAAATGACAAATGACAAATGACAAATGACAAATGACAAATGACAAATGACAAATAACAAATGACAAATGACAAATGACAAATGACAAATGACAAATGAAAAATGACAAATGACAAATTAGAAATGATAAAGTTAACAGAATGAAATTCCTTTACCAAAAGATGGTAGATGACAGGTGATAGATGACAGATGACAGGTAACAGATGACACATTACAGTTGACAGAAGACAGATGACAGAATTGACAAAATTGACAGCATTGAAAAACATTTTAAAACTGAAAATGGAGAAAGTTGATAAATCTCAAGTAACAAATGACAAATGACAAATGACAAATTAGAAATGATAAATGATAAAGTTAACAGAATGAAATTCCTTTACCAAAAGATGGCAGATGACAGGTGACAGATGGCAGATGACAGATAACAGATGACAAATGACAGATGATACATGACAGTTGACAGAAGACAGATGACAGAATTGACTAAATTGACAGCATTGAAAAACTTATTAAAACTAAAAATGGAGTAAGTTGGTAAATCTCAAGTGACAAATGACAAATAACAAATGACAAATGACAAATGACAAATGACAAATGACAAATGACAAATGACAAATGACAAATGAAAAATGACAAATGACAAATGACAAATTAGAAATGATAAAGTTAACAGAATGAAATTCCTTTACCAAAAGATGGTAGATGACAGGTGATAGATGACAGATGACAGGTAACAGATGACACATTACAGTTGACAGAAGACAGATGACAGAATTGACAAAATTGACAGCATTGAAAAACATTTTAAAACTGAAAATGGAGAAAGTTGATAAATCTCAAGTAACAAATGACAAATGACAAATGACAAATTAGAAATGATAAATGATAAAGTTAACAGAATGAAATTCCTTTACCAAAAGATGGCAGATGACAGGTGACAGATAGCAGATGACAGATTACAGATGACAAATGACAGATGATACATGACAGTTGACAGAAGACAGATGACAGAATTGACTAAAATGACAGCATTGAAAAACATATTAAAACTGAAAATGGAGAAAGTTGGTAAATCTCAAGTGACAAATGACAAATAACAAATGACAAATGACAAATGACAAATGAAAAATAACAAATGACAAATGACTAATTAGAAATGATAAATGATAAAGTTAACAGAATGAAATTCCTTTACCAAAAGATGGTAGATGACAGGTGATAGATAACAGATGACACATTACAGTTGACAGAAGACAGATGACAGAATTGACAAAATTGACAGCATTGAAAAACATTTTAAAACTGAAAATGGAGAAAGTTGATAAATCTCAAGTGACAAATGACAAATAACAAATGACGAATGACAAATGACAAATGACAAATGAAAAATGAAAAATGAAAAATGAAAAATGACAAATGACAAATGATAAATGACAAATAACAAATGACAAATGACAAATGACAAATGAGAAATGACAAATGACAAATGACAAATGATAAATAACAAATGACAAATGACAAACCAATTATAAATGATAAAGTTAACAGAATGCAATCCCTTTGTAATTTAACAACGTTTAGCCAATTTTTTCTTCTGGTTTTAAAAATTACTTCTTTCTTAGTGTTCTCAATAGTATTTTTTTTAATTAATTGCTTGTTTATTTTCAGTTGTAGTTTTCTTGTTAATTGCAATTTATTATACGTTATTTGTATTTTTTCGTACATATTATTAATACAAATGTTGACAGGGAACAACAATTAATATTTACAAAAATTAAATGACAATTATCAAATATAACTATCAACAACCAGCAAATGACAGATAACAGGTGATAATTGACAGATGACAGATGATATATGACAGATAATTAGTCGGCAGATAACAGATGCAAACATTTTACAAACAAGAATAGAGATTTTTGAATTTTATCTAAATATTAACAAAGAATAAAAAGTTGTGAGGAAGGCGTTTTAAAGTTAAAAAGTTAAAAACAAGACAAATATGGTAAATCACTCATGTCGGAAATAGTTGAAATTTATGGAGAATAACGTTTACAAAGAGATGAAATTCCAGATGAGAGATGACAGGTGACAGATAATGCAGATAACAAATAATTAAATTGAAAGATGGCATGTGATATAGTTGATAGATGACAGATGATTGACGGATGACATAATAAAATTGACTGATGACAGATGGTAGATGATAGAATGGACAGATGACTTATTTATATAACAGATACTAATAAAAATGACTGAAGATAAATAAAAACTAAAATATAGTACATAAAGAATTATTGTTAAAAGAGAAAATTTTAAAAGACGAAAAAATATTATTATTGACAGTCACCTTTAATGTGTCATCATTAGACACAACATCGAAAGAAAAGCTTTAAAAAGTTGATTAGAAATGAATGTTCTGATATGAAAACATTTTAAAACTGTAAATAGAGAAGGATGACAAATCTCAAATGATAAATGTCAAATAACAAATAAGAAATGATAAATAAAAAAATAACAAATGATAAATGACAAATAATAAATAATAAATGATGAATAATAAATAATGAATTTAGCATATTTATATATTCCATGTAATTTAGAAATGCTTAGCTAAAATATTAATTTTTTTGTTTGTTTCTGGAAAATTACTGTATTCTTAATATTTCTATTTTTAGAAAAATTAATTTCTTGTTTTAATTTCAGTTGGAATTTTTAAAATAAAATCTATTATATGTTTCTTCTATTTTTGCAGTTTTTCATGTGTTTCTTTAATTTCAATTGCTTTTAAGGAATTTATAATATAATTATATATTTTATTATTAATTTTTTTTTTCAAACTGACTGAAAATCCATTTTTATTGGCAAACTATTTAATGTTTCTTTATCATTTGCTCTTCTCCGAGAAACGTTTCACTTTTCTTTTCTAAAAAATCAAAATATTTCTCCTTTTTCAGAAAATTATGAATATTTTATTTTTGTAAAATATTTATTTTGACAGATAAC
This sequence comes from Ontholestes murinus, assembly GCA_963969525.1. Lineage (NCBI taxonomy): Eukaryota > Metazoa > Arthropoda > Insecta > Coleoptera > Staphylinidae > Ontholestes > Ontholestes murinus. The sequence goes on from OZ018396.1 coordinate 8,043,201, forward strand.
AGATGAAAGATGATACAGATCGCACAGATGATATAGATAAAAAATGACAAATGAATATAAATAAACACAGATTTCCTGGAGAATTGCAGATGACAACAAATGACATATGATAGAAGTTGATGACAGATGATAGAGTTGAGAGATAACAAATATAAATGGTAGATAAAAGATGACTGATTTATTTATTTATTTATTCTCAACATGCATCGAACCCCATTACAGAGAAAAATACAAAGATTGGCTTGATTTACAACTTAAAGATAATATTGTATAATAAAAACTAGAAAAAAAATATTAAGTGATATTAAGCGATTTTTATAACTTTATACTAATAGTTTAATCCATTATCTAATCAAAATTGAGCAAATTATTAACAATAGCCTTTTTGCGTAAAACTCATAGTGTTCGAGAGAAATATAGGGAAAGTATTATAATGACCACATCACCATTTTTTTCTTCAAAATTGTGAGTGTCTCATTAATTTATTTGCATATTTAATAACCATTTTTGATAAAGTTTAAATAAAGATAAAGGATAAACATACAATTTAGTAATAATAAGAAATATCAGCATTGCGTAGACTTTTTTACCTTGGCCTAAATTCTGCTCTAAAATGAGTATTTAGTGTACGCAGGTGATTATGAATTTGCAAACAGTGATAACTCTTTTAATTGGTGCTCATTATTTTACGTGACTGATAACGAGTTGGAAAAATTTTGTCGTACTGACAATGCTAACGACAATATACTAAATAACACTCAAAAGTAACTTATTAAAAACGATATGTTTATTAAAACGTAAATAAAATAAATAATTCTTATAACATACAATGTAAAATGTTTATAAATTTGTTATTATCATGTTGTTTCATATGTATTTTTTATACATCTTAATAAATTACTTCTTCTAATTCTTTTAAAAATTAATTTGCTTTTCTATATTATTTTTCATTTTAATATGCTAAGTTTGTATTAACTTTCTTTAAATTTAAATTAAAATTTTTGTTGATAGGTGTAAACAGAAGTATATAGAACACTGTTGTATCCTTTCATCATGAATAGTTCAAAATGTTTCACCACGTGATAAGTGAGAAAGTCATTCAAGAAATATTATTATTACTATTATTAATGTATAGATTTCTTGGACCAGTGTAAACATTGTATTGAAATGTATTAACACAATAAATATTATTATTAGATGTAAATAGATTATATTAAATAAATTATTAAATTAATCGTTATTTTAATTTTAAAAAAAAAACAATGAATTTGTTTTATATGGGTAGATAAGTAAGTTTAAATTACAGGAGAAATAAAATTCCACATTTAACAATAACAATATTACACGTTGAGGAATTTGCAGGTGAATAATTGCCGGCACAACGGTATGATTTACGGTCGGACAAATGACTGCAAAAGATGATATTGTGCAACGATTCCGGGAATTAGAAAACTAGCTGCAGCGAAATAATCATTATCTAACGAAGTCGGTACATATGAAAATTTGAAAGTCGTTCCTATCTGGGGCCTAAAAATTACACGCGCAAGAGAAACGCCGTTAACACACTGACAAGTTTTCATTTCACACAATATTTCCATCAACAACAACAAAAAATAGAAATAATTAATTACGAGGCGGCCAGGAAGTAACGGTGCAAGGGGGTTTCCAAGATTTTACATGACTGGAAAATAACAGTAATGAATTTACTTAGAATGTAATTTAAATTTAGCACTCGAATCAACAACCAATTAAAATCTAATTGAATTTACCTGATGTAAATTAATTATAATCGATATATTGATTGTAATTAATACACAAAATGACGAATATTTATTATTATTATTACTTACATAAGGTGAGTCAGGTGTTTTTAAATTAATTAGTAGTTAACCTCCTAGCATACATATTTACTATTTACTTTAACCACTGATGGTATTTTTAGTTTAGAAAATAACAACAAAGATTTGTTTAATTTTATATTTTAAATAATATGAAATTAAGGGATTTTTTAAGCGGAATCGACTGCAAAGGTCATTAGCATTTAATAAATACTTATATGTAGGGTGGGTGTTACTTCCATCCAAAACATTTAAAATTTGAAAAGAATTCACAATTTTATGCACAATTTAAAAAAATCAGTTTTTCATAAAAGACTTGTAAATATTGGAAGTAGTAATTTATCACCATTAATGTGTGAATTCTGCATGATTTAAAATAATGAAATTACCAGATTGTAATGCATGCGCGATGACATAACACAACACTTATAAAAAAAACAATTCATTTACCTCTCATGTCACCTTTGTAATTTGCAACCGCTGCCAAATTCGTGACCGTAACATTACTGTTGACAGAATCATTATCCTAATTTATATGATCCAATTACAATAGGAATCAATTGGTTCGAACATATTGGAACAATTATAGTGACATTGATACTATGACGTAATTTATACTACGATTTGATTTAAATTTCATTTAGAATTTTTATAATAATTTTTTGGTTGAAAGATAACCATACAACTTTTACAAACATCTAATATTGAAATAATAAAAAACAACCAAAATTTGAAAAGTGGACAAATTGCTTTACGCATTCATTAAATTGGTAACAGAAAAATGGGAACAGCTGTTATCTTCTATTTAGGACTATTGATTACTTACAAGCTTGCAAATTGAATTCTTTAAAATTATTTTAGAATAAAATATTTTTATTCCTAACCTATTACTCAAAAACTATGAGGTTTGCGGAAAAAGGTTATTCTTAATAAATTGTTCAATTTTGAATTCTCTACAATTATTTGTTGTATAAATTTCTTGTAACTCCAATTGTTTATTAGCAATTGGCAAAAAATATCAACATTTTCAATTTTTATTTTTATTTCTCGAAAGTTAAGAATTTTATGAATAATATGTTCGAATAAAACTTGTTCAGTGTTTTATTCCCTTCAACATTTGTTCGAACCGTTTTTTAAATATTTTCATATTTAGAAAAATATCACCAAATAACAAAAAACGCCTCCAGTAAACATCCACTTCCGATTTCTGAATGTTCACCAAAAGCTTTTCAGTTCCAGTTTTTAACGATAAAACCTTAAGATTAAGGTTTCATCTCAATCGGATCATTCGTTTTTGAGATACAGCGCCCACAGACATTTTCACGCCCGAAAACAATACTTCTCCTATATATACTACATAGGGAAATTAAAAAACATAATGATACAAATTGCAAAGAATACAAATGAATTGAAAGCACAGATTAGAGAATTAAAATATGAAATGATAAGAAAAGAGATTGAGTGGGAGAAAGAAGCGTTGAATAATACGAGTAGAAGAAAGAACAGAAAGGGAACAGAAGGAGAGGAAACAAAATAACATTGTAATAACTGGCGTATCGATGAATGAAGAAAAGAATAATTGCTAAATAAAGAGAAACCGTTAATACAGGCTGAAGTTAAATCTTGGCAAATAAAGCAATAACTTATTAAAGAAAAATATAGGTCACATAAGTATTCAACCCAAATTGTTTAGAGAATCTGTCAATAAAGCCCAAGGTATAAAGAGCTTTGCTGGTAATGTTATTTATATGCGGAATAAATGACAGGCGACTATCAAATAATACAACTAAGTCACAGTCTGTATTAACAGAGACAATAAAGAATAAAGAATAAAGAATAAAGAATTTATAATCACCAATTGAATATTCGTAAGTATTTAATCTGCCTCGGCCAAATGAAATAGACAAACATTTATTTAAATTAAGGTTAAGATGATTCAGTGAACACCACTCAGATAGATTATTTAAGTCAGATTGTAATAGATTGTGATCACTAGGGTTTTTGATGACTGCGAATATTTTAACGTCGTCAGCAAACATTAAAAACTGTATTTAACAAAACTTCCTAAATCATTGATAAAAAGCAGAAAAAGGATCGGACCACAATGCGATCCCTGTGGTACCCCTGACGTGACTGTAATTTCTCTAGAAACAAAATTTCCAATCTTGACAAATTGTTTCCGTTCACGCAAAAAGCTAGCAAACCAATTTATTATTAAGTGACTAAATCCAAGACCTTCTAGTTTACTTAAAAGAACAGCGTGATTAACCCGATCGAAGGCCTAATGGAGCTAACTTGAAGTCCCTTTTTAAATGCGTCTAACAAGTACAGTTTGTAAGATAGTAAATTAGATGCTGTTGACATGCCCTCAGTGAATCCATGTTGCTCGTCACAAATAAGATGTTTGCAATTCCAAATGAGCTGTTTAGATATTAATTTGTCAAACATTTTAGGGATTGTAGATTGAATTGCAATTCATCTGTAATTTTTAATATTACTTCTCAGGCCATCTTTGAATACAGGATTGATAAATGCATTTTTCCAGTATGTTGGAAATATACCAGTTTTTAGTAGCAGTGGTGTCGTAAGTGAGAAAATGCATCTTTTCAAAAAATACGGTGGTAAACCGTTAGGCCCACAATTAAGAGAATAAGATAATTCCTCCAAGGAATTAAAAATGTCAGTCGTATTGAGCACAAATTTTCAACACATGTTTATGTTTCTATTTATGTTTATTAGACTTTAGCTTCTTTCCAAAAAAAGATACATACGAATATACAAAAATATATACACATATCTGAATTGCCCGATTAGGCAACCAGAACATCAGATATTCGGAAAACACTTGCACTATTAACAAAAACCGAACGAATACCACCCTATAAAAATTTACCACATATTATAATTCTGCAAGTAGTGGTGACTAGTCCCTTCTTCTGAAGAGATGTGTAATAATATCATTCTTGTCATATCACGTCAATATTGTTTCAATGATAAGAAAAAATTACAAAAAAGGAGTGGTTATCAATTCCTTTCTGCCTGTTACGTATGTTTAGTCGAGGACAATCACAAGGCGTTCCAAACACTGAAGAATTCTCTTACAATTGTACTAATACATTACTAGTTGAAAAAATGATTTTTGGTTATCTATGCAAGTGATACAAGAGTCCTATTACAAATACAGAATGGGATAAAATAATCAGCTACTTAAGTAAGATTTTGACCAAACTAGAGCAAAATTATTTCTTAGTAAGAAAATAATTATTTTTTATAGTAAAGTTGGGAGAGTTTCTTTTATAAGTATCTAGAACAGACATTTTTAATAAACAATCAATCACACTGATCTTTAATGCTTTCTGCAGAACAAAATCTAGATAGTGGCAGTGTTTCAATTCACACCTGATAAAATAGAAGCAACATAATTCTAAATAAATTGCTAATTATTCTCTAGTGTTAAAATAATATTTATCTCAGGGGTAATCTCTTGTATTGTATATCGTACTACTGAAATGTATCTTTTAAAATTTATAAATGTCAGAGCTTATGGAAGAGATTAACATAAGTCTTGAACATTTGAATGCATCGAAGACCTCGAACAAACTATGAAATGTTTATGAAGCATGTAGGTTGCGACATCAGTCAGCAGGAGTTTTACCAGGGAAATAAGTATAAGCATCGTAGTAATGCACTATTTTAGTAACGTGGTTGATGTTTTATTTGTTGTAATTAATTACTTCAAACTAAACACAAAAACTAGGATTAACAGGATTGAAGTATACTTATTACTAAACCCAAGAAGCATTAATAATCGCTAAAATGCTGGTTAAATGAAAAAAAAAACGACTCCAACCTAGAAATAAGCATAAAAATGGTGATGTGGCCATCATAGTACTTGCCCTATATTTTACTCGAAAACTAAGAGGTTTACGCAAAAAGGTTATTCTTAATAATTTATTCATATTAGAATTCTCTACAATTATTTGTTATATAAAATTCATGCAACTGCAAAGGTTTATTAGAAATTGGCAAAAAAATGTCAAAATTTTCAATTTTTATTTTTATTTCTCAAAAGTTAAGAATTTTATGAAAAATATGTTTTAATAAAACTTGTTCAGTTCTTTATTACCTTAAACTTTTGTTGAACAGTTTTTTTAAAATGATTCATATTTAGAAAAATATCACGAAAAAACAAAAAACGCCTCGAATAAACATCCACTTCCGGACTATGAATGTTCACCAAGTTTCATGTCAATAGGATCTTTCGTTTTTGAGATACAGCGCCCACCGACAGACACACAGACACAATTTTTTTTTTAGAAATTAGTGCAATGGGTTCAGGGGGCCCTAAAACGGATATTTCCGTAAAAAATTTAAAAAAAAATCACGAAAACAATACTTACCCTATATATATATCTTTCATCTTTCATCTTTCATCTTTCATCTTTCATCTTTCATCTTTCATCTTTCATCTTTCATCTTTCATCTTTCATCTTTCATCTTTCATCTTTCATCTTTCATCTTTCATCTTTCATCTTTCATCTTTCATCTTTCATCTTTCATCTTTCATCTTTCATCTTTCATCTTTCATCTTTCATCTTTCATCTTTCATCTTTCATCTTTCATCTTTCATCTTTCATCTTTCATCTTTCATCTTTCATCTTTCATCTTTCATCTTTCATCTTTCATCTTTCATCTTTCATCTTTCATCTTTCATCTTTCATCTTTCATCTTTCATCTTTCATCTTTCATCTTTCATCTTTCATCTTTCATCTTTCATCTTTCATTATTCATTATTCATATTTCATCTTTCATCTTTCATCTTTCATTTTCCACCTTTCATCTGTCATCTATCTGTCGTCTGTCAACGTCCATCATTTGGCAATTGGCATTTGTAATTTTCTAGGTTCTTCTCCACAATCTATTTCAGGCAAAGTGATTTTTTTGTTAATTCATGGGATGAATATCTAAATAGTAACGTTTATAATATGCATTAATATTACTATTAATTTGTAATCAGTATATTCATTTTATTTATATTAATAGTTATTAGCATTTGTTAAGTTTATATGTGTTATGTAAATGTAAATTTTTATGTATATCACCTACTTACTTATATGTGCATATAACTTCCTGAAATTGTATGACTTGTGTAAACTTTATTGTATGATCACAATAAATATTATTATTATTAATTTTCAAACGACTTTTTCATAAATTTTCTTGTTTGTAAGCTATTTGTAGCTGTTATCTGCCATCTATTAACTGTCATATATCATCTGTCATCGATTATTTAACGCCATTCTTCTGTAATGTGTTGGGTGTTAATGGTTTTTCTTTTTTAAATTATAATTAATAATTATCAATTAATTTTTGTGGGAGCTCAATTTTCTAGCAAATCGAATTGTCGGGAGTTTTTTATTTGCTTCAAAAATTTAGACCATTTTTATTTTGGTAAAAAGTGATGAACGATTCCAAGAAAAAAGTGATTTGTTTGTCATTATTTTTGCAATTTTCAAATGATTTTAATTTTCTGTCTGTTTTCTGTCATTTGCATTTCTTTTAAATTTAAATTTAACAATTACTAATTGATTTTTTTATTTGAACTTTCAATTTTGTTTAATTGACAATTTGCAGGAAATTATCAGGAATTTGCATAGGCTTCTTTTATTTATACTGTTTTTGAGAAAGTGACAAACGATTCAAAGGTTAGTAGTAATTTGTTGGTCATTTTTTTTTCTTGATACTTTCAAATGACTTTTTCACAAATCTGTTTTCGTCAAAAATTTTTAGATTTTTTTTATAAATCACTATAACTGTTTACAAACTATTTGTACATCTATATGTCACTTGTTCTCTTTCAAGTGTCAGTTGCTAGGAATATATTTTTTTAATTATATTAAATGACTGTCAATTGTACTTCGTGGAATTTTCATTTTTATTTTAGAATTTAATAATTGTCGTTTTTTTACAAGAATATTAAAACCTAGTTTTTACAAATTTAGACTATACTGTGATAAATTGATATATGATGCGAAAAACTAAAGTCATTTATTTTTTTAAGAATTTTTAAATGACTTTTTTCAAAAATCATTTTTATTTGGAATTTTAAATTTATCATTTAGCATTTTGCAATTGTCCTTTGTCATTTGTGATTTGTCATTTGTCATTTGTCATTTGTCATTTGTCATTTGTCATTTGTCATTTGTCATTTGTCATTTGTCATTTGTCATTTATCATTTGGCATTTGACATTTGGCATTTGTCGTTTGTCTTTAATTAATTGTTTTTCGTGCGAATAAAAATTGAAAATTGTTTTAGAAATTAATAATTGTCAATTATTTTTTTCACCAATTTGAAAAAGTATTGTTTTTACAAATTTAAACTCCATCTTGACAAACTTGTTTTCATATTTTCTTTTTTTCGAAAAAGTTTCAAATGGCTTTTCAGAAATCTCTAAAAAAGAGTTTATTTATAGTATTGTTTGTAAAGTAGATAATTTGTTATATATCATTTGCCATTAGTTACTTGTCATTTGTAATTTTTCATTTATTTTTTATCATTTGTCGACATTTGACATTTGTCACTTGATATTTACCATTTTTCTCCTTTTTCAGCTTTGAAGTGTTTTTCGTGTCAGATCATTAATTTCTAATCAGCTGTTTTTTTAATTAAAATTAAAATTGAATTGAAATGTATTGCAATGAACCAGAAATTGAATTTGTCATTAGTTATTTGCCAATTGTCGTTTGTTTAAAATGATTTTTCTAACGTTTAACTATGAAACGCCTTCTTTACAAATTTCTTTTCTTTGTAAAATATTTAGACAATATTTATAAATCTCTATTATTGTTTGTAAAATATTTGTATTTGTTACATCTCATCTATAACCTGTCATCTCTCATTAATTACATGTCCTCTGTCATTTACCGCGTCTTGATTGTATTTTTTTTTTAAATTTACAGTTCTCTTAATTTCATCTGTCATCTTGTCATTCGACATCTGTCATCTATATCTCTCATCAGTCATCTGTCACCTATCATTTGTATCTGTCATCTGTAATCTGTTAATTCTATTATCTGCCATATGACATCTGCCATATGTCAATTCTATCAGCTGTCACCTTTCATCTGCTATTTATAAAATTATTTAATGAACAAAATTGAATTTAGACTTTATTAAAATATGTGAATTATCGTTTAGTCGTTTATCTTCGACGAATCTTAAATAATATCACCTTTGTTTCGTATCTTGATTTCATTAATATTTTTCTTCGTTTATTAGTTTATGGCTTTTATTTAACTTTAAAACTGCTGCCTCACCATTTGTGCTACAAATAACTTTAGATCATCGGCATACATTAGCATCTTGCAATGTTTAAATCAATTGACAATATCATTTATAAATATTTAAAAAAAACTGGACCTAAGTGTGACCCCTGGGGTACACTTGATTAATTGTTGTGACAGAATTTTGATATCGATGATTGAACATCTTTGTTGATACAAACAACAACATTTTCCAACATTCACTGATACAGCATTCGGTAATTGATCTTTGAAATAAGTAGGTAATGGGATGTGTAAGAGTAAAACCACAGTTTTTAAAAAATATGTTAGGCAGTCCATCTGGGCCACAAGAAGATGCGGGATCTAAGGTTTGAATTGCTTTAAAAACAGTTACCAAATCAACTATGAAAGTGAATGTAATGTCAACGCAAAAATTACAATCGGATATAATTGGAATTGTTAACACTCACCTTCTCTTGTAAGAGCATTTCTGCTGGAAACCCATTTTTCTGATTGAAAACATTAGCGAACTTCCAAAACTCTTTAGCTTGTGCTTCACGTTCAATTCAACCCTGTTAATATATTGCTTATATAACTCATTTAGAGGTAGTTTAAAATTAATTAATAAAAAAATAAAATTAGTCTAATCATCTAATCGTTTCGTCGTTGAATCTTTAAATCATTTAATAGTTCAATTGTTCTTTTGTTTAATCGTTCAATCGATCAATGGTTCTGTCATTCAATCGTACAATTATTCAATCGTTTAATACTATAAGTTTTCAACATTTCAATGGTTTAATAGTTTATTCGTACAATCATTCAATTATTCAACTTTTCATTCCTTCCTTCGTCTAATCATTCAATCGTTCAATCGTCCAATGGTATAATCATTCAATGGTAAAATTGTTCAATCGCTCAATCGTTCATGTCCAATCGAGTTTTTTATTTGTGAAGAAAACAATTTGGAAATTTAATTAATTTACAGCAATATTAACTGTTTTAAGTTTTTGAATTTTTGCTTATTTGAACAATTAAATATTGTATGTTTTAATTTTTTACTTTCTCCAACTTTATAGACACTAAGGTAGCATATACAACACCAAGGCCATGTCTAGTCACTTATTATCAGTAAAGAAAATATGGAGTGAACAACAAATTATTTTATTAAACTGTTAATTACAGTTACGAATATAATTTGCTAAAATTCACATTAAAATTTTTGGTAATTATAACATTTTTACACTAAAAAATATCACCAAAGAATACATTTCTCTTCAGGATTCATGTTACTACCCTTCGGACAATTAAAAGCATCAGCGAATTCCTTGTTGTTTGATACGGAACCAATCACCCTGTATCTACCTGGGGAATACGGTTGGGACTCGTGCATCTTCTCCAAGTAGTATTCAGTTTCTGTCATGCACCACATCTACAAAAAGTAAATTTAAAAAATATATAACATCACAAAAATACTAAAATACTGCAAATTCTTATATAACCCCTTCCCGCAAAAGGGTGACGTCTATTGTCTAAAACATATATTTGTGTGTATAACCACCGACAATTGTAGAAAGCAGCGACTATTGTCGTTGTGTCGTTTCTAAATGAATATTGGGGTTTTAACGCTTTGTAATATTTATTATCATAAATTAATAATCTGTCGTGTGAAGAAAGGTGCTCACATTGAATACTTGTAACTCTTTAAGTTGCTCTATAATTTCATGTATTAATTATGATTTTAAGTTTAACGTAATAAATATTACAAAGTATTAAAACCCCGATATTCATTTAGAAACACCCGGTATATTAAAGTCATTTAGGTAATTGTAGAAAATTAATTGATAATTTGATTTTTCTACAATCAATTAAGCATTTTTTTAATAACAACACTTACAGTTCCAAATCCAATGAAGAACAACTGTTCGTCGGTATATCCATCCACTGCTCTTTCTATAAACTCTGGTTTTTTGGCCAGATTCTGGTAAGCCAGGTAAGCAGCTCGCAGCCCTCCATTATCGGCCAAATTTTCGTTTAGAGTAGAGGTGCCGTTCACGTATTTCTCAATTTCCTCGATGTAATACTTAGAGTACTGGTCTTTAAAGCATTCGGTTCTCTCCAGAAACGCTTTCGACGTCTCCGGTGTCCACCAATTGGTCAGCGTGCCTTCCTCCGTGTACTTACTTCCGGTCGCGTCGTAACCGTGCGTAATTTCGTGTCCGATTATAGCGCCGATACGAGCATAATCTAAAATACTAAAAACGCAATAATTATAACAAAAAATATTCTAATACTGATATAAATTAAAATTGTCGCCCAACGGGGGGCGCTAATAGCAAATTATTACAATTATTATTAATGACATTCATAAATTAATAAACGTCTTATAAAATTAATCTAATAATTAATTTTTTGTTTGCCTACAATAATTCAACAAGTAAATCGTCGATTTTTTGTTGATATTTGTATTTATTAATTTTTTTTTTGAGTCAGTTAACTATTAATAAGGAACACTTTGTGTTCGAAATGTACATTAGTTAATAAAATCAAATTTGTGAAAAAATGTTAATGTTTTCAATACAATTTACTATAAGTAAATCGTCCCTATGTTGGGCGCCAAAAAATTATTTTTTTAATAGTAACATATTTCTCAATAAATTTATTTTATATACCTGTTGAAATCCTTAATGTCATTACTGAATAAAATTAATTTTTATTTACCTGATTTCCCCAGTGAAGAAGATCGGATTCAAAATCGCAATAGGAAACACTAAAAGTATAGGTTTTAACATCATAATAAGTCAATATTTATTTGTACTTACAAATACGATTATTAGCTCTGTTGTAAAACGCATTTACCTCCAATGGAGAAATGCTCCACCTGAATAAACAATAATTTTTTAGAAACAATTTTACTGAAAAGCTGAAAAAAATATTATTATTTTCCCAAAAATGTTTTTCTTTCGTCAATTTAAAATATTAATTTTCTCCTGTTTGATTATTTATAAGTATATTAAAATATTTTGATGGTTTTTAACTATTTTTTGGTGTTATTAGTGATGTTAATTTGTTAATTTAGCAAATACTAACAATTCTCGGTTTTTGGGTACTCCGATCTCTTTCATGTTGATGGCCTTCCTGAACGCTCGCAGTCTTTGCGTGTTGCCGAAATGGTCCCAAGAGCAAATCCTCAAGTTCTCGTAATACTTGTCCAGTAATTCCTTGTCTTCGATAAATTTCGGATAGCCCAGCAAGGTGAACATGTTCCTCGCTTTGCTCTTCGCCTTTTGCCTCGACGTTTCGTCCAGCCACGACGCTTCGTCGAGGATTTCCAAGAAGGCGTAAATTAGCTCGTTCACCATTTCTGCAGCCTAAAAGATAATAAAATATATACTTTTACATTTCTATTATACACTAATATTCAATAATTAATGAGAATATTAAATACAAACCTTCGTCTAATTACTTTTTGTGTGATTTATATTTAAATTTTTGATCAACAGCACATTGGACAAGCGTACTCTTGACCTACCTCAATAAATTCTCAGACATAAAATTATCTAGCGTACTCTTGACATACCTCAACGTAATTTACCCATATGATATTCTAATACAATCTCAATTAATAATACAATGATTTAACGTACACTTAAACTTTAATATTTAAATTAAAATTCAATATATTTAACGGTGTTTTTTTTTCAAAGAACCTTTTTAGAGTAAAAAAGTCTTAGATTAAGTAAAATTTACATAATAAATATATATATATGTAGTAAGTAGTAAAAATGATTAAAATTAAAATGTTTTGTTTAGTCAAAATTAAGTTTTTTTTCCCTTTTTTTGAATTTCAAGAAATGTTTATAGTAATTTTTGAATACTTTTTTTTAACTTAAATTAACAAAAGGATTGTCAATGTTTAAATGTTTAAAAGCTTTTTATGCATATTCTAAAATATTTTTAAATATTACATCTTAGCAGTTCTACAATTTTTTTCAAAGAAAAATTATTTTATGCAAATTTATACCGAGAGTATAAAAGTTTTTAAATTCTATCTGGTCTTACAGATTTCTGCAAATTTTCGACTGTTATTTATTTCTTCCTTAGAAAATTGCCATCTGTCATTTATTATTTTTCATCTATTATATGTCATCCTTCATCTGCCAACTGTCAACTGTCAACTGTCAACTGTCAACTGTCAACTGTCAACTGTCAACTGTCAACTGTCAACTGTCAACTGTCAACTGTCAACTGTCAACTGTCAACTGTCAACTGTCAACTGTCAACTGTCAACTGTCAACTGTCAACTGTCAACTGTCAACTGTCAACTGTCAACTGTCAACTGTCAACTGTCAACTGTCAACTGTCAACTGTCAACTGTCAACTGTCAACTGTCAACTGTCAACTGTCAACTGTCAACTGTCAACTGTCAACTGTCAACTGTCAACTGTCAACTGTCAACTGTCAACTGTCAACTGTCAACTGTCAACTGTCAACTGTCAACTGTCAACTGTCAACTGTCAACTGTCAACTGTCAACTGTCAACTGTCAACTGTCAACTGTCAACTGTCAACTGTCAACTGTCAACTGTCATTTATCATTTGTTAGTATTTATTAGATTAAAACTAGTTTAAAACTGCAAAAAAGAGAAGGATTGAACTTAAAAAAAGTCCTCCCCGGCGGGGAATCGAACCCCGGTCTCCCGCGTGACAGGCGGGGATACTGACCACTATACTACCGAGGACTTGTAAGAGCGACTGAATATTATTTCTGATAAGGTGCCAACAAAGTCATCTCGTGTCATTCTTCCATCATTGTTAACAATATTCTACCTATCATCTGCTATGTATCTTCGGTCATCTTTCAACTGCAACTTGTTGTTTAATAATTTAAGGTACTAATTAACTTTGTAACATTGTCAATTATCATATATTTTCTATAAAATTCTGGATAGAATTTAACAGTCATCTGTTAAGTATCATTTGTCATATTAATGTCTATTGTTGTAATCTGTCATTTGTGAGTTGTCATCTTCTATCTTCAATAAATAGTATACAAATATATTATTCTGGATAAAATAAAAACTGTCAACTGTTAGCTTTCAACTGTCTTCTGCCAATTATCATCTATCAACTGCTATCCCCAAATTCTAATAATTTAACTATCATCTGTCAACTTTCGGTTGCCACGTGTCAACTGTCATCTCTGTATTATGTGACGAAATGTTAATAATACCAATTCAAATGTTATTCTTTATCATTTGTATTTTATGTGAATTGTCAACTGTCAACTATTAAGTGTCAAGTGACTACTGTTAATCCGTCATCTGTCATCTTTCGACTGTCAATGTCCAACTGTGAACTGTGAACTGTCAATCTGTCATCTGTCATTTATTTTTTGTCATCTATTATATGACATCTTTCAAATTCTAATAATTTAACTATCATCTGTCAACTTTCAGCTGTCATGTGTCAACCTGCCATCTCTGTATTATGTGACCAAATGTTAATAATACCAATTCAAATGTTATTTTTGATCATTTGTATTTTATGCCAACTGTCAACTATTAAGTGTCAAGTTTCAACTGTTAACTGTCATCTGTCATCTTTCAACTGCCAATGACCAACTGTGAACTGTCAACTGTCAGCTGTCTACTGCCAATCTGTCACCCGTCATTTATTATTTGTCATCTATTATATGTCATCTTTCAAATTCTAATAATTTAACTATCAACTGTCAACTTTCAGCTGCCCTGTGTCAACTGTCATATCTGTATTATTTGACCAAATCTTAATAATACCAATTCAAATGTTATTCTTGATCATTTGTATTTTATGTCAACTGTCAACTATTAAGTGTCAAGTTTCAACTGTTAACTGTCATCTGTCATCTTTCAACTGTCAATGTCCAACTGTGAACTGTCAACTGTCTACTGCCAATATGTCACCTGTCATTTATTATTTGTCATCTATTATATGTCATCTTTCAAATTCTAATAATTTAACTATCAACTGTCAACTTTCAGCTGCCCTGTGTCAACTGCCATATCTGTATTATTTGACCAAATGTTAATAATACAAATTCAAATGTTATTCTTGATCATTTGTATTTTATGTCAACTGTCAGCTATTAAGTGTCAAGTATAAACTGCTAACTGTCATCTGTCATCTTTCATCTATGAACTGTGAACTTGAATTGTCAACTGTCAACTGTCTACTGTCAATCTGTCATTTATTATTTGTCATCTATTATATGTCATCTTTCATCTGTCAACTATCGGCTGTCAAATGTCATCTATTGCTAAAAATATAGAATATTAGGCTTTATTAGAAAAGCAATTGAGATAGAAACAGAACAGTTGCAAAACTTTAAGGAAAAAAATTGAAAATATAAAAATATATATTTTAAATTTGATTAGAAAACGGAAAAAGTAACCTTTTTTTTAGCAATAGATGACAGTTTAGAGATGACAGATGACAGATGATAGTTGACAGGTGACAGATGACAGATGACAGTTAACAGTTGACAGATGACAGATGACAGTTGACAGTTGACAGTTGACAGTTGACAGTTGAAAGTTGAAAGTTGACAGTTGACAGTTGACAGTTGACAGTTGACAGCTGGCAGTTGATGGTTGATGGTTGATAGTTGTCAGTTGACAGTTGACAATTGACATTTGACAGTTAACAGATGACAGTTGACAGTTGACAGTTGACAGATGACAGTTGACAAATGAAAGATGAGATATAATAGATGACAAATAAAATAAAATCGTTTAAAATTAAAAAATTAATCGCGAAAAAAAACAAAAATTCTGAATTAAAATTAATTTCCAAGAAACTATTTCTTTTGGGATGTCGAGTACGCGAAGAAGAAACTGGTTGAAATTGAAAGAAAAAAAACAATTGAAAAGAACCAAATTTCTAAAAAGCATGATAGAAAATCGAGATGTACAAAAAAAACTAAAAATTGTATACAATTTTTTTTTAAATATACGTTAGAAATAGATAAAATTCAAAAATAAAATCGTTAAAAAAATTAAAATTTTGTTTAAAAAAACATTTTGAAAAAATAATTTCCATAAAAATTTTTTGATTCTATCATCTGTCATTTATTGCTAGAAACGATAGAATTATAGATTTTAAACATAGATAAAATTTAAAAATAAAATATCGTTGAAAATGAAAAAAAATTATCGCTTCAAAAACCAGTTTTGAAAAAAAAATATAAAATTTGTTGCAATTTTAGAAAAATCCATTAAAATCTGCTAAGAAAAAAACAGTTAAACCTGTCATCTGTCATCTGCATTCTGACATCTGTCATCTGTCATTTATCATTTGTCATTTGTCATTTGTCATTTGCCATTTGTCATTTGTCATTTGTCATTTGTGATTTGTCATTTGTCATCTGTAATCTGTCATCAGTCATCTATTATATGTCATCTTTCAGCTGTCATCGGTGTACTGTTAACTGTCATCTGTCACCTGTCAACTGTCATCTATTGCTAAAAAGATAGAATAATAGGCTTTATTAGAAAAGCAATTGAGATAGAAAAAAATAGTTGGAAAACTTTCCATGAAACTATTTGTATTCGGATGTTGAGTACGTGAAGAAGATTTAAAAACAACCCTAAATATTACATACAAAAAAAAATTTAAAAATATACGTTAAAAATAGATCAAATTCAAAAATAAAATCGTTAAAAAAATAAAAATTTTGTTAAAAAAAAAATTTGTCCATTAAATTTGTTAAATCTTTCATCTGTCATCTATTGCTAGAAAAGATAGAATCATAGATTTTAAATATAGATCAAATTTATAAATAAAAAAATCGTTAAAAATTAAAAAATAAAATTATCGCTTCAAAAACCATTTTTTGAAAAAAAAACATAAAATTTGTTGCAATTTAAAAAAAATCCATGCAAAGAAAAAAACAGTTAAACCTGTCTTTCATCTGTCATCTAGCATTTGTCATCTGTCATCTGACAACTGACATCTATTGCTAAAAAGATAGAATAATGGGCTTTATTAGAAAAGCAATTAAGATAGAAAAAGAGTAGTTGGAAAACTTTAAGGAAAAATGTTGAAATTATAAAAATTTATATTTTAAATTTGTTTAGAAAACGGAAAAAGTTACCTCTTTTTAGCAATAGATAACAGTTGACAGATGACAGATGACAAATGACAGATGACAGTTTCAGTTGACAGTTGACAGTTGATAGATGACAGATGAAAGATGACATATAATAGATGACAAATAAAATAAAATCGTTTAAAATTAAAAATGAATCGCGAATAAAAAAAAAATCTGAAATAAAATTAATTTCCATTTCAAAAAATTTGTCCATTAAATTTGTTAAATCTTTCATCTGTCATCTATTGCTAGAAAAGATAGAATCATAGATTTTAAATATAGATCAAATTTATAAATAAAAAAATCGTTAAAAATGAAAAAATAAAATAATCGCTTCAAAAACCATTTTTGAAAAAAAAGACATAAAATTTGTTGCAATTTAAAAAAAAATCCATGCAAAGAAAAATACAGTTAAACCTGTCTTTCATCTGTCATCTGGCATTTGTCATCTGCCATCTGTCATCTAGCATTTGACATCTGTCATTTGTCATTTGTATTTGTCATCTGCCATCTATCATTTGCATTAGTCATTTCAAAACAATTGAAAAGAACCAAATTGCTAAAAAGCATTATAGAAAATTGAGATGTAAAAAATAACCTAAAAATTGTATATAATTTTTTTTTTAAATATACGTTAAAAATAAAAAATAAATAAACATTTTGTTTAAAAAAAAAACATTTAAAAATAATAATTTCCATAAAATTTGTTGAAACTGTCATCTGTCATCTATTGCTAGAAAATATATAATTATAGATTTTAAACATAGTAAAAATTTAAAAACAAAATATCGTTGAAAATGAAAAAATTAAATTAACGCTTCAAAAAACCATTTTTGAGAAAAAATCGATAAAATTTGTTGCAATTTTACAAAAATCCATTAAAATCTGCAAAGAAGCAATCAGTTAAAAGTGTCCTTTGTCCTCTTTCATCTGTCATCTGGCATTTGTCATCTCTCATCTGACATCTGACATCTGTCAATCGTCATTTGTAATTTGTCATTTGTCATTTGTCATTGGTCATTTGTCATTTGTCATTTGTCATTTGTCATTTGTCATTTGTCATTTGTCATTTGTCATTTGTCATTTGTCATTTGTCATTTGTCATTTGTCATTTGTCATTTGTCATTTGTCATTTGTCATTTGTCATTTGTCATTTGTCATTTGTCATTTGTCATTTGTCATTTGTCATTTGTCATCTGTCATATGTCATTTGTCATCTGTCATCTGTCATCTGTCATCTGTCATCTGTCATCTGTCATCTGTCATTTATTTATTTATTTATTTATTTATTTATTTATTTATTTATTTATTTATTTATTTATTTATTTATTTATTTATTTATTTATTTATTTATTTATTTATTTATTTATTTATTTATTTATTTATTTATTTATTTATTTATTTATTTATTTATTTATTTATTTATTTATTTATTGTCATCAGTCATTTCAAAACAATTGAAAAGAACCAAATTGTTAAAAAGCATGATAGAAAATTAAGATGTAAAAAACCCTAAAAATTGTATACAATTTTTTTTAAATATACGTTAGAATTTGTTGAATCTGTCATCTGTTATCTATTGCTAAAAAAGATATAATTATAGATTTTAAGCATAGATAAAATTTCAAAATAAAAAATCGTTGAAAATGAAAAAATAAAATTAATAAATATAAAAACATTTTGAAAAAAAATCCATAAAATTTGTTGCTATTTTACAAAAATTTATTAAAATCTGCAAAGAAAAAAGCGTTAAACCTGTCATCTGTCGTCTTTCTGACAAAATAACAATTTGATTTTTAGAGTCCTTCACAATTTGTTATGTGTATTTGTCATCTGTCATCTGTCTTCTGTCATAGAATAAATTTTATTAAAAAAATTGAGATGGAATTGAGAACAGTGGAAAAACCGAAAATAATTGCTTGGAACATTTCAAAACATGCAAAAAAATATTTCAATTTGCTTAGAAAGAATGCAAAAATTAATTTTAAATCTTAAAGCTAAAGTTAAAAATAGGGTTGAAATTGATAAAATTCAAAAATAAAATAGTTAAACATAAAAATTAAAACTTTCCATAAACAACCAATTTGAAATGTATGATGTAGAAAAAACCTAAAAATTGTATAGAATTTTTTTAATATACGTTAGAAATAGATCAAATTAAAAAATAAAATCGTAAAAAAAAATAAAAATTTTGTTTAAAAAAACATTTTGAAAAAATAATAATCTGTCATCTGTCATCTGTTGCTAGAAAAGATATAATTATAGATTTTAAACATAGATAAAATTTAAAAATAAAAATCGTTGAAAATGAAAATATAAAATTATCGCTTCAAAAACCATAACATTTGTTACAATTTTACAAAAATTCATTAAAATCTGCAAAGAAAAAAACAGTTAAAACTGTCATCTATCGTCTTTCATCTGTCATCTGACATCTGCCATCTGTCATTTGTCATTTGTTATTTGCATTTGTCATCTGTCATCTATCATTTATCATTTGTCATCAGTCATTTCAAAACAATTGAAAAGAACAAAATTGCTAAAAAGCATGATAGAAAATTAAAATGTAAAAAAAGACCCTAAAAATTGTATAGAATTTTTTTTAAATGTATGTTAGAAATAAAATATAAATAAAAATTTTGTTAAAAAAACGTTTAAAAAATAATTTCCATAAAATTTGTTGAATCTGTCATCTGTCATCTATTGCTAAAAAAGATATCATTATAGATTTTAAACATAGATAAAATTTAAAAATAAAATATCGTTGAAAATTAAAAAATAAAATTATCGCTTCAAAAACCATTTTTGAAAAAAAAATCCATACAATTTGTTGCAATTTTACAAAAATCCATTAAAATCTGCAAAGAAAAAAAAACAGTTAAAACTGTCATCTGTCGTCTTTCATCTGTCATCTGGCATTTGTCATCTGTCATCAGTCATCTGACATCTGACATTTGTCATTTGTCATTTGTCATTTATATTTATATTTATATTATTTACCATTTGTTATCATTTCAAAACAATTGAAAAGAACCAAATTGCTAAAAAGCATTATAGAAAATTGAGATGTAAAAAATAACCTAAAAACTGTAAACAATTTTTTTTTAATATACGTTAGAAATAAAAAATAAATAAACATTTTGTTTAAAAAGCATTTAAAAAAATAATTTCCATAAAATTTGTTGAATCTGTCATCTGTCATCTGTTGGTAGAAAAGATATAATTGTAGATTTTAAACTAAACTAAATTATCTAAATTGAGAACAGTGGAAATACCGAAAATAATTGCTTGAAACATTTCAAAATATGCAAAAAAATATTTCAATTTGCTTAGAAAGAATGCAAAAATTAATTTTAAATTTTAAAGCAAAGTTAAAAATAGGGTTGAAATAGATAAAATTCAAAAATAAAATAGTTTAAACATAAAATATTTAAACTTTCTATGAAACAACCACTTTGAAATGTGTGATAGAAAATAGACTGTATAATAAAAACAATTGAGGTGTAAGAAAAAAGAGTTAGAAATTTTATATTTTTTTTTGTTTTGTTTTATAAAAAAAAAATAAATTGCTTAGAAAAAATTATATGGTCGAAAATTAAAAAAAATATTGTTAAGAAAAAATTTTTTTGGAATTTTTTAAAATTCCATTCAAATGTGCAAAACACAGCTAAATTTGTCATCTCTCATAACTCCAGGCTGAAAGACCGCGGGTCGATAGCCGTTTGACAGAAAAAAAAATTGTATCATTGTCATATTGTTAATTACACGTAATTTTTTTTTTCTGTAAATAAAGATGTTTATTATTTATTTATTTGTCATCTGTCACCAGTCATCTGTTATCTTCCATCTGTCATCTATCATCTGTTATCCGAAATCTCTCATCTGTCATCTATCATCTGTCATCTGTCATCTATTATCTGTCAATTTTAGTTTAGAAAAACATTTCAAATAATTAATTTCTAGAACATTGGAATATTTTATCATTTTCAATTTTTTGTCATCAGCTATCTGTTAGCTGTCATCTGTCATCTGCCATCTGTCATTTGTCATCTGTCATATGTCATCTGTCATCTGTCATCTGTCATCTGTCATCTGTCATCTGTCATCTGTCATCTGTCATCTGATATCTTTCACCTGTAATCTGACAAAATAGTTATTGGTAGAAATATTTAATTTTTCCAGTCCTCCTCAATCTCTCTTACCTGTTGACTGTCATATGTCTCATGTCATCTGTCATCTATGACTTGTCATCAGTAATTTGTCATTTATCAAATCGTAAAAAAACAATTTAAAAGAACCAAATTGCTGAAACGAAAGATAAATAACAAACTAAAAAACAATAGACATGTAAGAAAAGTACTGTTAAAAATTTTATACAAAAAAAATCAATTTTTGAGTAGAAAAAAACAGTTGAATCTTAAAATTTAAACATTATTATTATTATTATTATTAATTTAAAAATAAAACTTTAAAAACATTTACGAAACTAGTTTAAATTGAGAATAAACACAATTTAAAAGAACAAAATTGATAAAATGAATGATTCAGTTAAAAATTTTATTTAAATAAATTTAATTTCTTTAGAAACAATGTATAATATATACGTTAGAAATAAATCAAATCTAAGAAAATAGAAAATAAAAAATAAAAAACCATTTTGAAAAATTAATTTTCACAAAATTTGTTGAAATTATTCAAAAATCCATTAAAATTTTCAAAAATAAACAATATTGTAATCTGTAAACAGTCATCTGTTCATCTATCACTTCTCTTCTGCAAATGATTTTTCCAGACCTCCACAATCTCTGTCACCTGACGTCTGTCATCTGTTATCTGTTATTTGTCACCTGTCGTCCGTCATGTGTCATCTGTCATTTGTAATTTGTCACCTGTAGTTTGTCATCTGTTATCTGTCATCTATCATCTATCATCTGTCATCTGTCACCTGTGGTTTGTCATCTGTTATATGTCATTCTTTATCTATTATCTGCCATCTGTCATCTCTTATCTATCATCTATTATTTTCCATATATTATCTGTCATCTGTTATCTGCAACTTGTCACCTGTCACTTGTTTTGTGCCATGTATTATTTGTCATTTGCCATGTTTCGCCTGTCATCTGTGAAAATTTTGATTTCGAGAAACATCTAGAAATCTAAAAGTTCTTATAATTTATAGAATACTCAAAGAAAATTATTAAATATTTTTAAAAAGTCTTGAAAGTTCTAATTAAATTAATTAAAAATTTTAAAAATTCCGAAGAGAGAAAAATAACTGTAAAAATCTAGAACCCTTAAAGTGTTTTTTTTATTTTAATTTAGATTGGCTGAAACATTTCTATAAAATAATTATAATTATTAAAAAAGCAAAAATTCTAGAAGTCCTTAAGAGATAAATAGATAATTCTAGAAATCTAAACATTCTAAAAGCTAAATTATTCTGGAAATCTTGAATAAAATTCTCAGAATATAATAAATTTAACGGAAAATTAAACAAATACAAAAGAAATTCTAAACATTGAGAAGAAACTTCATTAAATAATGTTTAAAAAGTTACTGAAATATTAAAAATTAGAAAGATATTTTTTTTTGAAAATTATGATAAAATTAATTGGAAGCTTTGAAAAATAGTGGAAATTCTAGAAATACCGAAAAAGCATCTCTAAATACGACTAGAAATCTTGAAGATAATTAAAATTCAAAATAGAAATTTCTTAAAAATTTCGGTGGAACAAATTGGAAACTGATTAATAATTTTTTCTTTTAAATTCAGAGAAAATATCTAAAAATAAATACTGAAAAATTTTAGAATTCTTGAAAAAGATGACAGCAAAATAGAAGGGACTAAAAAATAGTTTCTTCTTCCTGTTTAAATTTTAAAAGAGTAATTGTAGGACACGTGGGATTATCTTTGAGTTAATAACGTACTGCCTAGAAGTATATTTGAAGAGGATCAGAAAGAACTAATTTTATCCCACGAGCACGTGAAAAGAAAAATTAATATTAAAAGTTATATATCCTTTTATTTACTGTATTTTTTTATAATCTATATGTAAATTTCAAACACGAATTGTTCATTATCAATAGTAAAACTGTCATTTTGTGTGATGTAAGGGATATTTAACTTTTAATATTAAATTCACAATGTATCATCCAAGAGATATTTTAGATATTAAATACAAACTTCCACTAAATAAACTATAAACTAGACGAAGTACATTTAAAAGATTAGATTGGATCCTTGGTTGGACTTTTACGAAATGTAAAGTTTGCATTCACGAGAATTCTAAACTTATGTGTATTATTATGTTTATCAAATTACCTTCGTAAATTTGTTGATGTTAAAATGGTACCTCTGATATTCGTAAGTGAGGGCCAAACTGAAATCTATAAACCCTGGATAGCCCAACGTTTTCCTTAAGCAGTACTCAGACCTAAAGTAAAAAAATATTAATAAAATGATTAAAGATAAAAAACACTGCAGACCTTTCATAAACTGGATAACCCAAAGCTTCATAGAAGGTTTTCAAACTGTTCCTCATAAAGTAATCACTGTCTGGCGCTATGTGCGTCAACAACCTTCCAATGATGTAATTCTTCACCGTATCAGAATCGGACATTTTATAAAGGTTGAGTATTCCGTAGGTCTTCAGGACACTGTCCAACATCACCTTCATGTCCTTGGTGACTGTCACGCCGGTGTATTTAAAAGCGTGGTTCATAAACTCTAACCAATTCATCTATAAATTTATAATCAAAATGACAACACATATAAATATTACTAACTAAAATAATTTTATAACTTTAAACAACACAAATTTAACTCACACTATTATTATCTTAATGACTATAGTTTCGAGACAATTTAGCTGGTCAGTTATAAAATATGTATCACAAAATGAAAGCCACTATAAACACGTATTTTAAATAATTTTGTTATATTAACTTTAAATGTTAATAGTTTGTGAAATATTATTAATTATTATACTTACACCAACATCATCTCCAAAATAACTATCAGTCCATTCCTGCAATTTTTCGATGGACACTTCATTAGGCAACGTTTCAATATCTATATTTTCTGGAATTATCTAAAAAAAATATTTCCGTTACGATAAATCTTCCACAATTACTTTTCCCTACCCCTCCAGCGCTTATGTAACGAAGGTACATAATAGTCTGCTCGATTTCCTTCTCGATCGCCTGATTCGACTTGTACGTCCCTCTAATATCCCTAAGCCTTCTAGCGATTGTCCTCAAGAAGATATGATACGGCATTTCATCAGTGCTGCCTCTGCTTTGCTTCCCTGGTGCTAGTAAATCGATGTCTTCAGGTATTTTTCCAATAATTCCAGCTTCTGGATTCAACAGTTGATCTTTACTCAACTGAAAAATGAAAATAAATTCTGAACAATTTACTGATACAATTTTTAATTAAATACTTTACATAGATAACATTTGATGTGGCGTTGAAATGCGAAGACGTGATGGTGAAGTCGAAGAAGAACGGAAGTCCGTAATCGGCGATGATGTCTCCGATCTCTGCCCAAGTCGGCTTCTTCCAAAAATTATCTTCGTAGGCGATCACCGGCCATTCCCCGAAATTATCCAAAACCTTTAACGACGGTAGATAGAGACTGTCGGCGTAATCAACATCCCTGCACGCTTTGTAGAACATTTTCGCCTTTTGCAAAGCGGTCGGATCTTGAGGTTTTACTTTTGACTCCAAAATATCTAAAATTAGAGTCATTTTCCTTCTAATTTATTCACTACATCATGACACCTATCACTTATCATCGAAATAACTTACGTTTCACTATGGCGTGAATTTCCTCTTGTAGTATGGTGAAATGGTCGATGTTGACATCACCTTCAGGTAGAGGGTGGACGTTTTTAAAGTTTCCACACGTGAATTTGTAGAAGTCATCGCAAGGATTCACCGATTCATCGAGGTAAGGTAATTCTATAAAAAATAAGCATCCCAGTTTGTGATAACTTTAAAGATACAACAAATTGAGAACGTTGTCAAATCTAAAAACTTAAGCACTTAGATTATGTCGGACTTATGATGGAAGATGGCGGATGTCAGATGAAAGATGGCATATGACAGAAAATAGATGATAAGGACGCCACATTGTCAAAAAATATTTGCAACTTTCTGAAATTAAAATTAATAATTGTCAATCTAAAAGATAAAGAATAGTCATTTATTAAAACAATTTGTTGGTTCAAAACACAATTGTTTTTTTTCTTCAGGAATTATGAATAAGAGAGTACAGATGACAGATGACAGATAACAAATGTCAGGTGACAGATGTTAGATAGTAAAAGAAGCCTTCGCAAATTTCTACTAAAACAAATCACAATAATCAATTTCTATAAAAAAAAAGTCCGTACAAAAAATGCAACTTTCCAGATGACAGATGACAGTCTTAGTGCTTGAGTCAAATTATTTAAATATTCCTTAACATAAGAAATTTAATTCCTAAAAATTTGGAAAATAAATCACTGTTGTTCCTCAAATTATTTTCGTCAATTTTTTAAAAATTTTTAACCTACAAATACAATAGACAATTGTCAATCTCTAAAACAATTGGCGCAAAGAATAATTGACAAATGACAGATCACAGATGATACAAAGATTATGAAAAGATGTTGAAAAAGAGACGATAAATTCAAATAGCAATAGAGAATTGTGGAAATTGCCTTAAAAACGAAAAAAGATTTATCAGAAAAATTGACATTCAAAGAAACTTCCTTAAAAATTGACAAACGAAGCGCTTCTATACTTTATTTATTTTATTATTTAAAAAAAAACTTTATAAATTCCTTAAGAAACAATTTAAAATTGTCAAAAAGAATAAAATATTTACTAACACCTACCAAATGGCAACTTGAAATACTTTTACACAACACAAACAGTAATAGAAACTTATGCATTATATCTTAATATTTTCATGATTTGTGGAAACGCCATTTACAAGTTCTTAATAAAAATGACAAACCAATCCTTTATTAGTTCAAATTTTTTAGAAGGGACCTTTACAAATTGCCAATATAACGGATGACGGATAACAGATGACAGATGACAAATGACAAATGACAAATGACAAATGACAAATGACAAATGACAAATGACAAATGACAAATGACAAATGACAAATGACAAATGACAAATGACAAATGACAAATGACAAATGACAAATGACAAATGAAAAATGACAAATGACAAATGACAAATGAAAAATGACAAATGACAAATGAAAAATGACAAATGACAAATGACAAATGACAAATGACAGATGAGAGATAACAGATGCCTGATGCCAGATCTAGATGATAGATGATAGATGGCAAATTCGAAATATCTCCCAAATATCAGTACAAATTTTTAAAAATTATTTTAAATTTTCTGTAGAATAAAGATATTTCTAGATAAAAAATCTTTTGAAAGGTCTAAAAACAATTGAAAAACAAATCATTTTTATTCATCGAATTATTCATCACGTTGGCCAAAACAGTCTAAAAAAATCTTTCATAAATTCCAGAAAAGAAAATAACTATTGATATTTACCAATTTCAAAAATTAAAGTTTGCACAGACAAGAAAAAACAACCAGCAATTATCGAATGTTATTGAAAAGCCTAAAAAATTAAACGTGACAGATGAAAGATGACAAATACAGTACAAACAGCAATAGAGATTTATAAACGTTATTTAAAAATTCCTGTTAAAAACGATTTGTAAAAAAAAAAACATTTGAAAAAGTAAAAATCCAAAGTGACAGATGATAACAGATGATAGATGACAGATGACAGATGAATAACGACAAATGCCAGATAATTTATGGCAGATAACAGATGACGAATAATAGGTAACGGATAACAGATGATAAATGACAGTAAAAGAAAACAGATGTCATATAATAGATGTCAGATGACAAAAACATAGACAAACAAAAGAGCGTTTTGGAAAATATTTGAAAATTGTAGATTTCTTGACAAAAAAATTGCTCATCACTCTGTCAAAAAATAGTCAAAATTTGTGAAAAAAAACTATCGAAAATATCAAAAAAAAAAACAATTGACAGTACTTTAAATATTTAATACTTATAAAATACAACAATTAGCATATATAAACTATTAATATCCACAAAATGACAGATGACCAATAACAGATAAACAAAAATAACAGATGACAGATACAAGATAGAAATAGATGTCAGATGACAGATAATAGTTAACAGATGTAAGATGACAGATAGCAAATGACAGATGACATTTAACATTTGACATTTGACAGATGAAAAATGACAGATGACATTTGACACTTGACAGATGACATTTGACAAACGACAGATGACATTTAACAAACGACAGATGACATTTGACAAAGCAAATAACAGATGACATTTAACATTTGACATTTGACAGATGACATTTGACAAACGACAGATGACATTTAACAAACGACAGATAACAGATGACATTTGACAAAGGATAGATGACCCATAGTAGGTAGACATAGATGACAGATGACCGTTGACATTTGACAGATAATAGATAACACTAACACTGGAGAGTAAAAGAAGACAGATGTCATATAGTAGATATCAAATGGCAAATACAAAGACGTTACAAACAGTTTAAAAAATATTTTCTAACCGAAAGAGAATTCTAAAAAATTTGTTGATAAAAAAATTGTCCATCACTCTGTGAAAAAAAATATATTTAAAATTTGTGAAAATAAGTTTTGAAAATTTACAGAATTTTAAATATTGAATAAAATAAATAATTGACAAATAACC
>OZ018396.1:8071457-8120589 GCA_963969525.1 Ontholestes murinus
GTATTCTTCACATATCAGATTTACCTGTAGAAATTGTAAAAGTAACTAGCATACGTGTTGAATGTAATATTGTAACGGGTGCGTATTACAATAGCAAATTATCTCATACTTTATTTGAATTTACGCCGACAGTCGATCCGGGATATGCAATTATTATAGAACCGAAAAATATTCTTTATTTACCTATAAATACAAAATCAATCAGTAATATAACAATTCGAATTCTTGATCAAGACGGTGATCTGGTTAATTTTAGAGGAGAGAAAATTATCATTCGCCTAGAATTAAAACGAGTACCTAAGTAGTATGGGCATTCAATTTAAAAGCAGCACCGAGAATCAAAGTTCATATAAATTGACATTACAAAACAAATTATCCATCAGTCCTGTGAAGACGTCTCCCAAGATAACATTGGCTAATCGTGCAAGACTGCAGTCTATGGGATATAAGCTTTCTCCCAACAACAACAAAAATCATGGTTAAATTAGATATATTTAGTGACATCGTGTTTGACGAAACGTTAGTCAAGTATCAATTTCACACGTATCAACCATCTTCAACGAATTTCGAGAAAAATGATGAAATTCGAGTTGTTATTCAGAATCAGGATATTTGTACGGCACCTTGTGATAGCTACATTTACATCTGTGGCAAAGTGGATTTGCCAGATGCAAAACCGAATGACAAAAAATTTGAATTTGTAACCAATGCATTCAGTTTTTTGTTTGAAGAAATCCGATATGAATTAAATGGTGTGGAAATTGACAAGTGTCGCGACGTTGGAGTTACGAGCACGATAAAGGGTTTGCTGTCCTTTCAAAAATCTTATGCTAACGGACTCGAAATCTCAGGATGGGCGTCTACTGGAAAACATAAGATCTATTACGATGGCAACAATAAATTCTACGTTTCGATTCCCTTGAAATATCTCCTAGGATTCGCTGAAGATTATCACAAAGTAATTGTGAATGCAAAACAGGAGTTAATTCTATTGCGATCCAGTACGGATAAAAACTGTTATGTAGGACCCGATAGCGTCAAATTGAAAATCCTAAAAGTGGAATGGCGAATGCCTCACGTTCATGTAAACGATGAAATACGATTGAATATGCTGGAACGTTTACAAGCCGACAAACCGATTGTAATGCCTTTTCGCAAGTGGGAAATTCACGAATTGCCCGGTCTAAGACAAACCACTAAAGATATATGGAGCGTTAAAACGTCAACGAATCTAGAGAAACCCCGCTACGTAATCATCGCTTTTCATCAGGACAGAAAAAATAACCATCTTAAAGATGCAACCAATTTCGATCATTGTCTAATTCGAAACATTAAGGTGCATTTAAATTCTGAATCATACCCTTACGATAACTTGAATCTAGATATCAGAAGTGGAGATTATTTACTTGCATATCAGATGTATACAAGATTTCGAGACAGTTATTATGGATCGAATCAAGATGGTCAAGGTCTAGATCCATATTTAGATTTTAACGAGTTCAAACATAGAATGCTGTACGTGTTTGATCTCTCGAAACAAAATGAAAGGCTGAAATCTTCAACAGTTGATTTAAAAATTGAATTGGAAGCGGATGATCCATTTAATGATAACACACGCGCTTACTGCCTCATTCTTTGCGACGCAGTTGTCGAGTACACTCCTTTATCAGGAATTGTTCGAAAAATTGTTTAGATAAAACATGAATGTAATAGAAAGAAAGAGTGTAGTGTTTAATTTACCACCGATTACATTTATCTATGAAGATGATACCGATACAGAAGTGGATGTAAATTGGATGCAAGTTGCAGCAGACCGAGCTAGATTTACCGATCGCGTGAAGAAGGTCGAACAACCCCTGAATGTTGTTCTATTGAAAAGGATTAAGCCTCAAAAAATATTGGTTATTGACATACAAGGATTCAACTTACCTGAATTTTCCCCAAAAGAATTGGTGTTCGCATATGTTGACGACGACGACGACCAAACATGGATGTTTCACCTTAAACCGTCTAAGCCCTTTTTGCAACTTTCTAATGATTGTAAAAAACAAGTTATTTGGTTAGAAAATAATTATCATTGTTTGAGATACAGTGATGGTGATACTAACCCAAATGACTTGTATTCAATTTTTAAAATGTTTCCTGCAGATATCGTTTATGTAAAAGGAAATCAAAAAACTAATTATTTAAGAAACTTTTATAGGAATGTAATAGATTTAGGTTTAGATAGTAATGCCCCTAATTTTAAGAAAACATTAAATAATTGTAAGATTCATAGTAAGAACAATAGTATTTGTAGTTTAAATAATGTAAAAATATTAAAAGAATATGTAAAAAATAATAATTTACTTTTTTAAAATAAAAAAATATTACAAGTATTTTATTGAGTTTTTATTTTCCTGAAAACGAGAAAAAAGGTAAATATAGAAAAAAGAGTCAATTAAAAGCATGTATTGAATTAAAAAACCATATACAATATATAAACAAAATATATAAACGCGTACTGATGATCTCCATCTTGAGGTAAAGTCGCTACTGCGTAATCTGAAACAATAACAATTATTGAACTATTTTTTTCTCCAACACTAGTAATGATGTAATAATATAAATACTTAATAAGAGATAACTTACCTTTATAATTTCTCCAATAAATCAAACACTACATCAGGTACAACTTTTCCCGCAACCTGCTTGTAGCCTTTCAATAAAATACCCATCTTCAGGGCATAGTTTGTATTAAAATCCTCGACTGCTGCATCCTCGATAAATACATCGCTGAATCGTTTGGGCAGCCAAACGGAAAACTCCTCTAGGTCTGCTAAGACAGCCGGTCCGAAGCGTGTAGTTTTCATTTGTACCCCGCACACCGTGTATATCTTGCCCGTTTCCAACTCGGAGATTTTCTTGCTTTCTTTACACGCGCACGCTTTTTGTAATTTTGCAAAATCCATTATATTGCTTTGGAGAAAGAATTTCGATGCTCACAAGTACACGATTGTTTTCACACTGAATACTTTCCGCCAAACTTCCTCTTCGCTTATCGCTACTTCCTCTTCGATTATCGCAAAACGTTTTTTTTTTTTGCGCATTTTATTTAGACAAATAAATAACGTAAAAGCAATTGATAATATAATTTCATTTTACAACGTATTGCTGCTAGGTGGAGCTACCACTAAGTCTTTATGCCCCCAGGCTAGAGTATCAACGACGTTATCACATATATGTCTCTTATCGTCAAAAGGTGATAGAGCCAATTTATTTTGTGTATTCGAATAAATTGTGTGTTTAATTGATCGGAATAAGTTCTGTCTTCGAATGATGATGTTTGAATTAAGTAAACAGTCTTTATAATCTAAACCTGCAATTTCGTTGGCAACTACATTTTTCTTAACCCCCTTGGCCTTCTTGGACCATTTACCCTCAACATTATTGGCATACATTTTGGCCCTTAACCCCACAAATTCTCGCATAATCCTACCACCATTCTCATCCTTCATTAGACCCAATACGGCTTTGTTTTGCAATGGGATGCCGTACTGATTATTAGAATCAAAATTACTAGTGTCAAATTTATTCAAGTCTTCTTTCATGTCAAAAAATATGTCGTCCGTTTCAAATTGTAGCGTTAAACTGTCCGTGTCCATGTAGCACAATCTTACTCTATTACCATACTTGGACTTTAAATGGTCGTAATAAAAATCATACATTAACAATTTACTAAGATCTAAAACTGAGAACCCGACGTAAATCGGTTTATTATAAACAGCCCGCAAACGATCCAATTGGATCGCGACTAAGTTTTCGGTAAAAATTGAACAACAGTTGAAATTTAATTTTGCTATTAAACTTTCCGCGCCCCGACGTTTCCCGATATCCTCCCAATGATTCACCAATTTGACGTCTACACGTTTATCTACGTTTTCCATTGTCTTGCCAAACACTGAATTATTCATTAATTTAAAGAAATCTTTTTCGAAATCGTTTCTAGCAGCCTGCCTCATTGAAGTATTTAGATCAATGTACCTCTTTAACCAGTCAGACTGCTTGAAAGAAATTACGCGGTGAATTTTTGTTAATTTTAATCCGTTTCTTAGTGCTTGTTTCAAATTACGGTAATGAATTATATATTTGGTTTTATTGTTTAAATTTGGAATAAGTTTAGTTTGCGTGAATTTTGAATTTGGTGGTACTATATTTTCTGCAAGAAAAGGTAGATCGTTGTGTAAATTGTGAACATTTTCTGGATACCCAATATCCACTTCTAAAATGTATCCTGTGGATGAATCATCGGGAACATTTAATACGTTTAAATTTTCAATTTCTGTCACGCTTAACCATTTAAAGTCCGCATACGGTAATAATTGTGACATTGCCCACCCATACAAATTGTTTGCGTCCCAGTACGTGAGATATGTCGAGGGTTTCGTTTTGTCAAAGTCGAACATGTATTTGTTGTTGGCTACTGCATGTCGTAACGAACATTGACTTATACCGCCTCTTATACCTTTACGTATAAAGTGGTGCATGTCAATGTCTGTCAGTAATTCCAATTTAATGTCTGTCAGTTTCAGCATAGCATCCCACGACAATCCGGGGGCCGTATAATAATGAGCCGGATCCAAATTATACGCCTTTAAACAAACATCGCGGAAATTTTCAAAAATGTCAGTCAAAAGTAATACATCTGTTTTCAAGTACAGGTCTGAATATTCGCTTAAATTTTGACAATTGAATTTTGACCACACGTTTTGCGCATGCTCATAGTCTGCAGCGGTAATATCTGTGTTTGTCAGCGTATTGAAAAATTGTTTTTTGGACGGTAATTTCGATTCGGTTAATTTGGAAAAGGAATCCATGTACTGGTATGGAAAGACACCTTTCTTTGTGACTAAATTGAACTGTTGATCGTCTGGGAAATGTTTTCTAACAGTATTTAGTTGATCCACTTTTAAATTTTTAGCTAATTTATCTAAACTCGAGGCCATAAATCTAAACGAATCTAAAAATCTTAATTTTAAATAAATATCGCAATCAATTCCTCGCGTGTCTGTATATTTATCAACTTTTATTGATTTAGAAAATGATATGTATTTCTCCTTGTTTTGGGGAATTACATCAATTTTATCATTATCTAAACCAAACTCTTTAATAAATAAATGGGAATCATAACCGCTTAAATTGTGAAAGAAAATCGGTAAAAATTTAGGAATTTTATAATTTAAATTACATTTGGAGTGGGCGGCTCCGACAAATTTCCCCGTTAAATGACAATGATCCGCCACCTTATCACAAGCGTTTAATAATTTTTCACAGATATGGCACTCTTTAGCTGAATCAAATAAGTACTGTTCACCCGGAGTTAATTTAATCATTGGAATTATTGGTTTTAAATAATTTTCATAAATCAGTTTAGCATCAGCGCTCAATTTTTCCATAAATACTCTGGGGCAGTCCAAACCAGTATATGTCACAAATTTATCTAAATTTGAATTATAAGAACATTTAATATAATACGCGAAGGAATACGGAGTATGAACATGTGTCGAATAAGTATAAGATTTGTTTGGATCCGGCTGGCATGTTTGAATCGGGACGAGAAGTGATTCGAAATCGGCATAAACAGTAAAAGGCACCCGCATTTTAGAACAATAATTATTAAATGATAAAATGTTTCCAGGTACCATATCGCCGTTTTTATTTTTTATTAAATCGGTGGTGGGCATGACTGTATACACTTTATTACAATCATGCTGGGAATGATTATGCAGGGCGATTTCCGTGGAGAAGAAAGTCAAACACCCATCACATAAATATTTTTTATGTTCATGTTTCGACACTTGAGATGAAACAAGGCGGGATAAATTCTTTATCCAGACATAGTGGCCTTTAATTCCATCCTCAATGTAAAGGAGGTTAACATGCCTATCCCGCTTTGATTTCGTGAAATAAATCGGCCCTACCACTTCGTGAACATGCTTATCAGAATCAAACTCTAGCCCGTAAACATTAATTGAAATATTATTTAAAATTTCAAATTTAGAAATATCTTTAAGTTTTAATGGCAACTCCATACCTGTTAAATTCAACACGGTTGTGTAGTGAGGGTATGATGTAGGACGATGGGGTGCGTTTCCATGATCAACGGGGTGAAGAGCTGACACTAACGCCCAAGCGAAGCAGGCCTCATCTTCATTTTGTACATTGATACAGGCCTGTTTTTTCTTGATCGATGGGGGAAGATCCACATAAGAAGAGCCGCGGATGGGGGTGTATTTATTAATATTCACCTCAAGGTGTGATACCTTAAGTAAAGCCCACCCGCTGTCCCGCTCCTACAATGAATAATAGCATTTATTATAAACATTATGTGATTTAAAAAATGAAATAACTTACCTGAAACTCTTCGCTCTTTGTTTTAACTACACTACACATCTTTTTGTAGATCTCCACCAGGTCGTCAGTAGGGGTTACCACCACAAATCGGGTGTTAAACGATTTTAATTCTGGAGCGTCTTCTCCTCCGGTTTTGATGTATAGTCCGAAGAGCTCCACATTAACTTTTGATGTTGTGTGCCTATGACGCTCCACCAGCTGAACAAACTTCGCCTCCTGCCGCTCAAGGAATGTTGGAATGTCTATGCAATCCTCTTCTGTGGTCAGGATGGCATAGCTTGCTATTCGCCCCCTGAAGGCTGTGTCAATCTTTTTGATGCCCTCACCCTCATCTGTGGCGATGATTTGTAGATGCCGCTGGGTCCTAAGGTGTCCTGTGAGAAGTTGTGGGGTTGTGAACTCCTCCTGGCACGCATCACACCTCAACGTGGGTGGGGCCGGCTTTGCCTTCTTCGTTGGGGGCACCCTGGCTGGTGGAAGGTCGGCAACCCGCTTAACACCGTTGGTAGGTCCTTGGGCGTGGTACTTTTTAACATGCTTTGTTAGATTGCGATTAAGAGTGAAGGTTAATTTGCAGAACGTGCACGAGAACATGATGATTATTATGTGTTGACGGCTCAATTTAAACTGGTGAATAATATAGCTCTGAAATATTTTTATATAATTTTCTTATCTGCGATACACCATATCTACTTTTGCTCTTATCGACCGGCATTGCCTTATCAACCGCAACATCCGTTACAGCTTGCGTTTTGTGTAGAAGTTATAGAAAATAATTATTTATTATGATTAGCACCACATATTTAATTTCCACGCCATGTATTTAAATTTTTCTGTGTTTAATATTTTTACGTGAAAAAAAAAAATAGCGAACGTGCGTAACCACATCCGGTAGAACTTTACCTTGAGCTGTTTCTTATCATCAGCATGCGAAATTATTAATTCCTAATTTATATACAGATGTGTGTGTGTGTGTGATAAGAATTCAGTTGGTACTACTATCTCCATCTCACTCTTTCAATAGAGCAACTCGTATTTATGGCAAGATAAGAATTCAGTTGGTACCACTGTCACCACTATCTACATCTCACTCTTTCAATACCGGAAGAGAGCTACTCGCACTCATTGCCTCTTATAAGAATTCAGTTGGTACTACATTCAAATTCTCCCGCGAGGGGCCCCTCTCGACCTGAGCTGGGAAAAAGGGTAATACTGATAACGTTTCAGTTGGCAACATTGCCACCTCCATCTCACTCTTTCACACCGGATGTTGATCACTCGCACTCATTGCCTCTTATGGGAGAATGTGCACAGACCTGCAGTCCTTATCTTATCAGGCCCTTATCTTATCAACAACATTCGTTACAAACAGTCCTTATCTTATCAACCACAACATCCGGTCGATTCGTTACAAACAGTCCCTATCTTATCAACCGGAAACCGCAACATCCGGTGACCGGAAACCGCATATCTTATCAACATCCGGTCCTAACCACAGGATGACCTTGGGAGCACTTCCTGTCCCCGTACCGGCTAATCTACTCTACTTCCATTACTTATTATTATTATTATTAAATAAAACAATATGGTAATTATAATATTTAAAAATTGTTAACATCCAGAAACTGACAGATGTCAGATCATAGATATACATAAATGACAGATGTTAGATACTAGTTAGAAATATATGACAGATGACAGATGAAATATAGACAGATGACAGGCGACATTTGATGTTTAAAATTTGACATTTGACAGACGACAGATGACGGATAACATTTGACAAATGACAGATGGGCATAGATGACTTATAGCAGATAGACATAGATGACAGATAAAATTTAACAGTTGACATTTGACCGATGACAGATAAAATTTGACAGATGACTGATGACAGATGACAGATAACAGTCAAAAATATGGTGTGTGTCAAAAAATTAGTTAAACTAAAATTTCAAACAAAAAACAATTGACAGTTCCTTAAAATTTTAAATATTGAATGAAATACATCAATTGGCAAATTACCATATATAATAAAAATCTGTTAACACCCCGAAAATAACAAATGATAAATCATTTATAAAGATAAATGACAGATGACAGATAATATAGAAATAATAGAAATAGATGACAGATGGCAGATATTAGATAGAAATAGATAGACATAGATAACATATAACAGATGACAGATGAAATATGATAGATGACGGATGGCAGACGACAAATGACAGATGACAGATGATAGATGACATATGACAGATGACACTGGACATTAAAAGATGACAGGTGACATTGTGAACTCCACCCGTGCTTCTTTCGGCCAAAAATGTATATTTTTGTAGTTAATTTATTTTTAAATGTATTTTTCTAAGAAAAAAGACCAAAGATGTAAAAAATAAATAAATATATAAATAATAGATGTCAGGTGAAATAAATGACAGATGATATATGACAGATAACATATGAATTATGTCAGGTGACAGATGACATGATATATGACAGATGACAGATGATAGATGACAGATGACAGATGACAGATGACAGATGACAGATGACAAATGACAAATGACAAATGACAAATGACAAATGACAAAAGACAAATGACAAATGACAAATGACAAATGACAAATGACAAATGACAAATGACAAATGACAAATAACAAATGACAAATGACAAATAACAAAAAAAGAGACAAATGACAAATAACTAATGAAAAATGAGAAATGAGAAATGACTAATGACTAACGCCTATAATAACTACTGACTACTGACTACTGACAAATGACAGAACCAATAATAATAAGACTAGACAGTAAAAGATGACAAAAGTCATATAATAATTGTCAGAGATGACAAATACAAAAACAAACAGTTTTAAAAATTATTTATTAAAATCGGAAAGAAAGAGAATTGTAAAAAATATTGACAAAAAATCGTTCATATCAAAAAAATTGTCAAAAATTTAAGGAAAAGAACTTTCGAAAATTTCAGAAAAAAAACAATTGACAGTTCCTTAAAAGTTTAAATTTTGTATAAAATACAACTGGAAAATTACCAATTATAATTGATAACTGTTAACACCCAGAAAATGACATATGACAGATAATAGATAATAAATATAAACAATAGATAGAAATAAAAGACAGATAGTAGATAATAGATGACACATGACACAAGATACTTGACACATGACACATGACACATGACATATGACGTATGATATTTGATATTTGACACATGACATTTGACATTTGACATTTGACATGCCAGATGACAAATGACAGATGACTGAAAAAAGATGACATATGACAGATAATAGATGACAGATGACAGAGGACAAATACAAACAGGTACTTTGTAAATAGCAGTAGAAATATGGTAATTATATAATTTAAAAATTATTAACATCCAGAAACTGACAGATGTGAGATAATAGATATACATAAATGACAGATGTTAGATACTAGTTAGAAATAGATGACAGATGACAGGCGACATTTGACGTTTAAAATTTGACATTTGACAGACGACAGATGACGGATAACATTTGATAAATGACAAATAGTAGATGGACATAGATGACATATAGTAGACGTCAGGACATAGATGACAGATGACAGATAAAATTTGACAGTTGACATTTGACAGATGACAGATAAAATTTAACATATCTGA
The DNA here is from genome assembly GCA_963969525.1 of Ontholestes murinus. Taxonomy (NCBI): domain Eukaryota; kingdom Metazoa; phylum Arthropoda; class Insecta; order Coleoptera; family Staphylinidae; genus Ontholestes; species Ontholestes murinus. Next base: position 8,081,527 of record OZ018396.1, read on the forward strand.
TAACCGATGACAGATTACAGTCAAAAATATAGTGCTTCACTCTGGAAAAAAATTAGCTAAATTTTGTGAAAATTTCAAACAAAAAAACAATTGACAGTTCCTTAAAATTTTAAATATTGAATAAAATACAACAATTGTCAAATTGCCATATATATTAGAATAGCTGTTAACACCCCGAAAATAACTGATGACAAATAATATATAAAGATAAATGACAGATGACAGATAATACATAGAAATAGATGACAGATGAAAGATATTAGATAGACATAGATAACATATAACAGATGACAGATAACGGCAGACGACAGATGACAGATGATAGATGACAATTGACATATGACAGATGACATTTAATAGATGTCAGATGACAAATACAAAGCTGTACAATCAGTTTTAAAAATTATTTATTATTATAAAGTTTCTGAAAGAAAGATTATATAAAAAAATAAATGATAGATGACAGATGACTGCTGACACATTAATTATGACAGATGACATGATATATGACAGATGACAAATGGTAGGTGATAAACGACAAATTTAAATTAATTAGTTTAAAAAGACTTAATAACGTTTTATTAAATGAGAAATGACACATGACAAATGACAAATGGCAAATGACAAATGATAAATGACAAATGACAAATGACAAATGACAAATGACAAATGACAAATGACAAATGACAAATGACAAATGACAAATGACAAATGACAAATGACAAATAACAAATGACAAATGACAAATGAGAGATGACAGATGACAGATGACCAATAACAATAACACTAGACAGTAAAAGATGACAAAAGTCATATAATAATTGTCAGAGATGACAAATACAAAAACTTTACAGTTTTAAAAATTATTTATAAAAATCGGGAAGGTAGAGAATTGTAAAAAAAATTGTCAAAAATTTATGGAAAGGAACTTTCGAAAATTTCAGAAAAAAAAAACAATTGACAGTTCCTTAAAAGTTTAAATTTTGTATAAAATACAACTGGAAAATTACCAATTATAATTGAAAACTGTTAACACCCAGAAAATGACATATGACAGATAATAGATAATAAATATAAACAATAGATAAAAATATAAGACAGATAGTAGATAATAGATGACACATGACACTTGACACTTGACACATGACATATTACGTATGATATTTGACATTTGACACATGACATTTGACATTTGACATGACAGATGACAAATGACAGATGACTGAAAAAAGATGACATATGACAGATAATAGATGACAGATGACAAATACAAACAGATACTTTGTAAATAGCAGTAGGAAATTATGAAAATTAGCTTAAAATTCTTAACATTTTTTATGAAAATTAGCTTAAAATTCTTAAAATTTTGAAGTTCCAAAAAAGAAACAATTTCGTTCTTCGAATCATTTTTCTCTCTGTCAAAAACAATGGAAAAACAATCAACAATTGAATTGGAAACTGAATACGCACAAAAAAGTGTAAATTGTTAAATATACTTTTAAAGAAACAATAAGCATGTACCAAATGAGATATAACAGATAAATAATTAACAATAGATGACAGATTACAGATGATAGATGACAAATAACAGACGGCGTGTAATTAATGACAAATGGACTGATGACAAAATGATCATTGATGACAAATGATAAATAACCAATGACAGATGACAAATAATAAATGACAGATAATAGATGATAGATGATAAATAACAAATGATAAGTGATAGATGATAGATGACAAATGATAAATGACAGCTATTAGTTGCCAACGTACTTAGAGTACAGAGTACTTAAAGAAGAATAATAAATATTTAAACTAAAACGGCTAGAAGACGACAGATGACAAATGATAACTACTTAACAAATATTAATAGAGTTCTTTTTAATTTTCGTAAAACAATGAAAAAAATAATTTATAAAACAGATTAGAAAAATCAAAAAATAGTTTCACAGTCTAAATAAGTATAAAAAGAAAATTAGCAATTGTTAAATATAATTAAAATCTGTAACACGTGAATGACATATGACAGATGATAGGTGACAAAAGATAGATTATAGATGGCAGAAGACAAATGACAAATACGGTACAAAGTGTAAATATTTATGAAACTTATCTAAAAATTCTCGAGAAAAAATATTGGTAGAAAAACACATTTAAAAAGTCCAAAATCTAAATCATTTAGCCATAAAAAAACAATCTAAATTTATGAGAAAAAAGTGACAAATTCCTGAAAAGAGAAAAAAATTGACTATCACTGATTTAAAAAAAAATTAAAGTCCATAAATAAAAATCAATTATCAATTGTTGAATATAAATTAAAATTCTGTAAACGCCTAGGAAATAAGAGATGACATAATGAGAAATAGAGAATTATGAAAATTTTCGTAAATATTTCTGACAAAAAGAATACTTTGGAAAACAAACAAATTCCTTTTGTTCTTTAAATCGTTCTTAACAATAGTCAAAATTTGTTATAAAAATCCCTGATGAAACAATTGAGAATTGTCAATTTCTACAAAAAAAATAAATACCAAAATAATTGGCCAAATACGAAAAACCTAGAAAATTATAAATGACAATTGTTAAATGATAGATGATGACAGATAAAAGATTACAAATGATAGTTAATAGATGACAGATAACAGATGACAAATGACAAATGACAAATGACAAATGACAAATGACAAATGACAAATGACAGATGACAGATGACAAATTATAGATGGTGGATAGTGGATGATAAATGATAAATGTTAGGTGATAGATGATAAATTACTAATGGCAGGTAATATATGATAGATGATAGATGACAGGTGATTGTTGATAATTAGCAGATAATAGATGACATATGACAGATAACAAATAATATATATGATAACAGTTCTGTAAAAGACAGATGACAGATGATAGATACTAATAGTAACAGAGAAATATAAAATTGTCTAAAAGGACATTTGAAAGTACCCAAAAAAAATACAAACAAATCACTTTTGGTCTTTGTATCTAAAAAGAACAGAATACATTTATGAAATAAAACCAGATGACAAATAACAGATAACAGATGATAGATGATAGATGAAAAATAATAGATACCAAATAATTATTATAAACACTTTACAAATTGAAATTAATGAAAATTATCTAAAAATTCCTGAATAAAATTACAAAAAATATAATTTAAAAAATATAAACGCAGCAAATATGAAAGGATAGGTAACAAATAACATATTGTATTATTATATATTACATATATTATATTATAGATAATAAATGACAGACACTTTAAAAACAGCAAGAGGGGTTTATAAAAAATATGAAAAGACCAATAGAACAATAAAAAAATCATCACTTTCTCAAAACCTGCATTAATTTATTTTAAATAACAACAAAAATGAGATTTTGTACTTACCAGTTCCTCTTGATGGGGAGGACAGTATGAAAATTAAAACGGCCCACTTGATGACCATACTTTACTTTCTTTTTCAATTATCTCGGAGAAAATTTCAGCAAATTGTTTATCTATCGACGCGCGACACAAAATAAATTGCAAATATTTATTGGAGGCCTTGTACGCGATAAGATTTTGATCGGATGTAATCTTTTAATTCCAGTTATCATCATTGTCAATTGTATTTCATTTGATCACAAAAGTAAAACGACTACGAGTTTTTTTTTAAATAATCTTTGTTTAGAACAAAAACTGAGAATGCACGTCATATATCAGGAATTAATTTATCTAATCTAAAAATAAACCTGAATTTTGAATGTGATATTAATAAATTAATTGATTTAAATATTTATTTATTTATTTATTAACATCTTTGTATTCTTTTCTAAAAAACCAAATATGAAAATACACTTAAAATTTTAGTTGAAATGTATATTATTAAAAATTATAATTGCATATGTAAAAATATTTTAATTCTTATTAAATTTATACATTGAAATTAGAATTTAACAAACTAAAAGTTCTTGAGTCAAGATCACACACTTGAATTATTAGTTGAGGTTAAATGGTGACATCTGTTGAGACTATATGTCAACCAGAAATTTAAGCATACGATGAAGAATGTGATTTTTTTTTGTGATTGACATTGAGATCACCGTTGTATTAATTAATTGATAATATCCTAATTAACCCAAACTTAATACTATAGACAAGTGCACATTTAAAATGAATTTAGATTTTTACGCCAATTTTGTTGATTTAGTAATAGTAATATTTAAAAAAAAAATAACAAACATTATTTTCTTCATTAAGTACACTTGATTATTAAGTTACTCAGAAGTCGTTGGTATTTATTATATCTTTAATTCTTTGGGTATTAAAAATAATAAACAATTGTATAATTTTTTTAAAGTTTATTTTACAAATTGCAAAGGCACAAATCTCAAAATTAACAAACATTATAACAAGAAATTAAGTCACATTTTGTGTACATCATCCGTTCATTACACGTCTAACGATGAAATGATAAAACGAAAAAGAAAAAAAAACTTAAACTTGGTGCCTAACATTATCCGAAGAAGAGAAGAAAAGAGAAAACAAATAAAAACGAACGAAAAAACGTCCATGCAAACAACTTAAACCTAAAACAAAAAAATTAGCTGTCTTTTCCGTTACATTATTATTATATTTGAAAAACAAATGAACTCCTCACTCGCCATCCTCCTTAAACCTACCGCAACGACGAACGAAAGAAGAAACTCCCTAAATTTACATTAAACGCAAAATGACGCTACATTTGAATTTTTTTTTTTTCGAAATTTTTCATTTTAATTCTACCATCTAAACCTTAAATTTAAAGGAAATGAAAATTCGTAAACGAGGTAATCCTAAGCCTAAATTGTGTGTTTTTATAGTGAGGGAAATGAACAAGATGGCGCTGGTAAGGGGGTGTGTTTGTGGATGAAATTTGGGGGGGAGATTAGAAGGTCAGCGCCAGGACACGCCATTTTAGTAAAAACCAGCGGTTTTTCAGTCCTTTCAAGTTTTCCTAGATACTAATTAACAATAACAATTACAAAAAATATTCTCGGGAAAAAAAAATTAATTTAATTTAAGCGTTTGTCCGCACGCGCACGCGCACTCTGTCGACATTCGTTTGTTTCGTTTCTTACTTTCTTTATTATTATAATTAATATTATTTTTTTTGCTTTTTTTAAATTTTTAAATTACGTCAGTCACATTTTCAGTCCTCGGGAATCCATAAATATCATTAATATTATTTATTATCACCGTCAAAAATATTTTTAATTATTATTGCAATATTATGAAAAATATTCATACACATATCTCTCGCTCTTTTAACAAGTAACAGTATTTTTCAACAACTTCTTTTTTTTTATTTATCAGGTGCACAACCAACGGATTAACAATGTTTGTGTAAGTGTGTGTGTTTTTTTTACAATGGACGTCAATTGTTTATATATATTTTTTTTGGTTTTGGTGAAAATGATTTAAGTACCCGCGCGAAGTATGGCTTCGTTGAACACAAAACAGTCTCACTTGATGGAGTCTTTAAAAATAAAATAATATTATTCAGTTTTTTTTGTTGCACTTCAAGTTAAACATCTTCTTCCTCAGGCGTTATTTTTGTGATTGGCACAACTATATGTCTGAAGTACTTGAAAAATTGTTGAGCAACATTGCACTACACCTTTAATTAATCAAATCTTCAAAATCTGAAGATCTTTATTGTTGATAAGTAGCAGATCTTCTCGACCAAACTCCTTCACACATTGATTTAGCTTCAGATTATTATTTTACGTTTTTAGTCTACAATAATAATAATCGTTAATTATACAATTATACAAGGCCAGGCTATTGCATATTTTTTTTCAAAAACTACTCGTGAGTAGAAGTAGAACGCACTAGAATTATAATTGCTCGAGGTTTGATATAAAAAGCTTGGAGTTGGTCTTTGTGGTAGCTGAGTAGATTCCTTAAGTGTTGCTAATCTCCAACTTTTAACTATACCCTATTTATCCTTTACAATATTTCATCCGGACTTTGATAGTAAGTATTTCTAAATACTTCTAAGAGTACTTGATTTATCGTCTTAACTTTGTTGGTACATAATATAATACCATTTTGTATTTGTCTTAAATCTGGAGTTCTTAATCTTCATGTCTTATTCAAATCAATCAGCTGGCTTGAAAGAAGGATATTTTGGGCATTTATAGATTCAATCAAGATTTCTTAACCAAAAAAAAAAAAATCCTCTAATTTGATAGCAAGAAAATATTTTAGGCCTTCATAGGTTCAATCAAGATTTCTTAAGTAGATTGGCAAAATTAAATTCATCAATTGTTTGAGAAAGCTGGCTTCAATTTCTGTTGTTTTTTTTTGTAAATCTTAACATAAGAAATGTCAGTATTTTTAAATGAATACTGAAGAAATCTTTCCTTTACGTTGGCTGATCTTCATATTTACAAAATTCCTAATCTTCAATTTTCATTCAAATTAAATCCTCTAGCTTGACAGCAACGAAATAACAAGAAGACAATATTTTAGGCCTTTATAAATTCAATCAAGGTTTCTTAAACAGCTTTAAATAAGTGGCAAACTTCAATTCATTAATTGTTTGAGGCAGCAGGCTTCAATTTCTGTAGGTTTTTTGTAGACCTTAACATAAAAATTCACAGTTTTTTTTAATGATTACTAAAGAAATCATTCTTTTACGTTGGTTGATCTTCATATTTACAAAATTCCTAAATTTCAATTCTGATTCAAATTAAATCTTCTAGTTTGATAGCAACGAAATAACAAAAAGAAAATATTTTAGGCCTTCATAGATTTAATCAAAGTTTATTAAACAGCGTTAAACACTTGGAAAAATTCAATTCATCAATTGTTTGAGAAAGCTGGCTTTAATTTCTGTTGGTTTTTTGTAGATCTTAACATAAAAATTGTCAGTTTTTTTAACGATTACTGAAGAAATCATTCTTTTGCGTTGATCTTCATATTTATAAAATTCCTAAGCTTCAATTGTGATTCAAATTAAATCTTCTAGTTTGATAGCAACGAAATAACAAGAAGAAACATTTTAGACCTTCATAGATTTAATCATGGGTTAATTAAACAGCGTTAAACACTTGGAAAAATTCAATTCATCAATTGTTTTAGAAAACTGGCTTCAGTCTTTATAGTTTTTTTTAATAGTTCTTGATATAAAATTGTTCTTAATATTAACTAAATACATGATTCTTAAACACTGATCGATCTTCAATAGTTTAATAACTTTTATGTATTTGATAATTTAGGTATAAAGATTTTTAAAGCCTTGCCGAAAATTTCATTAATCTAAAACTTCAGATAATCTTCAAAAAATTTAAAAACTGAATCCTTTAGATTGTTTCGGATTTTCTATTATTTTCTTGTAGATCTCAGTTTAAAGGAAATGTAAACACTTTTGTACCTTAAAGTATACTTTTGTTTTTCCAATTTTCTTGCTTCCTTTGAAGCAAAACTTTTTTGGAAAGTGTTTTAACAAAATTTTCTTCATTTTTTCTTCAAAATGTTGATGTCAGGAAGATCAGAAGAGATAAACCGATGAATTTTATCTCAGAAGAAAAGTTATTTAAAGTTTTGTATTGCCAAATTTTTGCTTCCTTTTCTGTGGCTTTTTGGTGTAAAATATTGATATCAGGAAGAACTGAGGAGTTTCCAAAAATAATCCCCTGCATTTCTAAAGTATTCCTAAATTAGAATCATTGTTAATTTTGTCTTTCATAGTCAGTACAATCAATGTTTTAAATGTTTAAGTTAAGGGTTATAATTGTTACAGAAATTATTAAACTTGACTTTAATTCTATTTGGTCTCAATTGGATAGAACTATTGATATTGCTTTGTCTTCAAGTATACTTCTATTTCTCTAAATTTGTTGCTTCCTTTTTTTGAGATTCTTGAAGTAGAACTTCTTTTGGAAAGTGTCTTAATAATATTATCGCTATAAAACTTACTTTATGATTATTTCCGAAGGTAAATATTGATGTCAGTGAAGATCAGACGGGTTTCGAAAAATTTTTCAATCAAATTTCGAAAGATTAAACTTTCATTTTAAATTATAAACATTGGTTCTATTGTCTTTAATTATCAAAACAAAACATTTTCCTGAATTTTATCCCTGAATTGTTTTAGAAAGTAATAAACTGAATTTTCTGTTTGTTTCTTGTAGATCTTGACTTGGTAAAACTGTTAACGCTGTTTTGTCTTCAAGTAATCTTTTGTTTCTTCAACTTTTCTGCTTTCTTTTATTTAGATTCTTGAAGCAAAACTATTCTGAAGAGTGTCTTAACAATATTTTCCTCTATAACTTATTTTGAAAGGAAAATATTGATATCAGGAAGATCAGATGGGTTTCCAAAAATAGTCCAATCAAATCATGAAGGATTAAACTTTCATCAAAATTATAATCATTGGTTCTATTGCCATTCACCGTCAAAACAATGAATTTTCCTGAATTTTGTCCCTGAATTGTTTCAGAAACTAATAAACTGAATTTTCTGTTTGTTTCTTGTAGATCGACGTAAAACCATTGACGCTGTTTTGTCTTCAAGAAAACTTTAGCTTCTTCAACTTGCTTTTGTTCCTTTTGTTTAGATTCTTGAAGCAAAACTATTCCGAAAAGTGTCTTAACACTATTTTCCTCCATAACTTATTTTGAAAGGAAAATATTGATATCAGGAAGAACAGATGAGTTTCCAAAAATAGGCCAATCAAATTATGAAGGATTAAACTTTCGTCTAAATTATAATCATTGGTTCTATTGACTATCACCGTCAAAACAATCAATTTTTCTGAATTTTATCCCTGAATTATTTAAAAGGCTAATAAACTGAATTTTCTGTTTGGTTCTTCTAGATCTTGATTTGATAAAAATGTTGACGCTATTTGGTCTTGAAGCAAACTTTTGTTTTTCCAACTTTTCAGCTTCCTTTTATTTAGATTCTTGAAGCAAAACTATTCAGAAAAGTGTCTTATCAATATTTTCCTCCATAGCTTATTTTGAAAGGAAAATATTGACATCAGGAAGTTCAGATGGGTTTCCAAAAATATGTAAATCAAATTATGAAGGATTAAATTTGTATCTAAATTATAATCATTGGTTCTATTGCCTTTCATAGTCAGAACGTAAAATTTTCCTAAATTTTATCCCTGAATTATTTCAGAAAGTAATAAACTGAATTTTCTCTTTATTTCTTGTAGATCTGGACTTGATCAAATTATTGACACTGTTTTGTTTGAAGTAAACTTTTGTTTCTTCAACGATTCTCTTTCCTTTTATTTAGATTCTTGAAGCAAAACTATTCAGAAAAGTGTCTTATCAATATTTTCCTCCATAGCTTATTTTGAAAGGAAAATATTGATATCAGGAAGATCATATGAGTTTCTAAAAATTGGTCAATAAAATTACGAAGTGTTAAACTTTTTCTTAAACAGAAACATTGCTTCTGTTGTCTTTTATGATCAGTACAAATAAAATTTTCTATATTTTGTGTCTTAATTGTTTTAGAACTTTTGAAATTAATTTTATGTTAATTTCTTCTAGATTTCTAGATTTTAATTTGATGAAACTATTAACATTCATCTTAATTTGACTATTGACATTGTTTTGTCTTGAAGTGAGCTCTTGTTTCTTTAAATTTCTCGCTTCTATTTGTAGAGATTTTTGTAGTAAAACAATTTTTTTGAAAGTGCCTTCCTTAATTGTTTCTAAAGCTATTAAACTTAATTTTCTGTCCATTTCTTATAGATCTTAATTCGATAGAACTGTTGACACTGTTTTGTCTTGAAGCAGTCATTTATTTCTTAAATTTTTTGCTTCATTTTCTTAATATAAAAACTTTTTTGGAAAGTGAATTCTCCAATTCTTTTAAAAACTATTAAAACATGATTTTCTTTCGTTTTTTATAGATCTTAATTTGATGGAACTGTTGATACTGTTTTGTCTTGAAACAGTCATTTGCCTCCATTTTTTTGCTTTATTTTTTGTAACTTCTTGATATAAAAACTCCTTTTGGAAAGTGACTTAATTGTTTAAAAAGCTATTAAACTTAATTTTCTGTTCGTTTCTTAAAGATCTTAATTTTTTTGAACTGTTGAAACTGTTTTTTCTTGAAGCAGTCATTTGTTTCGTCAAAAGTTTTGCTTCATTTTCTGTAAAAACTATTTTTGGAAAGTAATTTCTTAAATTGTTTCAAAAGCTATAAAACCTGATTTTCTGTTGGTTTCTTGTAGATCTTAATTTGATAGAACTGTTGATACTATTTTGTCTTGAAGTAGTCTTTTGTTTCTGCAATTTTTTGCTACATTTTAGGTATCTTCTTGACGTAAAAACTCCTTTTGGAAAGTGAATCTTAATTGTTTAAAAAGCTATTAAACTTAATTTTCTGGTCGTTTCTTGTAGATATTAATTTGATAGAACTGTTGACATTGTTTTGTCTTGAAGCAGAGTTTTATTTCTTCAAATGTTTTGCTTCATTTTCTGTAAAAAACTATTTTTGGACAGTAACTTTCCAAATTGTTTCAAAAGTTATTAAACTTGATTTCTGTCCAATTCTTATAGATTTTAAATTGATGGAACTGTTGACACCGTTTTGTTTTGAAGCAGTCTTTTGTTTCTTCAATTTATTTGCTTCATTTTCTGTAACTTCTTGATATAAAAAACAATTTTTGGAAATTGACTTTCTTAACTGTTTCAAAAAGTATTTAACTTGATTTTCAGCCCATGTTTGTAGATTTTAATTTGATGGAACTGTCGACACTGTTTTTTTTTTGATGCAGTCTTTTGTTTTTCCAATTTTTTTCCTTCATTTTCTGTAACTTCTTGCAATAAAAAACATTTTTTGAAAAGTGATTTTCGTAACTGTTTCAAAAGCTCCAAAACCTAATTTTCTGTTCGTTTCTTGTAGATCTTAATTTGATAGAACTGTTGACACTGTTTTGTCTCAAAGAAATCTTTTGTTTTTCCATTTTTTGCTTCAATTTCTGTAACTTCTTAAAGTAAAAAACATTTTTTAGAAAGTGACTTCCTCAACTGTTTCAGAAGCTATTAAACTTAATTTTCTGTTCGTTTCTTGTAGATCTCAATTTTACAGAATTGTTGGCAGTGTTTTGTCTTGAAGCAGTCAATTGTTTCTCCAATTTTTTTTGCTTCGTTTTCTGTAACTTCTTGATGTAAAAACTATTTTTGGAAAGTAACTTCTTAAATTGTTTCAGAAGTTATTAAACTTTATTTTTTGTCAATTTTTTATAGATCTTAATTTGGTGGAACTGTTGATACTGTTTTTTCTTGAAGGAGTCTTTTGTTTCTTCAATTTTTTCGCTTCGTTTTCTGTAACTTCTTAATGTATAAACGTTATTTGGAAAGTGACTTCCTTAATTGTTTCTAAAGTAATAAAGTTGATTTTCTGTTAGTTTCTTGTAGATCTTAATTTTATAAAATATTTGACATTATTTTGTCTTGAAGTAGTCTTTTGTTTCTTCAATTTTTTTGCTTCACTTTCTGTAACTCCTCGATGTAAAACCATTTTATGGAAATTGACTTTTTTAACTGTTTTAAAAACTATTAAACTTGACTTTTTTATAGATATTAATTTGATGGAACTGTTGACACAATTTTGTCTTCAAGTAGTCATTTGTTTCTCCAAAATTTTTATTTTAATTTTCTATAAATTCTTGATGTGAAAACACTTTTTAGAAAGTAATTTTCTTAATTGTTTCTAATGCTATTAAACTTGATTTTTTGCCCATTTCTTATAGATCTTAATTTGATGGAACTGTTGACTTTGTTTTGTCTTGAAGCAGTCATTTGTTTCTCCATTTTTTGCTTCAACTTCTGTAACTTTTTGTTGTAGAAACTATTTTTGGAAACTGACTTCTTTGATGGTTTCAAAAGCTATTAAACTTAATTTTCTGCCATTTTTTCATAGATCTTAATTTAATGGAACTGTTGCAAAACAGCAGTCAATTTTTTTTTGCTTCAATTTCTTTAACTTCTTATATAAAAACTACTTTTGGAAATTGACTTCCTTAATTGTTCCAGAAGTTATTAATTTTGATTTTTTTGTTCATTTTTGTATAGATCCTAATTTGGTGGAACTGTTGACATTATTTAGCTTGAAGTAGTCTTTTGTTTCTCCAATTGTTTTGCTTCATTTTCTGTAACCTCTTGATGTAAAAACTATTTTTGGAAAATTACTTCCCCAATTGATTCAAAAGCTATTAAACTTGATTTTCTGTTCGTTTCTTGTAGATCTTAATTTGATAGAACTGTTGACACTGTTTTGTCTTTTGTTTTTCCAATTTTTTAGCTTCATTTTCGGTAAATTCTCGATGTAAAAACTTTTTTTGGAAAGTGACTGCCTTAACTGTTTCAAAAGCTATTAAACTTAATTTGAAGATCTTAATTTTACAGAACTGTTGATAGTGTTTTGTCTTGAAGCGGGCATTTGTTTTTCCAATTTTTTAAAATTTATGTTCTGTAACATATTGATGTAAAAACCTTTTTTAAATGACTTCCTTGACTGTTTGAAAAGCTATTAAACTTAACTTTCTGTTCGTTTCTTGTAGAGCTAAATTTTACAGAACTGTTGGCAGTGTTTTGTATTGAAGCAGTCATTTGTTTCTCCAATTTTTTTGCTTCGTTTTCTGTAACTTCTTGATGTAAAAACTATTTTTGGAAAGTGACTTCCTAAATGGTTTCAGAAGTTATTAAACTTGATTTTTTGTCAATTTCTTATAGATCTTAATTTGATGGAACTATTGACACTGTTTTGCCTTGAAGCAGTCTTTTGTCTTTAAATGTTTTTGCTTAATTTTCTGTAACTTCTTGAAGTAAAAAATTGAATAGACTTTCTTAGCTATTTCAAAAAATATTAAACTTGTTGACAACTGTTGACAATGTTTTCTCTTGAAGCAGTTTTTTGTTTCTCCAATGTTTTTACTTCAATTTCTGTACCTTCTTGAAGTAAAAAACAATTTTTGGAAAGTGACTTTCGTGACTGTTTCAAAAGCTCCTAAACGTAATTTTCTATTTGTTTCTTGTAGATCTTAATTTGGTGGAACTGTTGACATTGTTTTGTCTTCAAGTAGTGTTTTGTTTTTCCAATTTTTTAGCTGAATTGTCTGTAACTTCTTGATGTAAAAACAATTTTTGGAATGTGACTTCCTTACCTGTTTCAAACGCTATTAAACTTAATTTTCTGCCTATTTGTATAGACCTTAATTTGATAGAACTGTTGACACTGATTTTTCTTGCAGCAGTCTTTTGTTTTTCCAATTTTTTGCTTCATTTTCTATAACTTCTTGATGTAAAAACAATTTTTGGAATGTGACTTCCTTAATTGTTTCAAAAGCTATTCAACTTGATTTTCTATTCGTTTCTTGTAGATCTTAAGTTGATAGATCTGTTGACACTGTTTCGTCTTGAGCCAGTCCTTTGTTTTTCCAATTTTTTTGTTTCATTTGCTGTAACTTCTTGATGTAAAAACTTTTTTTTGAAAAGTGACTTCCTTAATTGTTTCTAAAGCTATTAAACTTAATTTTCTGTTTCTTGAAGATCTTAAATTTACCGAACGGTTAATAGTGTTTTGTTTTAAAGTAGTCTTTTATTTCTCTATTGCTTTGCTTTTAAGTTCCTTTCAAACATATGAATTAATTTATTTATCCAAAACTCATCTTCAAATCAGCGCTCAAAAAATTTTGCTTACTGTACCTTAAAAAAAATAACTTCTTTTAATAAAAGGTTTTGTTTTGTACAAGTTCTTTCGAACGATTGATTTTCCTCAAGGCAAAGAATTTGTTTGGCTAAAATTTAGAAGATTTTGTTTTGTACATATCAAGTTGCTTTTGAATGATGGACTTTGGTTAGACAGATGAATTTATTTTGACAACATTCTAATCTCTACATCCAAAATATACTTCAAACCATTTTTAGTTTCCTGCATCTTCAATTGAATCTTTTCTAACAGAGGATTTTGTTTTGTACATATTGAGTTCTTTAAAACATTTGAAATTGATTTTCCTTAGGCCAATGAATTTATTTCCCAAAAATTACCCAGAAATATTTTTGAACTAAAAAGAACTTCTTTTATCTTCAATTAAACCCTTTAAACAAAGGATTTTGTTTTGTAGGCGCAAAGTTCCTTCAAATGATTAACTTTCCTAATACCAAAAAATTATCTTCCTATAATTTACCTTCAAATCTCTACAAAGAAAAATTTTTTTAAGCCATTTATAGCTTCTAAATATTCCTTATTTGATATTGTTTCATATTGTTTTGTACACACCAAATTTCTTCAAACAATTGACTTTCTTTAGGTCAATGAATTTAAGTTGCCAAAAATCAACAAAGGATTTTGTATGGTACGCGCGAAGATTCTTAAAATAACTAATTTTCCTTAGGCCAAAAAATATATCTTCACAAAATTTTCCTTTAAATTCCTACACAAAAAAATTTTCAAGCCATTTATAGCTTCCAAAGATTCCTTCTATGATATTGTTTGATATTTTTTTGTACACGCCAAATTTCTACAAACAATTGGCTTTCTTTAGGCCAATGAATTTAAATTGCCAAACATTTAAAACCAAGCTTTTCTTATTCTATCTTTAATTATACCTATTTTAAAAGAGGATTTTATTTTGTACATATCAAATAACTTTAAGAATTTATTTTACCCAAAAATTGTTTGCTTCTTGTATATTCAATCAAACCTCTTTTTTACAGAGGATTTTGTTTTGTACGCATCAGGTATCTTTAATCTATCAATTTTTCGTTAGGCCAAAATTATTTCTAAAGTACCTTAATGATTTAAAAATGTGTCCTTATTGATAATTTTGTTTTCTTCAACTTATCTTCATGTTTCCATCACGTCTTCATTTTCCTTCAGTTATCCCATTATCACATATAAAGGTTCATCTTCAAAACCTAATGATTTTATTTTCGATGTTTCATCAACCTTGTCTTTTTTGTTTTCATATATCACAACAGTCTTTTATATGAAGCAATATTCACCACAATCATCATCAATAAAAAATAATACCGCAGATCTTCCCTTATATAGGGGAATTTTGATTTTTTCTTGCTGCGGTTGATCTTGAACGTCAACATCTACATCAAACTGCAACAGATGGCACGGTACGGAAGATTCCCGTGTTTCGGAAACGTACCATTCCTTTTCTTCTCCTCAATTTCCGCCTTGATCTTCGCATAATCTTCATTCTTTCCATACTTGCTTTCATACACATCGAGCACATCCTCAGCGATGTCGATTTTCGTGTTCTTCGCCTCGATTTCATCGTCCCATTCGAGTACATCCTCCTCGAAACTCGTCTCAGGTGTTAAGCTCCAATCCTTCGAGAAGATAACCTCCTCCTCTTCATTATTAACATCATCACCGTTCTGTAGGACCTCTTTTAATATAGTACTAGGACTTTTCAATATTTCAACTTCAGGCGTCGTCTCCCTGGTTTTAGTCATCCAATCCTTAACCGCTTGTGTGATTGGGTATAAGGAATCTTTCCCTATACCAGGATCCTTTTGCTCGTTGCTAAGGTCTAAAAAAGAACCGCTAACGCTTGGTTCCAAACTGGGCAGCTTCAATTTGTTAAGGTCGATATCTTCAATGCTACGTTTCGGTTTGAAAAGATTCGAGGTGTTAACGACATTGGTCAAATCGTTACGTTTCTCCGTCGTATCAGCGTAGCTAATGGTCTTGAAGAAACCGTCATTAGCTGCAGTTATATTCAACGATTTTATCTTCTCCTCCAAACTACTGTACATTCCGCGCTGGATCATTTTACTCAACTCCTCTGAAATTTCCACGTTGGTCTTCTCATTCTCTTGGAAGGTGTTGTTCATTAAATAATCGTAGGGTTCATCGAAATTTCTCGTAACGGACGTTTTTGATTTCGCCGATGATGATGATGATGTTGATGATGACTTCTTCTTCTTTTTACTACACCGTTTCTTTTCGGGAGTTTCCACATCATCAGTTTTCTTGGATGATTTTTTCACCTTAAGATTTGATAAACTTTCAAAATCTTCAAGCTCAACAGATTCAGTCTCAATAACCTCTTGATTTTGTTTTAAGTTTTTGGAAACTTCACACGGATCTAATTTTTGATTTTTAACATCAACATCATCATCCAGTTTTTGATTATTATTTTTTATAGAAGACCTTTTCTGTTGTTTCTGTTTTTTCGGTCCTGAAACAACTTTAAATTCATCCAAAATAACATCATTTAACGTCTCATTCATTACACCGTTTATCTTATTAACACCATCATCATCTGATATTTTTGGTGTTTCCGTAACATTGGTCCCATTTTCTAATACCTCAACAATTTTTTTGTTAGGTTTTGATTTCTTAGAATTAACTTTAACTCCATCCTCGATTTCGATTTGGACTTCATCATCAATCACGCGATCAAATCCGTTGCTTTTGATAATTTCTGAAGGCTTAATACCATTTTCAGTTATAACTTTAGGTGTTGTGTTTTTCTTTTCTTTTTCAACATCAATCGATTTCATGGTTTCATTCAAAACTTCAGAATCTATACTTGAGTCCACATTTATTGTTACTTTTGTATTGCTTTTAATAATATTATTTTCCACCTTTAAGGGCTTTGGAGTTACTAGCAATTCCTCAACCTCACAGACTTTTTGTATATTTTCAAATGCATTATTGTCTTGTACTTTAGTTATTTGAACGCCGTTCTGTACCTTTGCAGGATTTAACTTCTCATTCTTTTGATTTTTCTTGGAATAATCAAGCTTTTCATTCTTTTTAGGTTGCATATCAATTTTATTCGATTTATTGTAAGCGACATCCTTATTTTCAACCCCTATCGATTGATTATTTTTTGGCATCACTTCATCTTCACCGTTTACAACGTTTTTATTTTCTTCAACATCAGTAGTTGTTGTTTTCGTATGATCTTCTATAACTAAATCAATTGTGATATTAATTTTATCTTCAACTTTTCCTTCATGTTTTTTAACAGTCTCGTTTTGATTAATAATTTTGGAAGCCGTTTGAGAAATGTCTCCATTCATCTGCTTCTTTGCATTCATCATCGTATTGGAATTTAGATTAGTATTATCTTCATTACTCAACCTTCTTGATTTTTTATTCACATCATCCTCACCATTTACCAAATTTTTAGTATTAACATTTGTATTATCTCCATTACTTTGTTTTATATTCTTCTCCTCAATGTTTTCAACATCTTCCTTTTCTTTAATAATCCTAACCGGACTTTTCATCACCTCGTGAGCATTTTGACTTAAATCCACATCAGTAATAATAACACGTCTAGTTTTCGAACACTTACTCCTCTTCTTCAATAAATTCGTTTTCGCTTCGATTTCCTCAAGTGAACGTATCAGCTCCTCAATCTCATCGCACTCGTTCGGCTTTTGTTCCACAACCTCCTCCACCTTTTCTTCGATAACGACCTCCACGCATTCATCAACCTCAGTTACTGGTTGTTCAGATTCGACACTCTTCACTATCACATCCTGTAGTTTATCAACATCATACGTCTCGAATTCATCTTCTTCGCACACCTGAACATCTTCAATTTCAACCTCCTCAATAGTATTCTTATTCCTGCGCTTCTTCCTCGATACTGAAATCCACTGATTCGGTAAAACCGCCGGTTTAGGTTTAACCGGTGATTCTTGCTGTACCGGATTTTCAACCTTCCTCTTCTTCTTCAATAAAGTCTCTGCGTAATTGGGTTTATTCATATTTGAGCAAGTTTCAGGTTTAGTCGTCGCATCCGTAGTTTCCGCTTTCCGCGTCGGTTTCTTCTCGGGGGTGAATTTCTTCGCGAAGCTCTTATTATTATTATTATTGTTAAACTTGTGCGGCGAGTACTTTTGTTTTCTATTCTCGTAAAACCTCTGTTCTTTAGCGGCCTCTTCCAGCTTCGACACAATCTTCTCTATATCGATATTACTCTTATACGTCTCCTCTTTGACTTCTGCAGGCTTCTGCACCACCACCACCTCTTCCTCCACGGCGGGTTCAGCTTCTGGTTGTGTCTCGTAGACTTTAGGAACGTAATTAGGAATGAAGTTGACGTAGTTGTGCATGATTTTCTCCGGCGGGATGAAGTTGATGGGGATACCCGGTGGTAGGAACGCCGGATGGAGTTCACTGATGAGTGGCATCGGTATGAAATTGGGGATGAACTGCACGTTCTGGTAAGCCCTGGGTATGAATTCTTTGGCGTCCGGTTTCAGCTCCACCTTTTTCGACGTCGTCACGGCGGCCTCCTCCGATATCCTATTCACCAGCTCATCACCATCTTCAGAAGAGGTGCCGTCCGGTACCGGTTTCGACAGTTTCCTCCTTCTGCGTTTCTTGACCTTTCTCTGTTCTGCATTTTCAGAATCTAAAACATATTAATATAAATATAAGCGAGATAATATTAGGTTGTATTAAAAGGAAATAGAGGAAAATCAATGGGGGTTCAATGTACGTTCTGGCGTCGTTCCAAATGTACGTAAGAATGTCACTAGACACCTTCTTGCGATTCTATTTTACTAGCGCACAACAATTTTCGCGTAAACCATTACAAACGCACTATTGGCTAGTTTGGCGCGCCGCCATGCTTGGACTTCGGCCACGAGATCCCGTGCCCCGTGCAATTAGACACACCACGTGAGGCCTTCTTGGGCTACTGTCGATCACCGTCACACGTCATTGCTGACCTTAAAATCGAAATCGTAATTCTATTGGAGTTAGTCATCTGAAAATATTTATCTCGGGCGGTTTTATTTTAGAAGCATTTGCAAAAACTGTCATCATTGTTAAAATAATTGAAGGGTGGGATAGAGACCACCCACCCACCATACATATGTATTTCTCCAAAAATTGACAGATGATAATTGACAGTTATCAGGTCGCAATTATCTAAAGACATTTAGGCAGTTAATAAATGACAAACAACAAATGACAGATGATTTTTGGTGTATGACAGATGACCATTGACAAATGACACCATTTAGGACACTCAAAAGTACGGAAAACTTAGTTACAATTTAAGAGGTGAAAGTTATTAATGTAAATTTGAAAAAAAAAATACATTTTGACAGATATCGTATAACAAATGACATTTCACTTGGCTTCAGTATCAAATGACACTAGGTTTTGAAAGATGACAGTTGACAGATGAAAATTATTAAATGAAATATGACAGTTGGCAGCTAATAGACAAAATAGTTGACAATTAGAAAATGTCAATTAATATATTACAGACGAAAATTGATATATAAAATGTTAATAGTTGATATATATTACTTGATATTAGACAGATGAAAATTGACAATTGACACATTAGAGATTATAGTTGACATTTATCCAATTATAGTTGACCAATGACATTTAAGATTTGAAAGATGATGAAGAGCAGTTGAAAGATAATTATTGATGTATGACAGATTGCAATTTAAAAATGACTGTTGGCAAATGACATGTGACTAATAAGTCATTGAAAACTAGGGTTAACAAAGAAGACAGTTGACATGTGCAAATTGAAAAATAAAAATTGATAGATATTATACAACAAAAGGCAGCTCATGGTTGACAATTATGAGATGCCAGTTAAAAAAAAAACTATTAATGTCAGTTAGCCATACCAATATATCATAATTGACACATGACAATTAAGATTTGACAGATCACAGACGATAATAAACAACAATTGACAGATAATTATTAATGAATGACAAATGACCACCTACAAATGACAAATAACAATTGGCAATTGACAATTGACAAATGATAAATGTCAATTGAATTTACCATTTACAATTGACAAATGCCAAATGTTATTTGACAATTGGTAGCTGATAGCATTTTAAAAAATGACAAATGACCACTGACCACTGGCAATTAACTAATGACAATTGACAAATGACAAATTACAATTGACAAATGACAAATAACAATTGACAAATGATAAATGACAAATGACAAATGACAAATGACAATTGACAATTGGCAGCTGAGAGATTATAGTTGACATTTGTCTAATCACAATAGACCAATTTTAGGATTTAAAAAATGGTATACTACAGTTGACAGAAGAATATTGATGACAATTAAAGAGTAACTACTGACAAATGACACACTTGCTAGTAATAAAATACTCACAACTACAGAAAACCAACTCAGTTTATACGAGGTTGTCATAAAAGACAATTGACGGGTGAAAATTAACAAATCAACGTTGAGAGTTGGCAGTATTGTCATATAGCAAATGACAGTTCATGGTTGATAATTATAAGATGACAGTTAAAAAAGTACTATTGATGTCAGTTAGTGCATAACAAATTCAGTTAGTTCACATATAATACTTCATAGTTGACACATGACAATTAAGATTTGAGAGATCACAGATGATAGTTACCCTTTATAAGAAACAATCGACCAATGTCATTCGACTGTTAATAAATGACAGAGAAGAGTTGAAAGGTAACTATTAATGAATGGCAAATGACCACCTACAAATGACAAATGACAATTGGGAATTGACAATTGACAAATGATAAATGTCAATTGAATTTACAATAGACAAATGCCAAATGTTATTTGACAATTGGTAGCTGATAACATTTTAAAAGATGACAAATTGTCATTGACAAATTACCGCTGACAATTAACAAATGACAAATTTCGATTAACAAACGACAATTGACAAATGACAATTGACAAATGACAATTGACAATTGACAATTGACAATTGACAAATGATAAATGGCAAATGACAAATGACAATTGACAATTGGCAATTGACAGCTGAGAGATTATAGTTGACACTTGTCAAATCACAATAGACTAATTTTAGCATTTAGAGTTTAGTTCACATATAATACTTCACAGTTGACACATGACAATTAAGATTTGAGAGATCACAGATGATAGTTACCACTTATAAGAAACAATAGACAATGTCATTCGACTGTTAATAATGAGAAAGAACAGTTGAAAGATAATTGACAATTGACAAATAACAATTAACAAATGACAATCGACATATAAAGATTGACATATAACAATTAACAAATGACAATTGACAAATGACAGATGACAATTGATAAATAACAATTGACCATTTATAATTGACAAATGCCAAATTTTAATTGACAATTGACAGTTGATAGAATTTTAAAAGATGACAAATGTCCACTTACAATTGACAAATGACGATTAACAAATGACTATTGACAAATTACAAATTACAATTGACAATCGAACATTGACAAATTACAAATGAATATTTACATATGACAATTGACATATAACAATTGACAAATAAGAATTGACAAATGCCAAATGTTGTTTTGACAATTGGCAGTTGATAGAAATTTTAAAGATGACAAATGACTATTGACAAATGACCATTGACAATTGACAAATGACATGACGATTAACAAATGAAAATCGTAAAATGACAAATGATAATTAACAAATGACAATTTGACATATAACAATTTTCATATAACAATTGACAATTTGGTAATTCAAATTAAAGTGTGAAGGAAGGTCATTATTTATTTATTTATTTATTATTTATTTAATTAATAAACGAATAAATAAATAGGTGCCATTTATAAGAAACAATCGACCAGTCATTCGACTCTTAATAATGAGAAAGAACAGTTGAAAGATAATTGACAATTGACAAATGACAATTGACATATAACGATTGACATAACAATTAACAAATGACAATTGACAAAAGACGATTAACAAATGACAGTTAACAAATTACAAATTACAATTGACAATTGAACATTGACAAATTACAAATGAATATTTACATATGACAATTGACATATAACAATTGACAAATGCCAAATGTTGTTTGACAATTGGGAGTTGATAGAAATTTTAAAGGTGACAAATGACTATTGACAAATGACCATTGACCATTGACAAATGACATGACGATTAACAAATGAAAATTGTCAATTGACAAATGACAATTTGACATATAACAATTGACAAATGAAATATGTCAATTGGCAAATGACAATTGACAACTTACAACTGACAATTTGGTAATTCAAATTCAAGTGTGAAGGAAGGTCATTATTTATTTATTTATTTAATAAAGAAATAAATAAATAGGTGCCATTCATAAGAAACAACCGACCAATGTCATTCGACTGTTAATGATGAGAAAGAACAGTTGAAAGATAATTGACAATTGACAAATGACAATTGACATATAACGATTGACATATAACAATTAACAAATGACAATTGACAAATGACAGATGACAATTGATAAATAACAATTGAAATTTATAATTGACACATGCCAAATGTTATTTGACAATTGGCAGTTGATAGAATTTTAAAAGATAATAAATGACAAATGTCCACTTACAATTGACAAATGACGATTAACAAATGACAAATTACAATTGACAATTGACAAACGACAAATGAATATTTACATATGACAATTGACATATAACAATTGACAAACAAGAATTGACACGTGCCAAATGTTGTTTGACAATTGGGAGTTGACAGAATTTTTAAAGATGACAAATGACTATTGACAAATGACTATTGACAAATGGCCATTGACAATTGACAAATGACATGACGATTAACAAATGGAATATGTATGTCACTGTATGAAATGGCCTCCGTTAAATAAATAATTATTATTATTAAAATTGACAAATGACAAATGACAGATGACAATTGATAAATAACAATTGACCATTTATAATTGACAAATTCCAAATGTTATTTGACAATTGGCAGTTGATAGAATTTTAAAAGATAACAAATGACAAATGTCCACTTACAATTGACAAATGACGATTAACAAATGACAATTGACAAATGACAAATTACAATTGACAATTGACAAATGAATATTTACATATGACAATTGACATATAACAATTGACAAATAAGAATTGACACGTGCCAAATGTTGTTTGACAATTGGGAGTTGATAGAATTTTTAAAGATGACAAATGACTATTGACAAATGACCATTGACAATTGACAAATGACATGACGATTAACAAATGAAATATGTATGTCACTGTATGAAATGGCCTCCGTTAAATTAATTATTATTATTATTCCAAATGACAAATAACAATTAACAAATGACAATTAACAAATAACAATTTGACATATAACAATTGACATATGAAAATTGACATATAACAATTGACAAATGAAAAATGACAATTCACAACTTACAATTGACAATTGTTTAATACAAATAAAAGTGTGAAGGAAGGTAATTAGTGCTTTATTTCGTCGTCAAATTATTAGTTTTCAGTTGTCAATTGACATGTAGTAATTTATGAATAAAAAATACATTTTATATTAGTAAATAATTGACAGACAAAGTGTATACTTGGCAAATAAATACCTATTATTATTATTATTAGACAGATGACATTGATAGTTGACAAATGACAATTTACAGTTGACAGATGGGAGTTTGTCAGATTACAAATGACTAATGACATTTAAAATATAATAAACGACAAATGACAATTGACAATTGACAAATGGCAAATGACAAACGACAAATCGCAATTTTGCAGTTGATAGAAAACAGACAACACTTGACAGATTATAGATTGATAAAAAATGATTATTGACAAATAATTCCTTATTTTAAACTCTAACACATGACCATTGAGAAATGACAAATAGCAAATGACAAATGACAAATAATAATAATAATAATAATTTATTTAACGGAGGCAATTTCATACAGTAACATACATGACAAATTACAAGTGACAAATGACAATTGACAAATGATAACTGATAAATGACAATTTATAAATGAAATTTGACAAATGACAATGGACGAATGATAATTGATAAATGACATTTGACAATATAGTTGATAGATGACGGATAATAGTTGATAGATGTTTATTGTTGACGATTTAAAAATGACTGTTGGTAAATGACACTTGAAGGCAAATAAGTCATTGAAAACTAGGAACGACAGAATGCAATAGGTTTCGAAAGACGACAGTCGACATGTGAAAATTGATAAATCAAAATTTTTACTTGACAGATGAAATGACAAAAAATATTCTATAAAATAGAATTTTGACAGATTTTACAAATTTGACAAATGAAATTTAACAGATGACAGTCAATTAACAGTTAGTTAGGATTTAACACATGAAGTTAATATTTGTCAGATTACAAATGACTTAAATGAAGATATCAAAGACAATTGACTAATGACAAATGACAAATATTATTTAAGAATTGGCACTTGATAGACAAATGACAAGTGATAAATGACAATTTACAAATGACAATTGACGAATGATAATTGATAAATGACAATTGACAATATTGATTATTATTATTGTTATTATTGATGACGATAAAAAAATATGTTGGTAAATGACACTAGGAACGACAGAATGCAATTGATAAATATAAATTAAGAATTGGCAGTTGATAGACGAAATGACAAAAAAATATTCTATAATTGTAGAACTTTGACAGATTTCATATGACAAATGACAGTATATATCTGACATTTAGCAGATGTTAGTTAAAATATTGCAATTGACAGTTAATGTCCATTAGCAGTTGAGAAATAACGTTGATAGTTGACATAAAATACTTGACCGTTAATAGATGTTAATTGATAGTTGATAGATGATAGATGATAGATGATAGGTAATAATTTTAAAAATGCCAGATTACAGTTGGCCAATGGCATTTAGCAATTGATAGATTGCGCATAATTTATAGTTGACAGATGACCGATTATAATTGACAGATGGCATTTAGCAGTTGATAGATTACAGACAATGTATAGTTGGCAGATGACAGATGACAGATCATAGTAGAAATTTATCAGATTATAGTTGACCAATGGCATTTATCAGTTTGTTAGATGACGGACAACAGTTGACTAATGATTATTGATGTATGACAGATAACAATAGAAAAATTACTGTTCATAAATGAAACTTTGTAATAATAATAATTTCAAGAGGTTGTCTGGATGACAAAAAATTAATAGATAAAATATAAAAGTTGACTATTGACAGAAGAAAAAGAAAATTACAATTGTAAAATTTTGACAGATTTTAAACGACAAATGAAATTCAACGAGTGTCTGTCAAAATACATATTACAGATTAATGTCAGTTCGCACTTTATAGTTGACATATAATACGTGACAGTTGACAGACGATAATTGACAGTTGACAGATGACAGTTGACATTTAGCCGTTGATTGATGACTGTGTGTCAATAGAAACATGACTGAGTTTACAAAAAGTTCTGATGGATTACAGTTGGAAGGTGAAAATTAATAAATGAAATATGACAATTGACAGTAGACGAAAAGACATGAAATATGAAGAGAATAGTTGCGATCTTTACAACCTGGTAATCCAAACTTACTGAATTCATTGTAAAGATAAAATATATTTGAAAAATTGTAAAATCTGACATTTTTAATATTACAAATGGTAGATTATAAAAGACATTTCAGTCAGTTTATAATATTACAATTTCCAATTGACGTCAGTTAGAAGTTGACATTAAATACTTGACAGTTGACAGATAATAATTGACAGTTGATAGATGATATTTGTCAGATTACAGTTGACCAATGAATAAAATTAACAGATGATTATTGATGTATGACAGATGATAATTACAAAAACGTGTATTATATTGTCAAATGACACTTGATATTTAATAATAAGATACTTAAAACTACGGGAAACTCAGTTTACAAGAGATTGTGATGGATGACAGTAATCTGGTGAAATTACAATTGTAAAATTTTGACAGATTTTAAATGCCAAATGGAAATTTTTAGTTAACATTTTACAGATGTCAGCTGACATATTTTGTATTATAGTTGCCACTTGACTTTATTTTAGTTACCAATTGACGGCTAATGTTGATAGTTGACATTTAATATTTGACAATTGACAGAAGATAACTGACAGTTTAATAGATGACAGATGACAGTTGACATATTACAGTCTATCAATCAAATTTAGTAGTTGAGAAACTCTGTGTTCAAAAGGCTGTGATGGATGATAGTTGACAATTAAAAAAAATAATAAATAATATATACCAGAATAACTATTTAGGAACAGTTTAAGATATCTGAAGTATTATTAAGTAATAAAACTCAAATCTTAACGAAACCTTAGATTTAACTAAGAAATTCTAAGAGTTTTGAAACATTTCGACTACGCTGAAATTATTATTCTGAAACAGTTGAAAACATTAAAAGAATTAAATAATTGATGTAATAAATAATGTATGCAAAATTATTTTGGAAATTTTTGTAAACCTAAGAAGAAATATCGAAGAGATTCCTACAAATTCAAAATATTTTAGTAGGCAAGAAATTGTTTGCGAACAGTTTAAAATATTTGAAGTATTAAATAATGTAAAATAAGTCGGTAAGAATTTGACAATCTAATGATTAATCAAATTTCGACAAAATGAACAAACCGAAAAAGTTGAAAACATTGAAAAAATTAAAATATTGATATGTCAGTAGAATGCTACGAATTATAGGGCGTTTGGAAAATTTTGATAACCTAAGAATTACTTAAGAAATTTGTACAAATGACTTTTGAAATTGTTTGGTTAGGTATAAAATCTTCATCATCCCTACCTTGTTGTGCTGTGACATCTTCGTCTTCGCAGTGGTGTCCATTGACTAGGGGTTTGGTCTGTTCGGAGGCTCCGAAGGTTTCACCGCCGCTCTGGCTCTGGTCCTGACTAGTTTCCTCGTTATGGGGACTCGTCGATTCCGTCTAAAAAATTGTTATATAAGATATATAAAATAGAACGTATTTGAATCAAAAATAAAATAATGTTTTTTAATTCTATACAAAAATCTTTGATAATCCTTTATCGCAGTACACGAAGTGTAAATACAATACCACAATCTTAAATATTTGCTCACTTAAAACTAACTATTTACCGAATAACGGTAGAAATTTCGGATGAAATCGATAACGCACTTATCTTAACAAATACGACAATGTTTACGAAAACGCGGTTTAAATAAAAAGCAATTAATTATAACTATAAACTGAAGACGTTAATAATCTTTCGTTTTGCACTTGACCGTATTTATTATTTAAACATGGTCGATTTTAAAAATTTCCTGCCAAGATTTTTGCGTTCAATAAATCACGGAGAGTGGAGCCTTTAATCTCTGCGATTTTTCTGGACTTCTAACCCCAAACGTTCTGAATAGATAAATCGTGAACCGTCTGGAGGATCGGTTTTTTTACGAAAACAAAGTCCAGCGGAATATTATTCAATCTGTTCGAGTAATATAATCAACTCGTTATTTTATAGCCCTATCGTTACTAAAATAAAATGTGTTAATATGTATACATAAATAAACCTGTTAAGTTTTTTGATACATTTGATACACTAATTGTTGTTACGAAATGTTTTTGTGTGTATAATTCAAACTATAATTTTGATAGGGATTATAAACGCTAAAAAGATCTTATTACCTGAAACTATAAATAAACCTGTTAAAATTACGTTTGCACGTTATTCTTGATAATGGCTCAGTGTCGAAACAAGTCGGATAATAAAATAAAAATTAAAGCGAAATGAACCAAGTGAATTCTTAATCAATCACCTATTATTTAAGATCAACCTGTCATTTCTAAAAATTAGCAAAGATTTAAGATGAAAACATCCACTGACCGGTTTTAAGAAATATTTTGTATCTCATAAGAGAAATTTTTTGCATTTTAACACTTCCATTTAAGATATTTCATACTTTAAAAGTTGAATCATATATCGTACATTTTGATATTAACATACGGACTGAAACTATGTTTCAAAGACATAAATTACTATTATTGTCTGCAACGAGTAATAGTTTTAGTTTTAGCATGATTTACGAGCGTAGAATCTCGAGGTTATTTTCGAAAGATTCATTAAGCGACGCCACAGCGTCGTCTATTCTAAAATAACACTTTGAATGAACTATATCATAAATACTAATTCATCATTAACCTATAATAATAATCAGTTTAGTTAGTTACGATCACGAATAACAATATATAAATAGCTAGAAGAAAAACTTTACTAATTAGAATGGCACGTGTAACATTTATTCTCCAAATACTTGTGAAGTTCTAAACTATTTTAAAAGTCCTTATTTTTAAACGTATTCTGCATGAGGAAACTTTAAAACAGTTTCAAACAAATGTAATATAACTAGTGTTTCTTTCACCTTTCACCTTTTATTCCATGAACATAAAACATCAAACAAAATCGAAAGGAAAAATTGTTTTGGTTACAGATCAAAAATATTCTTTTATCCACTCAATTTATTTTTACATCACACATTCGTTATCATATAAAGGATTTAAATTTTATGATACTTGTAAAATTACGTAAATAGATTTTACAATTACGGTAATAAAAATTTCTGTGCGTGTTGACTATAAAACGTAAATTCATTAAATGCAATTTTTGAGGTGAGCGAGCCATAAAGACATCGGGAATTTTCTCGGCCGTTTCCTCCATAAAATAAAACCCGGCCCGGGTGAGATAAGGGCCGGGGTGAAGGTCGCACCCTCACCCTCCGAGTGTGTATGCCACCACTGCTGCAGATGGCGCTCTACTACGTCGTCGTCGACGTCGCCATCGGCCAAATTCCCTCCCGAATCGATAATGTAAAACTGGCTGGAATAAAGTGTCCCCTCATCCCAATTGTTGCGTGATTACGACAACTGAATTTATCCCCCCATCGATTTTCGTTAAGGTTACCAATAATTTGACGTGAAGTTCATTTAACGACCTTGGTACAGTGAAAATATTAAACGCGATGATATTTATAGTGTACTTCCTTCTGGTTGGAATATTAGGCACGCGATGTTTGTATTTTTTTCTTAATAAAGAAAATTACGTTTTACGATCACTGAAAGTGCAAATTAGAAATTACATTCTAAAAATACGAACATAATTCTGAATTATTCCTCGATGAAAATAAAAGGTAAAAAAATTTATAACACGTGTTATAAATTTACATAACTTATTATAATAATTTTAAATATTGCAAAAAAGCAGATCTTCAAATGAAAAAGGAGACACGATTACTTTATCTTACCACTTTACATCGTTTGTCCTTCTTAATCATATTCAAAATGTACCACAAAGTAAACGATTACACAATTGAAGATTTTTAAATGTTGTATAATAAAATGTTATGGCAAAAAGTTGTTATAATTATTTATCGTACCAGTGAATCCGTGCTGTAGCGTTTAGATCTCGTTGCCGGGTATTCTGGATAACAATAGGGGGCGTTGTACACGACTAGGGGTGGATATGGTTCGAAACCTGCAAAGGAAAAATTTCAATAAGCCACCTATAAATACAATCAAAAATATTTTCGTCATGACAGGTTTTCTTGTAGAGAACCACCCATTAAAAAATAAATTAACAATTATGATATTCATTAATAGACACTTATAAAAAATTACTGTGTTAAAAAAAGTTTTTACAAAAGCTATTTCAGTTTCCATCTTTCATTTTTATCAATCAGCCATCAATTATTATGTGGCGCCTGAGGCGTGCCCTGAGTCGCCTCATTCATCGTCATTTGTCATCTGTCATCTGTTACATGTCATCTGCCATCTGTCATTTGTCATCAGACATCTTTTATCTGTCATCTGTCATCAGACATTTGTCATCTGTCATCTGTCATCTATCATCTGTCATGTGTCATCTGTCATCTGTCATCAATCACGTGTCAAATGTTATCTGTCATTTGTTTTATATCCCTTGTTATGTATTATATATTATCTAACTAAAAATTGTATTAAGATATCAGGCGTAGACATATATACATCTATTTGCTGTCATCTATAATCTTCCATATTTTATTTGTCTTCTGTTGCCTGTCACTTGTAATATATAATCCGTCATCTGTCATTTTCAAACCATTGAATAAGATTTATAAGATGTATTCTATGTTCTTCTTCGGTTATATTATGCCAGCTATCTATCATCTTTGTCTTTTGTAATCTATTACATATCTCTCATCTGTCACGTTGCATCTTTTATCTGCAATCTATCATCGTATGTATTTAACGTTCTTCTATCTGTTATATGATTTAAAAACAAATAATATTACACATTTATTATTTATCATATATCATCTATCATCTCTCATCTGTAAACTTTTATTTACATATGTTATATATTATTTTTTATTTATAATACCATCTATTATTTTACCTGTATCAATTGTTGAATATCGTCTGTCATCTTTTATCGATTATCTTTCATTTAGCACAT
Organism: Ontholestes murinus; assembly: GCA_963969525.1. NCBI lineage: Eukaryota > Metazoa > Arthropoda > Insecta > Coleoptera > Staphylinidae > Ontholestes > Ontholestes murinus. The sequence goes on from OZ018396.1 coordinate 8,111,888, forward strand.
GTCTTAACTGTTGCTCTTATCTATGATTTAAACATATAATATGCACATCTATCATCTATCATTTATCATCTATCATCTGTCATCTTTATCTTCTGAGTTCTTAAGATATCAAAAAATATAATATAAACATCTACCAATTATCATTTTTTTTATAAATGCCAAATTGACATTAGATTTAAAAAAATGTCCACAGATATGTTGCTTCAGTGGCCAAAATTATTTGATGAAGATCATCACCATTTACCAGATATAAACAGTGGAGTGGAAGAACACGAGGACACGTGAACTTTGCCTTCAAGTTCTATGCTTCAAATGTTTAAGTTCACATCCTGGCCTTCTCTATTCTTCATTTATTCTTCCTTAGCCATCATCATCTAACATTTTATATAAATTATATTTGAAATATCTGTCATATATCATCTGCCATCTGCCACTTGTCATGACAAGCATCTGTCATCTGTCATCTAACATTTATTATCTGCCATCTATCGTCTATCATCTATCATCTGTCATCTGTTATTTGTCATCACTCATTAATCATTTTTTGGCTCATATCTGATATGTATTTTCCTTTCATATGTTTTTACCTGCCACTTTTTATATTTTGGTCTTAGTCTCTGTTATTCTTTTGTAATATTTTTTTGTCTTTTATTGCCTGTAATCTGTCGCGTATTATTTATCATATATCAAATGTAATTGTGCCAAAAAATGTATTATAAGCAGCTCACATTCCTCTTTTGTTATATGTCATTTATCATATATCATACATCATCTGTCATTCGTCATTTGTCATCTTTCATTTTTCTTCTATTATATGTCATCGGTCTTGTATCAAATATCACCTGTCATCTGTCATCTGTCATTTGTTCGTTGTCATTTGCCATCTGTCAGTTATTATCTATCATCTGCAATGTTTTGTCTATTGTTTGTTACCTATCATCTATCATACATCATCTATAATCTGTAATCAATTGTCTCTGCTAAATATGACATGTCATCTGTTAGCTGCCATTTCTGTGTTCTTGTTATGGTATCCTGTATTTGCCACTTGTCATAAAAAAATTCAATACACTGCATATATTGTCTATCATTTCACATTTTTCTTCTGGTATCTGTCATCTGTCATATATCATACATCATTAGTCATTCGTCATCTCTATTGTCATCTGTCATTTGTCCACTGCCATCCATCATCTGTCATTTATCCACTGCCATCCGTCATCTGTCACTTCCATCTGTAATCTGCTATCTGTCCATCTATCTTTGTAATTTTTCATCTGCCATATGTCGTCTGTCTACTGCCGTCTGTCACTTGTCTACTGTTATCTGTCATTTGTCATCTGATATTTGCCATTTATAAAATGTCTTCTGTGTTCCTATTCTCTTATATTTTATCTGTTATTTGGCATAAATACTTTTAGGATATTAGGATTAGAACTAATATACACATATATTCTAACATCTTTCACTTCTCTTCTGTTATATGCCATTTGTCATGTATCATGTATCTCCTCTCATCTGTCCTTTGTCATCTGTCATCTGTTAGCTATAATTTGTCATCTATTGTCTATCATCTGTTATATCTGACATGTATTTTGTGTTCCAATTCTGTTATGTTTACATCTGCCAGTTGTTAACATCTTGGTCTTGGTCTCTGTTCTTCTTCTATTCTCTTCTAACTTGTCATCTGTTATTATGTATATAACAACTGACATAAAAACGTTCAATACACTACGCCCAAAAATATATTGTACACATATATTGTCTATCATCTCTCATTTGTCTTATGTTATATGTCATCTGACAAATATCATACATCATCTGTCATTCATGATATCTCATCTGTCCACTGTCATCTGCTATATGTCATCTGTCCACTGCCATCTATCATCTATTCACTTCCGTCTGTCATCTGTCATCTGTATCCCTATTATCCTTTATATATATGGTCTATCATCTTTCACTTCTGATCTGGTTTATGTCATATGTCATGCATCATATTTCACTAGCCATATGTCATCAATCTTCTGTCACTTGTCATGTGTCATCTGTCTACTGTCATCTGTCATTTTTCATCTGATATCTGCCAATTATAACATATATCTTGTGCTTCATTCTCCTATCGCTTATATCATTTGACGTAAAAACAATCTAGACATTCACAAGTTCATTTCTCTTCTGCTAAATGTTATTTGTAATGTATCATATATCATCTGTCACCTATCATCTGTCACCTGTCATTTGTCATATGTCATCTGTCATATATTATCTGCTATCTGTCATCTGTCATCCTTCATTTGCCATTAATCATATATCATCTGCCTACTGGCATCTGGCATCTGTCATCTGTCAACTATCTACTGTCTTATGCCATTTATCATCTGATATTTGCTATTTATAACACGTCTTATATCTTCTTATTCTGTTTTCTTTTATCTGCCATTTGACGTAAAGACGCCTAAAATTTATTATCTTTAATTTCTCTTCTGTTATATGTTATCTATCGTGTATCATATAACACCTATCATTTGTCATTTGATACCTAGCAGCTTTCACCTGTTATCTGTCATTTATCAACTGCCCACTGCTCTTTGTAATCTGTCATTTGTCATCTATCATCTGTTCACCGTTCTTTATTTTTTATAACTTTGTTCTTCCATTTAATATATTACTGTCATCTGCTATCTGTCATTTGTCAACTATTTACTGTCATACGTCATTTATCAACTAATATCTGCCATGACGTGTTATAGTCTTCTGCCTTCCCATTCCGTTATGTTTTATCTGCCATTTGACGTAAAACGTTGTAACATTATGCAAAACAATATAAAATAAACATATATCGTCTATCATCTTTCATTTCTCTAGTGTTATATGGCATTTGTTATGTATAATATAGCACTTATCATTTGTCATCTCTCATCTGTCACATGTCACCTGACGTCTGTTATCCGGCCACTGTCATGTGTCATCTATCATCATTCCATTGTCATCTATTACCTTTCCACTGTCATCTGTCATTTGTTATCTGATATCTGTCATTTATAGCGTATTCAGTGTGCATATTTTGTTATATGTTATACAAAATTTGACATAAAAACTTTTAAGACACTATTCCTAAAAATATATACACATATATAGTCGATCAACCATCATTTCTATTTTGTTATATACCATTTTGTATATCACATATCATCTGCCATTTGTTATCTATCACTAGTCATCTGCCATCTGCTAACTGTCATCTCTCATTTGACATTTGTCATTTGTCAACTGTCTAATGTCATCTGTCATTTGTCATCTGATATATGCCATTAATAACATGTATTCGGTGTTCCTATTCTGTTAGCTTTTATCTTTGAGATTTGACATCTGTCTTCTGTCACCTGTGATCTGTCATCCAGCACTGACATCTGTTTATTGCCATATGTTATCTATTTTGCGCTGTAAACGCTTCGAACTTGGCGGCGACAAGAAGCGCAAGGGACAGATGATTCAGTTCTAGGTTTATTTTGTAAGATTTTGTTAAATTAACGGACGGTTGTGTTTATGCAAATAAAAACATAAATATTTACTACCATCTATCATCTGTGTTCTTATTATCGTGTATATATCGTTTATCATCTTCCATTTCTCTTCTATTATGTATCATATTTCACACATGTGTCACCACCATCTGTATCTGTCATTTGTCATCTGATATCTACCATTCAAAACATGTATTTTGTGCTTCTCTTCTCTTATCGTATAAAACTATAATATAAACATATATCGTCTATCATCTTCAATTTATCTTCTGTTATGTGCCATCTATTATGTATTATTATCTGTTATCTGTCTATTGTCATCTATCACCTGACATCTGCCCACTGCTATCTGTCATCTGTCATCTGTTCATTGCCAAATATCATCTGTTCACTGCCATCTGTCATCTGTCTACTGTCATCTGTCATTTGTCATCTGATATCTGCCATTTATAACATATATTCTGTGTTATCTTACTATCTGTTACTTGGCATAAATACTTTCAAGGCATTGAGCTTAAAACTATAATATACACATATATCATCTGCCATCTTTCATTTCTCTTCTGTTATAGGTCATGTGATTTGTATCAAATATCACCTGCAATCTGTCATTTGTCATCCGTCATCTGTTATCTGTCATTTGTCATCTGTCATCTTTCATGTATCAATTGTCATCTATTATCTATCATCTATAATCTCTTATCTCCTGTCTATCATCTATCGTCTGCCATCTGTCAGTTGTTATATCTTACATGCATTTTGCATTCCAATTCTTTTATGTCAACTGTCAGTTTTTCACATTTTGGTCTTGGTTTCTGTTTTTCTTCTGTTCTCTTCTCAACTGTCATCTGATATTATGTATATAACATCTGAAATGTTTTGTTTGGTCGTTTATTGGCTGTGATCTGGTATCTACCATTTATAAAGTGTCTTCTGTGTCCTTGATATGTTTCTCTTATTTGCCATTTGACATAAAAACTTTCAATACACTACGTCTAAAAGTGTATTGTACACATGTATTATGTATCATCTCCCATGTATATTCTATTATATGTCATCTGTCATATAATATACATAATTTGTCATCTGTCTACTGTCCACTGCCATATTCATCTACCTTCTGTTCATTGTCGTCTGCCCACTGCCATCTGTAATCTTCTATCTGTTATCTATCAACTGCTAGGTGTAATTTGTCATCTGCCATGTGTCATCGGTCCACTGCCATCTGTCTACTGTCATTTGTCATGTATCATCTGATATCTGCCCTTTATAACATGTATCCTGTTATCTTTTATCTGTTATTTGACATAAATACTTTCAAGACATAGAGCTTAAAAAGAACAACAGATTAGTCAGTGTTGACCGTCTTGATTCTTAGATAAAACATTTTTACACATTTACTACAGCTGTTTAGCCATCATCTTATCCAATAATTTAGGTATGCAATAAAAATTTCAATACACTACACCTAAAAATGTATTGTGCACATAGTTTATCTATCATCTCTCACGTCTCTTCTCTAATATATCATACATCATCTGTTATTCATCATCAGTCATTTGTCCACTGACATCTGTCATTTCTCCACTGCCATCCGTCATCTGTCACCTATCATTTGTCATTTTACAGATGGAAGTGACGAATGGTAGTGGAGAAATGACAGATTATGATGCTATTTATTATCTGTGATTTGCCATATGTCATCTGCCTACTGTTATCTGTCATTTATCATCTGATATTTACCATTGACATGTCATCTGTCCACTGCCGCCTTTCATCTATCATCTGCCATCTGCCTACTGTTATCTGTCAACTGCCATATGGCATTTGTTATCTATAATTGTCATCTCTTTACTGCCATCTGTCATCTGTCCAATGTCTTCTACCATTCGTCATCTGTCATTTATAACATGTATTCTGTGTTCCTATTCTGTTATCTTCTATTTGCTATTTGATATAAAAACGTTTAACGCATTATGCCTAAAATTATAATATGCACTGTCATCTGTCTTCCGTCACTTGTTATCTGTCATATATCATCTGTCCGCTGTCATTCATCATCTCTCATCAGTCATCAGTCATTTGTCGTCTGATATCATTTATCACATGTTCTCTGTGTTATTCTTCTTTTGTCTTTCACCTGCCATTCGACAGATTTTTTGATTTATAAGAAAATTGAAAAAAAAAACAATATTATATTAACTACTAAACATTTTTATTGAAAAAATTCTGTTATATGCCTTCTGTATTTGGTTTCTATTATCTGTAATGTTTCGTTTATTTTATTTTCGTATTTTTATGCTGTTGTTATTTATTTGGTATCCGACTTAGAAATTATTTTGCTTCTAAACATATAATAAGCACATATATCATCTGTCATCTATCATTTTTGATTTATCATCTTTCGTTTGTCTTCTGTTAACTATTATCTTTCCTATTTATCAGTTACATGTATTCTATATTAGTATTCTGTTGTCTTTTATTTGCGATCTCATATAGAAACTGTTAAAAGGGCACACTTAATCATATGTATCTTCTATGATCTTTAATTTTTGGGCAGCCATCACTGTATATCTCTTATTACATCAAATACCAGATAAGAAACAACATAAAAGATCAAACACATCTTTCATTGATCTTTTGTTATTTATAATCTACCACTGTCATCTATAATATGTTTTCTATTATCTGTACTCTACTATCTGTCATCTGTCCACTGACATCTGCCATCTGTCATTCTATCGTCTGTCATTTGTTGACTGGCAACTCTATGCCATCTGTCATCTGTTCATGTGTCATCTGTCTTCTATCATCTGTCATCTATTTTCTATTATCTATAATCTGAAATGTACCATATGGCAACTGTCAACTGCCTATTGGCATCTGTGTTCTATCACCTGTCTTTTATCATCGTCATCTACCATCTGTCATATTTCCTCTGTCATCTGTCTACTCTCATCCGTCATTTTTCATTTGATATCTGCCATTTATAATATTTATTTTGTGTTTCTATTCTCTTAACTTGTATCTGCTATTTGACAGAAAAAAATTCAAGACATTTCACTTAGAAGAATAATAACATTTCTCTTCGGTTGTATGTTATCTATCTTTCATGTATTATATATCTATTATATATCATCTGTCATTTGTCATCTGTCTACTGTCACCTGTCACATATCATCTGTCCTCTGCCATCTGTCATCTATCATATGTCCACTGCTATCTGTTATCTGTTATCTGTCATCTGTCAACTATCTACTGTCTTGTGTCATTTATCATCTGATATATGCCATTTATTACACGTCTTCTGTCTTCTTATTCTGTTATCTTTCATCTGTCATTTGATGTAAAACCGTTAAGACATTATGCCTAAAAAAATATACTGCTATCTATAATTTGTCTATTTGCCATAAGTCATATATCATTTATCATATGATATTTGCCATTTATAACACATCTTCTGTCTTCCTACTCTTTCATCTATCATATATCATCTGTCATATGTCATCTGCCACCTGTCATCTGCCCACTGCTATCTGTCACTTATCATCTGCATTTGCCATGTATGTTATCTATCATCTATCCTTTGTCATTTGCCATCTGTCATCTGCCAATTATCTGCTGTCATATATCATTTATCATCTGATATTGGCCATTTATAACACTTCTTCCTATTCTGTTTTATTCTATCTACCATTTGACTTAAAATTAAAAACATTTAAGACATTAAGCCTAAAAATATAATATACACATATATCGTCTATCATCTTTTATTTCTCTACTATTATATGGCATCTATTATGTATAATATCATCTGTCATCAGTCATTTGTTATCTGATATCTGTCATTTATAACATGTATTTTGTGTTACTATTCTGTTACATGTTATCATACCATTTGACATGTCATATGTCATATGTTCACTGTCATCTATTATCCTTTCATTGTAATCTCTCATATGTCATCAGTCATCAATCATTTGCCATTTGAAATCTCTCATTTATTGTATGTTTTTTCCGATATTTTCTATTGTTGTCTTTAATGTCATCTGACTTAGAGCCAAAAATATATTTCGCATTAACTTATAATATCCACATATGTCAACTTTGTTATTGTTTGTTTGTTTTTTGTTATTTATAATCTATCATAATCATAATCTACCATCTGTCATATGTCACCTGTCAAACAGCATATGTTAAATATTATCTATCATTCATAATCTTTAATCTGTAATATGTCATTTATCATATGTCTTCTATTCTCCCTTACCTGTCATCTGACATAAAACTGTTAAATAGGTTAGGTTTAAACATAAAAAATCTAACATCTGCCATATATAATTTCTTATTTATTTACTGTTATAACTCATCTATCGTATATCGTTTATCATATTTTAACTTCTATCTTTTATCTTCAGAGGTTTTTCTTCTACTGTCTCTTCAAAACTATCAGAATTTCAAATATAAACATACTTAACCTATTATTTATCTATTTCTTACATACGTCATCTATCATATTTTATTGACCATCTGTTATCTGGCATTTATCACATATCTTTAATATTCTGCTCTATTTGTCTTTTATCTGCTATCTGAAATAAAAACTGTTAACCACGTCTAAACATATATTTTGCATCACATTTCTACTGTTGTCCTTCTTTTGCCTCTCACGCCCTATATAAAACGAACACATGTCATCACAAGCCAAAAGTATATATAATATTTGCAAATTTTACTTTTCATATATTATCTGCCAAATATCGCCTGTCAATTTTGAAGAAGAACATAACTATTTCTTTGTGAAAATTTATTACATAACTTTTTTTTTCTTTTGTTATATAAAATAAAATCTTTCAAACAATTACGTTTAAACATATAATGAACACATTTATTATTTGTCATTTAATATCTTTTACCTGCTGTTTACCTTCTATTATCATATGTCATTTACCATCTTCCAAGCCATTAACTTTATTAATTGTCTGTTGATTTTTAATCTTTCTTTCTCATCTGACATAGAAGAAAACTGTCAAGTTTTTTATTTTATTTTTGAGAATCTTCTGAAGATTTGAATAATAATATTTGTATTTTTGATGTATGCAACATTCGTTTGTTTCGCTTAATTTGTTACCATCTAAACATGAACTTCAGTTTTATCGTCGTAATAAAATCCAC